>VWYI01045448.1:87794-228265 GCA_013399455.1 Anthoscopus minutus
CTGTGTGTGCTGTGTGTGTGCTCTGTGTGCTCTGTGTGTGCTGTGTGTGTGCTCTGTGCTGTGTGTGCTCTGTGTGTGCTGTGTGCTGTGTGTGCTGTGTGTGCTGTGTGTGCTCTGCGCTGTGTGTGCTCTATGCTGCCTGGCCCAGAGCAGAAGGGATGCCAGCCAGTGCTGCCCCACTGGTCATTTGGAGACAGCCTCTCCCCTCCCAAACTGCTAAAACACCAGAAGGGTGAAGAAGAGAGAAGATGCTCCAGCCAGGAAGGTGTTCCTGGGCAGGATGAGGCCTCTCAAGGCAAAAATCCTGTGCTGTTTTTTGCAAAAGGCTCACAGGCTGTGCCTGTGCCTTTGCAAAAGGCTCACAGGCATGATTTTTTTGATGTTAAATGGACCAAAGAATAATTTGGGGAGGGTGAGGCCCCAAGTGCACTGTGCTTGGGATGAGTGACTCCATGCCCTGCCTCCACTCTCCCAGCAGAGATGTGTGACATTCCGAAAAATACCCTGAAATGCTTTATCTCCTAGCAGGAGCAATGAATCTCTCTCTAGTAGGACTATAACTCAGCAGACACGCTTCATCTAGCAAAGTTCAGTAGGGCTGGGCCCCACACAGCTTCTGAGCAGCACCACATTGACCTGTTAATGGTCTCTGCATGTGTCTGTGTGACAGGTGCAGAGCAGAGACAGGACCCAGCAGAAGCTGGACTCTGTCACACTTTGCATGACTTAAACACCTCCGTGGTGCAAAAGCAACCAGAAATCCCCATATTTCAGGATAATTTCCCTCTGTTTGCGGTTAATGTACAGAAGTGTTTCCAAACTACCTTAACTCGCAGTTCCCTACCCACTCCCCAGGAGCTGATGCTTTTCCAGAAGCTGCCTCTCAGCAGCAAAGAGGCTGAGCAGCTGGGAGGAATATCTCCAGCTCCATGCTGGGGGTTCCTACGGGATGTCAGAGGAAGGCAAGGTGGAAGAGCAGCTGCTGACCCCAGCAGGCAGCATCCAGCTCCAGGAAACCCCCTGTCACCACATGGTGCACAAGGGAACGCGGGATCTCCCACCCGGAGGGACAGAAGAAGAGGCACCATCTCCTTCCCACTGGAAGATCCACCTGCATTCCAGGAGCCAATGCCCACTGCAAGCCTCTGCTGCAGAATCTGCTTCTGAAACTCCCTGCAGGCCTGCAGCAGGCAGCAGCTGAGCTCTACAAGAGCGAGGCTGGGACTCACTCGGGGCCCAAGCCAACACCTCACCTTGCTCCTGGGGCTTTTCAATCGCTTGCAAGCTGCTTGTGTCACACCTGTGCCTTAAGAGTCCAAATTCCACAGCTCCTTTCCGTGGATTTCCACTTATCTTTTGTTTTCAATGACTTGGAATTGCAGTACTCATCTTCTGCATCCGTATTTTAAATATTGTGGATAACACATTGGGCAGGAATGGAAACCTCAAACTGGAACTGAGCAAATAAGAAACCAGAGCCAATACTGCGGAAAGAATCAAAATAACACAATTACAGACAGCTACAAGGAAAGGTGGAATAAAAATTCATAAAGTACTTCCATTGTTGGAAAACACAAGGCAAATAATCCAAACACAGCAACGTGTTTCAATTTAAAAAGTAAAAACATTTCATTTCAGCATCATCCAAATGAAGCTTGTAGCTTTGTCACTCCAAAACCTTTTTGGTGTGTAATTTAGTTTTAACAGGAAGAATTCAAGGTGGGTTTTTTTTAGGATCAGATCACATACAAAGTAGCTACAGCATCCTTTAGTTAATTAAAAAATTATTCAGAAATTGCAGCCATGGGTATCCTCCTTGAAAAATGAGGATAAATGAGGATAACTGGGGAGAGATGGGATCCACCTCATGATATGGGGCAAGAAGGAGCCAATATCCTACTGAGGAGAGCAGTCAGTGAAATCCACAGGGACTGGATACTGAAGCCCACAGGGGAGCAGGAGGACTGGTAGAGAGGAAGCAGATGTGCACAGGGCAAGGGGAAGACCCTGAAGAGGACCTGAGCTTCTAAACTATATAAAAATCAATTAAAACCACAGATAGAATTTTGCTACATTGCTTTCTTAGGCAAAAAACTGGCTGTAGCTGTCACGAGGAAGGTGAATGAGGATGATGGGAGGGAGGCAGGCAGTAAAGCAGTTGAAACAGGGGTTTTTCCCAGCAGCAGCAAAGATCTGGAGAGCTGAGTCAGGTTCTGACCATGGTCCTGGGAAAGTTCTGCTTTTTGTCCCAGGGTTCCCTGCAAGACAGGAGATCACCACTAACCCCACAGAACATGGCACAGCTCTGCTCAGGAAACTGGACAGAAGCAGTCAAGGCTGAGAGGTGCCCAGACCTCCCACACGAACAGGACCTGTGTGAGCACCAGAAGGTCCAGGACAGGTTTCCCTGAGACATTCCCTAGCAGAGAGGGACTGGCCTGGAGCCAGTGTGGGAAACTCCCCTGGTGACAACTTTACAGCTAGGGTAAGGTCTTCATTCTGGTATATTTTTAATTATTTTCTTATATCTTTAGCATCGCTGTCATCATATATAACTGTCCTTTCATCCTTGGGTAGCAGCAGTAATAGATCATCATCAAGATTTCTTGCATCTAATGTCAGGAGAAAGGGTTTTATTAAATCATTAAATAAAATCATCACGTGGTCTGCCTTTACAAAGTAACATAAAAAAGCTCGGCTTTAGAACTGAAACACCAGTGGGAAAGAGTGGGAAAGTAGCCATGAGCACTGTCCCAGAGCAGCTGAAGTAGATGCTGCCTATCAAGGGAGGAAACAGAGTACACAAATTCAAGACAAAAAGAGAGCAGAGGAAAAGCAAAAAAAAGATTCCTTTGAATCAAGCCTTTTCTCACCTCTAACAAGCTCTAGAAACAGCACTAATCAATCCAAATGACACTTTAGTGTAGAGATCTATTATATTCCTCAATGATCATATGGCTTTATATGTTATAATTTGGTTCTGAATTATGACCTACATCAATTATAATTGAATGCTGCTTCCCATTCTACAATCAGACTGTGATGAGAACAGAAAGGCAGTGGACATTAGAGGATTACTATCAGAACACCCTAATTTAATTAAGGAGGAGATTTATTAAAATGGTAACATTAACAGGTGTTTTATGAGACTAATAATTAATAAGGTTTCTGTAGAACATTTGTAAGAGAAACAGACAATATGCACTGGCAGCAGAACTCCCTGTAATGGGATAACAATAAAGCATTAGGAACTGTAGATAAGATATTATGATAATAATCTGATACTGTAAATTATGTTTTGAAGAGGATTAAACCATTACTGCAAATCAGTATTTATTTAAGCTCCAGCAGGCCTTTCCTGGAGGAAAGGTGGGCAGCAGACAGGATCTCCAGCATGGACACCTGATGGATCCCACTGCAGTGAGTTGGGATCTGCAAACACAGCAGTAACACTGCTGGTGTCCACGTGGGAAACCACACTGGGGCTAGGAGGGAGGATTTCTTGTCAGTGTAGTTCAGCAGCTCATTTTCGATCTTTCTGGAGTTACCTGCAAGCACTGACACAGGCAGCCCCAAGCTGCTCCCCAGGTGCAGGCTCAGATGTGGCCCCACGGGCAGAGGCGTCCCTGGGCTCCAACCCTGCCAGCACACAGGACAGGAATGTGTGGGAATGGCAGGGCTGATCTTCCCCTTCCTACTGCAAAACCTGCAGGTACAGCAAGAGGTGCATTTCAGATGCATGAGCAGGAAAAGTGGGGGTTGAGAAAAGCAAGAGGGAGGAGTGTGCTTTCACAGCACGGAGCAGTGCCCCAGCTCATTAAAAGGAGGAGTAGAGAGAAAACAGCCTCAGGATCTTTTCTGGAAATGAAGGTGCTGAGGGCTTTTGCCAGGGTTACTTAGCAATTTACAGCTCATGGTAACACCTGGCCCTTTCCTAGCTCTAGGCTTTAAAAAGTTTTATCCCAGCCCTGGTCCCAGCGGCCCACAGGTAAGAGGTGGGAGACAGCCACAGAGCACTGAGCACTTTCTCTAAACAGCTCCAATCCCTGACACAGTGATGGAAGAGGATATTAGCAGCAGGAAATTTTTCAAGGCCAGTACTTTAATGGGCTCCTAAATAATGACTTTATCTTAGAGGCACACTCAATATTCGTTCAGCATTGCACCAGAACAAAGCCCCTGCCTGACTTCAGCTAACAGCAAACAAGCCCAGAGGAAGCAAACCTCCACTGTGGGAAGCAGTGATGGGACAGAGCCCTCGCTGGCCCAGGGTGAGCTCCCCTGGTGTGGCAGGAGGGGCAGTGGGCTGTGTCCCCTGTGCCAGCTGAGCCTGTGGCACTGCTCACTCCCAGCTGTCCTGCAGCAAGGCAAAGGTGCCTGTTCCTGCACAGCTCAAGGGGACGCTTGTGCCCCCCAGCCTGGGTCTGAGCCCAGTTTTCCCACTCTTAAGTGGTATCTGATACCAACAAGCACAGTCTGCAGAGCAATAAAACAGCCACGTGGTGCCAAAGCAGGGGTTACTTCCTCTCTTGGGTGCAGAGATGCTGATCTTGGACCAGACCTCAGCTTCTTGTTTGCCTGGGGGGCAGGTGATCTGCTTTTCAATCAGGCTGTGCCAAGGGAGAAGGCCTTTGGCTTTGCTCCTAGCACCCAGTCCAGCAAACACTTTGTCACAGTCCTCTTTCAGGAATTGCCACCGAATGGGTTTGGGTTATTTCACACATGCCCATCCATCAGGTGATTCTGTGAACCATTCTGGTTAGCACATCTCAACTGGGCAGTTTTAATCAAACTTTTCCCTGGTTTTGTTTCCAAGTTGTAGACTATAAACGTCTTGGAGGTTTGCGCCTAACCCAACATGAAATATTATCTCTGCCAGACCTTGAGGACTTCCTGCAGGAGACTATTTCCATTAAAATTTTCCCAGTCCCAAAACTGACTCTGGACACTTTATGGTTTTGGGACACTTATGAGAGCAGATTGGTAGCTAACCTGTCTTGACAGAGAAACCATCCAGCAGCCTCTGGAGCTCTCATCCATCTACTTTCAAGTTTTATTTCATTTCTAGCAGTCTCCTTTACTTGTGTGTGTCCACAGGAAGCAGAAACCCTTGCTTCCCCCAGGAAGTACCTCATGGGCAGCAGGACTGGGAAATGCCTCTCAGCAGAGCACTGTTGCAGACCTGGAGGCTCACAGCAGGTAACAAAAGCTCCATCCTATTTTCCATGGGCAAGCCAGGACTCCCAGGTACTATGAAGGACTCATGTCCAGCTCCCACTTCACTGACTGGCTCTGTGAATCCAAACCTCATGAGGTCCTTTGAAATTCCCACCTGTAAGATGCACAACTTTTGTGACTATTAATTAGCCAAATGTCTTCAATTTCACAGGAATGCTCTTTTCATTTGCTTTGTATCATGGATTACACGAAGAATAGGCTGGGGCTTGTTTGAACAGGCAGCAGTTCTGTGCCCTAAACCTGTTCTCACCTACAACCCAAAAATTCATACCTGCTTTCAAAGGCTGCACCCAGCAGCACCAACAGCAGGTGTCCAGATGGCTTCACAGGCATAGTTCAGGCTGCAAGAAATACAGATGACATATTGCAAAGGAAAAAGGTGCCCAGTCTATTCCCTCCATCCAGGGGAGATCCTCTGTGCCAGTTTGAGCAAAATTGTTGCAAAAGCAAAGCCAGCTTTCTTCGCTGGTACTGCTATTTAAATCACTTCTATGGGATGCCAATGTCAGTCACTGAGTTTTAATATTACCACAGCAACATTACAGGAGAATGAGTGCTGAATCAATAAAAAAATTAAGGAAATACAGTTTTTATTACAGAGTGATATTTGGAATTGATCCCTCAGGCTTTCCAGTCACCTCAGCTTTGTTTTATAGGCCCATGGATGGAGCATTGTTCAGAGCAGTCTGAATGCAGGAACCAATCAGTCATAATCTAATTCTGAACGGACCACAAGCAAACTGAGAAAATGAAGACAGGCAGGGGCATCATGTTGACAGATGTGCCCATGGTATATTGGAACTCTGCTCCTCCTAACTAGGAGAAATACTCTCTGAAATTGCTTTATCTATGTATAATGCCAATAACAAGAACAATAGGGGGGAAGGTTAGTTTCTGCAGAGACATGAAGAATAAATTTATAGAAAAAAAATGGTGAAAAGAAAAAATAATGTCATCTCTTCTTGGCTTCACTTATAAAATGCTAAACTAACAGCCAGCAAGCACATAAAAAGCATAGAATAAGCAGCATGGATGTTTTACTTGCTCAAGTTAACAAGAATTTCTCTCTGAGGCCAAAATCCAATTGTTCCTGCAACTCCTCAAGCGAAGGGGCTATGATTTGCCTTGAGGAATTGTGGACAAACAAAGAGATTGTGATAATCAGCAGGTGGTTACACACAGCACTATGTGCAGCTTTCTGCAGCTTCACCTCATGCTGCAGTGCTAATTAATTTCAGCTGCTCTCGCCTGCTATTTGCAATTAGCATTTCCTCTCTCTCATCTGACCGAGCCCTCCCCTGCTCGATGCCGCCTGCAGAGCTCCACGGGCAGGGCTCGGGGTCACGGCTCCGGCTCCCAGAGCAGGCAGAGAGCAGCACGGAGCTGCCAGCTCTGTCCCCACAAACGAGCCTGGCCCCAGCAGCCCCATCCCCAGTCTCAGCATTTGGGTGCTCGAGGCTTCAGCCTCTGCCCGCTCCTCCAGGAGGGCTGATGGTCCCTCAAATGTCCATCTCCCAGCTGCCAGCCCATCAGAGCGATCTGCCCACACAGCACACAGTGGCTCAGCTTGAGCTCAGTCAGATGGATTCTCCAGATAATTTATTTAGCTGGATAATCCAGCTAATTTCAGCCACTGGCTATTCCTGAGTCAACAGCTTTCATTGGTCCTTTACTGAATTTGCACCTTTCACCTCTTTATCACCCAAGGCTGTAATTCCTACTCTGTCCTGGCTCAAACAGCTGTATTTGCTTCCTAAACATAAAGAAAACAGAATTAGAGGTTTTTCTTTAAATTTAAGACCCAGCTAGTATAGGATCCCTGCAGACCTACTGAAATACATCTGCCATGATAGGGGGAAGAAGTTTCACTACCACAGGGGCTCAGCTTCAGGAAACACTTAGGGAAGTGATCTCTTTCTAACAGAAAAAGAGTACAGCAGTTGCACTGAGGTGGTTCAGCAGTCAATCTCCCTGGATAAAAAAACAGATGAAGAGAACAAATCACACCCTAAATATTCATCATGGATTCACAGCCAGTAATCAGGGCCACATTTCATTCTGCTCTGCAGATACCAGCTTGACCATAAATGCTGACTGCTGGTACTCTAGAAAACCAGCAAGGCAAAATAGAAACTGAAAATTCTTTTCAGGCAAATAAACTGAATGACTAATAAACAGGAGACAAGAAAAGCAAACAAATAAACAACCCTCTCAACCATGAAAGGTTTTTTTTTAAAAAAGGAAAACCAACCAATTAAAATGAAAGCTGTAAAAATACTTTTAAATGCAATTACAAATGGAAAAGTCGTGGCTATGATCTCAAGGACCACAGATCAGCGGCAAGGAAGAGCAGACAATAAGAATATAATAATAAGAAAATAAGAATATATATAATAATAAGAAAAAGGAACCTAAAGGTATCAATGTAAATTCTAAAACCTGTAGAATAATAAAAATATGGAAATGTAATATAATAGCATGACATTAAACCCTAACCAGATTGAAAATTTCATAATAGATGAGGATGAAAAAATTGTCAGACATCATGCAGGAAATACAGAAATAAACTGCAAAAATTTCTGTTCTGTATTTTAAATGGTGGCAAATTTGTTCATCTTTTACAGAGACATGGCAACAATTTCTATTTTAACCTTATCAAATTTTAAATAGATATTAAATGTAAAATTTAAGTATGAGATTGAATAATTTGCTCTGCGGGCTATCAAAATAACTGACAAGGATCCCCCTGGAGCAACCACCTTTGTTTGAATCATCTTCATTCAATGAGGAAGCCTCAAAGAAACCCCAAGAAATTCAGGACCGCCCCCATACTGTGTGGGTCTTACAGGGTGACCACAGCACTCCCCCCTGCAGCACAGGCTGGGGTCTCATCCCTACCCTTCCCCAGATCCATGAGAACAGGCACTGCTGCTCATTTCCTGGCTTTGAAACCTGGCTCTCAGTTTGGTTTCCCTGTTCCCCAGCCCACCTCAGAGGATGCTATTTGTTAAACTGATCCTACTTGAGAGTGAGTGGATTTTGATTGGATTTGACTATCACATCTAAACCTCAGAGCACTTGGGCTGGTCAGGAACACAAATACAATTAGCAGTATTCAAAAAAAATTAAGCAAAGCTGCACTGACTCAGTGCAGAACGCTCTTTAAGCCCTGGCCAAACAACTGCTTTTGCTTTGCTTTCCTGCCTGCTGTTTGTGCAGCAGATGCTCTTAGAGGAAAAGCTGTATCACCCTCACCCAGAGTCCAAGTTTGACTTTACTCCACATTTGCTCTCTTGCTTGAGTTATGCCAGCCCATCTGCAGGTGAATCTAATCCTCTCGTTAGTGAGCAACTGGTAGCTCAGCTCTGCTTCGTATTACACAGATCAGCCAAGTATTGATGCAACATCACTGAGGAGAACCTAAATTTTTTATTTTTTATTTTTTTCCCTGTGCTTTCTTCTTTAGAAACTTAAAATACATGCTGGAAATAATTTCAAGGGCTGCTGAGCATTGCCACTGGGAGAATGCAAGGGGCTTTCAATACTAAGACTAAAAGACAGTTGGAAATTTGCAAGCGGTTACCTTTGAAATTAGATTTTGAGGTTAAATTCAAAGAAGCTCGTGTAGCTTTTCCCAATCCCTCAATACACACAGTGCTTCTGCCAGGGGGTAACAAAAGCTCTTCTCTCCTGCTGGGTTCTGAGCCCATGTGTCTCATCCCAGAGCCTTGGGCCTCCTGAGCATCTGTGTGGGGCCAGGGCGGCCAAAGCAGCACTGCAAACTCCCAGCAGAGACAGCAAACCTCCCTGAGAGCAAGGTGCAGTTCAGCATGTGCTCTCCCACTGTGCAAACAAAACTCCACATTTCTTCCAAACCTGCTCAGCAGCAGAGGCAGGATGGTGAGGGCTCAGCCACCACATCTCCATCCCACCAGGTCCTGCAACACCAGGGACAGCCTCCAGCCACCAAATGCTGGTGCAAGTCTTCTAATGGTGTTCTCCAGCTGTTTCAAAAGATCCAAAGGAAGCCAGGACTGCCTCTGTTGCACCCTTTTAATGACAAATCCTTTCACAAAGAATTGACACTCAAACTAGACAAGGTGGATCAAAAATATTATGAGTGCAACACTACAGATAGGGAAAAAACCATGGAATTTGCTAAATTGCACAGAAGTCTTCAGTGGTGCAAAAACAGAAACAGAAAGTAAAGGCAGTGATCCTCAGCTCAGACACTCCCTACAATCCATTAATCTGAATTCCCCAGTGCTCCTCAGCCCTCTGAGGCACAGTGCCCACCTCCTGTTAAATAAAACACTGCTGCATGGGAAGGGGAGCAGCTCAGAGCAGCCTTGGGCCAGCAAGTTGTGTTTCCCACTTGGTGCTAATTTCCACTCGTGTAACAGAGTTCTACATTACAGATTTTCACATTTCATCTCCCTGTAACCTGAACGTAGCCACATTTGGCCATCTCCACTTCCACGCACCGAGTGAAGGACTTGTGCCAAATCGTCCTCATGGAGAGGTCACTTCATTTGGTTTGTAAAGCCAAACCTCCTGTGATCTCCATACTTATCAATCAATACATAAATAGCAAATTCAAGCCCCATTATTTTCACTTGCCACAAAATTAAATGAATTAATTAAACATGGGAGAAGTGCTTATGTCTGCCAAATCGTTATTCCCAACAGATAAAAACAAATTGAGGAATGATATGCAGATAGAAGAAAATTAGCTTTCCATCCAGCAATGCAGTGAACTACAGCAAGGAAAACTGTAAATAACAATCAGTGTGCCAGACTTCTGCATCTGAACACAAGACAAGAGGAACACATTCTTTGTTGTAGAGGAAAAAACCACTCTGAAACAATCCCCTTGTTTGTGTAGAACAGAAAAGGCCCTGGGGACTGGTAACAACAGGCTTCAGCAAGAATGGTTCTTTCAAACTCCCATTTGCAAAAGGACTGCTGCTCTGTAATTATCATGAATGGTTTTTGCTAAACATCTCAGAGGAACAAAAGAGAGTGCAAACACTTGGAGACAAGTTGTGACCACTGGAAGTTTTTGCAGGTGGCTGAATAATAGTAGGGAGGGAGATTTTTTAGGGCCCAAGATTGGAAAATAAGGAAAAATTGAACCAGATCATTGAAGAATTTGGAAACTTCAGCACCTTCCCCTGTCCTAATGAAGATGCATCAACAGACTGGTTCTGAAGTTACAGTCATAAGACAAATGCACCACTGCAAGCAGTATTTGAAAGACACTTGCAATTACAGCTGCTCTGGAACAATGAAATATATACTGTTCCTTAAATAAACTGAAAAAATGATAACCTCTTTTAACTGTCGTGGTGTAGTAGAGAGATCTTCATATCTTCTTTAATGAGATTTTTATTGCCAGTGTAAATTTATCTTGAACTGAATTTTTGTCTTGGGAACTCTGAATTATGTTATACCAAGTTGTTCCTGGTAAGCGTGCAGGCTTGCACACATTTTTTGCTGTGAAAATGGCTCCTTCTGGCAAACTGAAAGCAATTGAAGCTCAATTTAATTAGCTGCCTTCTGTAAATATGCCATTATTCTTCTAGCTCAACACTGGAGTTATATTTACAAAGGGAACAGATAGCAATAATTATTTTGGGCCATAGTTAGTCAGCATTAGTTAATGCCTGAGAGTAATTGAGAGGAAATTAAGACAAGTGTAGTCTGTGGGGGAAAAAAGAAGAATCTATCAGTCTACAGCAGTATAGACACTGCACCTGTGTGTTCCTTCTTGGGCTGGAATACAGAGAAAAGTTTGGCTTAAAAGTAAACATTTACTCCGTGCTCTGGAACCAAAGAAGGACAACAGTAATCACTTTACATATTCAGTCATTCAAAATTCGGTGGAAGTTGGAAATAACTCTTACCAACCACCTTCCTTGAGTTTCTATTTGCTTCTGAAGTTACAGCCTGGGGAGCAGCCACTGCTGCGCTCTCCTCACTGAGGAAAGGAGCTCAGAGCATCCACAGCTCGAGGGGCACAAGCTGCTTGAAAAGGTTTTGCAGATGATGTCCAAGAGTCCTTACATGGCTCAGAACAGGGGGAACCTGTTCCAAGGACACTTTCCTGCTGCTCTGAAATAAGCTAATACTTTCCAATGCCCATCTTAATAGGATTCTTCAAACTAAGCAACTGCCCCATAGCCCTTTTCATTGGTCTGGATGTGCTACTCAAATTAACCCTCAGAGCATTTTAGTTTAATTGCATCACTATGTAGATGCATCGATTTAAAATTAAAGAGGCCTTATTTCAATTTACCTTCATCCACTTTCAAAGTAAATTATAGCAAATGAAGAGTTTGCTAACTCTGACTGATTGTTCACTCATCTTAAATGCAGTTTAACTAACTCTCTTTAAATGTATGTATCTACTTAATTTTCATTACTTCTCCTTTATGTCATCACAACATATTCCTCTTTTTTTTGGCTTGCAAGTGTCAAACTATTCATGTAATACTAAAAATTAATTATTCAGGTATTGCATTATTCAGATATTGTATATTGCTTTATGTAGCAGAGATTCTTAAATAAATTTATGGGAACCTTTTTTTGCACATGGGTGAACAAACTGGGCCCACGGTTTCCATGCTGGAAGTAGTTGTTAATGCAAGGGGTAGGGTAAGGATGGTTTTAGCTTATTGCACTGAGCAACAGAAGAGAGTTTTGAGATTCATATTCCCAACAAAGCTCTCCCTGTCATACTGGACAGCCCCGGGGAGAGCTGAGGAACACACCCAGGCCACCAACATCATCCTGCCTGGGATCCTGCACTGACAGCTGCTCTGCTGAAAGGCTCCTGGCCCCAGGGGTCCCTTGCTGTGCTGCCTTGCATGATGGAGAAATCCCCTCCCTGGTGCTCATTTGCTCTAAGACAGGCCCACAAAACACTTTTTTTCACCTGCTGAATGCCCATCCAGTCTGTGGGCTCAGGACACCAGGGCTCACAGCACCCTGCTCCCAAATGCTCTGCTGTCCACAGCCTTCCTTGAAATCAGGGGTTTCTCTCTGCACTTAGTTGTTTGCTAATCAGCAACACTACAAAAAACCCACAAACCACCTAATCTGTAGGGGCCAAGTCAATGGGGTCTGAGTGGCAAGACTGACAAGCCAGAAAGTACCCAAACTCCACTGATGCTACTGACTCCTGTGCTATTTCCAATGCCACACAGAGCTCCACAGCAAATCAAAGGACCTCTAGGGTACCTATTCAACAGGTAAAAAAATTCAGCCCTTATGCCAATGAAAAGCTAAAAATGTTCTTTTGTTTCTCTGAGGTATTAGTACTACTAATGCAAGGTGCACAAACTTCATAATCAAGTAAAATATTACCTTGTGATACTTGCAAAGTGCCAGAAGTTTACTGACTGTCTCTAGGAGACCAGAAATACTCATGAAGCTTTCGATGTCCTTTAGCCAAAGTTCAAACAGAAAACGTTTTCATAATTTCAAATTCTCTTGTAAGGTGGGATGGGAAATGGCATGCACCTGGCATGCAGCTACTTAGAAATGAAGAGTTAGTACAATAACAATAAAAAAAGATCTAGTGTCTCTGAGCACACATGGTTTCTCCTTTGTGCAACTTATGATTTCAGAGCATCCTGCCAAAGCTAAGCTGAACTATGAATACCAACGATTTTAGTCTTCAAGAGTTTTAGTGCAGGAAATTCACATCTCTGTATTCTTTCCCGTAGCTGTCACTCAGGCTGCTCCTTGTGAGAGACCTGAATTCAAAAGGCAGCTTTGGACATTAATTTGACAGCAGATGGATCAGATAGATTGGCCCTGTTTCAGCAGTACAAAGCTGGAATACATTGCTGCTGTGCATGTGGAATTGCTGCAGTGCCTGGCTGCATCACCATCCCTCTTGCCTGCGTGGTGGCACCACTGCTCCGTGGGCTGATGATCCATGGGTCTGTCCCAGGGCACCTACAGACCTTCACAGGCAGATTAATTCTGCCAGCTACACTGGCAGAGTCGTGGGAAAACAGGGAGAAGCATCACTTTGACAGAAACCCATACCAGGCTACAGAGAACTGCCCTGAACCAAGACTCACCCGCTCTCATCTTGCTCTCATTGTGGCTTCCAACTGCTGGCAAAGTTGATAAAATATCGAAGACAGATACTCAGAGAAGTATCTGACACTCTAATTGGGCCATCTCTCACAAAAAATACATCCATCACACCCAAAATTCCACTAATTTAAGTTCCTTCCCCATACCCAGCTCCAAACAGAGCACCCAATAATAAAATTGAGTGCTAGGGCTGCATTCAGCAAAGCAGCTCTGAATAAGTGTCATCAGCACTGACCCAAGCAAACACCATGTCAGAATGTTCCAGTCCACAGGGCACATTTAGAAATTTGGCTCTATATCTGCAAAACCCTTTTGAGAGCAGGTGTAAGGTAGTCCAGCACAGGGACAGGAGATGCAGAGACAGGCCCAGAGCTCAGGGGAAGAAGGAAATCGAGTCATTCCAGGTGTGTGGCACTTTCTTGGACTGAGTGAAACTCCAGGGAGGAGCAGGTGCTAAAGAACAGAGCTGTGGGTCCAAATGAGACCCCTGAGGATGGCAGATGCAGATCATGGCTCCTGGGAAGATGACAGGCAGCTGGGGGCATGAATGAGTTTGAGGGGCTGGAGAAGGAGAAAGAGGGGGTAAGACTTCCAGAGAGGGAGGCAAGGACAGAGTACAGAGTGGCTTTCAAAGTCAGAGGCCTGATGGAAAGGCAAGAAAGGGTTCAGAGCAGGCAATGGGTTGAAGCAGACACAGCAGAACATGAGCTCAACCTATCAGCCCAGAGCCTTCAAACAGCAGCAGGCAGAGTGCCTGGGGGTGCTGCTAACTGCTCCCAGCTCAGCAGTAGCTCTTCCCAAGCAATGCAGCCACAAGAAATGCTGTTTTCTATACCTCAGAGTAATTCCAAATAGAGCATTAAATGGTTTTAACACAGGAATAAACACGAGTGGACTGTGAAGGACTCCTTGGGCAGTGAGTCTGGGCTTCTGCAGGACTCACCTCCATAATCCCTTTCACACCCTGAGGATCCTCCTTTAAAAAGCCAGCTTTGGTTTTTGCCTGGTGTTCCTGCTGAGCCATTGTGCCAGAATAGCCCTGACCAGACATGAAGGAGCTTCTAGCATCCTAAATTAATTCAGGACAAATCTAGCCCTCTTTGTTCTGCTAGTATTATCCTTAGCTGACACTGCTCTTCCCCACCCACTTGGGCTTTTGCCCCTTGATGTGCTCACAGAACTAATACCTTCTCAGGCTTTGTTTTTCTTGGCTAAGGAGGTCAAGCTGAAGTTTAAATCTATTTGTTAGCTAAGATTTTGTAGCAGTTCCCATTCGTGTTTAAAGGGAGTTGAAATTTGTGATAGGAATCACTGGATTTTTTTTTCCTGCCACAGGCACAAAGTAGAAATACAGACACCAGGCAAATGAAATGCATACTGGATGGTTAACACAACAACCCAAAGCTCAGTTCTACTCCTTACCTTCTGTAACCAGGTAGGATGGTTGAAAAGAAGCCAAATTTAGCCCTCATGCAATGGAGGGAAGCCTGCCAAACAGACAAGCCTTGCTAATGTAGAATACCTATGTTCAGAAGAAGCTATTTACATTCCTGTTAGGTCTGCTTTGCAACTAAAAACTTCTAATGCTTTTGAAATGCAGCAGGATTAACATTGAACCTTGGGTATCCAGAGACAAACTGGCAGCAAGGCCTTTTAGAGGGAGATCACAGCAGTGCAGTCCCGGAGGGGAAAATCAGGAAATGTCCAAAGGACATGCACTGGAGCAAGGAAGCCTGGGAAGTAAGGAGGTGCACAGCCAGCAAGGCACAGTGTCCAGAGGCAGCTGGAAGATGATGCTATTGCCCCATCAGTAAAGTTAAGAGAGAGGTGAGAAAATCTACAAAGGGCTAGATTCCCATTAGCTTGCAGGGGCCAAATGCTGACCTCTTCTATTTCAAACTTACCTGGGTGCAAGAACCATTCTGATGAGCAGCAGGTAGTTCAGGGCAGGCACAGCCATGAGTGCATAATTGGAGCAGGGCTGTGCTTTGCACGGCAGGAAAGCTGTCTTGGTAACACAGATGGAAATATGCCATTAGACCTGTTATGCTGCTCAGCACTGCCATATATAAAAATATTTTTTGAAGATACAATTCACTACAAAAAGAGTTGAGTACATTTCTCTGTCACAGAAAGAAAAAAACATATGGGTAGCTAGGTTTAAAGGAGAAGAAAGCATGTGCCCTGCTTTCTGACCCTGGTTTTTGTTTATTGTTTGGATCCTACACCATATTTTTCTCGTTTCTCCTTCAATTATTTATTAAGAAAAAAAAAGAGATGGAGAAGGGTTCTCTGTTCTTGTTTGTGCCAGCACTCATGGCTGCTGCTATGGGAATACTGCTAACAGCAGCTACTAGTGTTTTATGAAAAATAATAAAGTATATCGTTATCATAAAATACGAATGTGATCAAAAGGATCATTCTGTTGTGCCCTTGTCTCAGTTTCAACTGTAAATTAGAGCTCAGGTAAATACAATCTACAGTAGAGTATATAAAGTTTGGAAATTATAATACATTTCTATACAAACTCTTCTGCTCATCAGATATATATACTACAGGGTACTCCCCTCACAGAAGATGAGAATTAACATGTATTTTCTTTTATACCGAAGCTTTTGTTGTGTTTTTTATCGATGCGCAGGGGCCGATCAGCTCAAGCCCATTGACTTTGATGGCGCTGCTGCCCCGCGCCCCTCCGGGCAGGAACGCGGCTCCATCTGCCGGGCTCCGGCTCCGGCTCCGGGACAAGGACAAGGACAAGGACAAGGACAAGGACAAGGACAAGGACAAGGACAAGGACAAGGACAAGGACAAGGACAAGGACAAGGACAAGGACAAGGACAAGGACAAGGACAAGGATAAGGACAGCCGAGGCCTGAGGGAGCGGTCAGTGCGAGCGACAGTACGGGGCACGCTGCCAGCGGCACCGGGGCACCCAAATCATTCCTGGAGCCAGCCAAAGCTGAGCGCAGGGAGCGCCCGGCTCCCCGAAGCCAGCGCCGTCCCTGGGGCGGTGCTGGGATGGAAACCGCGGCTGCAGGGACTGCAGAGACTGCAGAGAGTGCAGGGACTGCAGGGAATGCAGAGACTGCAGGGGCTGCAGGGATTGCAGAGTGTGCAGAGAGTGCAGAGAGTACAGAGACTGCACACAGCAGTGGCTGCAGTGACTGCAGGGGCTGCAGAGAGTGCAGTGACAGCAGTGGCTGCAGTGACTGCAGGGGCTGCACACACAGCAGATATTGCAGTGACTGCAGGGGCTGCACACAAGCAGATATTGCAGAGACTGCAGGGGCTGCACACAAGCAGATATTGCAGAGACTGCAGGGGCTGCACACACAGCAGATATTGCAGTGACTGCAGGGGCTGCACACACAGCAGGGGCTGCACACAAACTCCTCACACCCTCATCCTTCCCAGCCGCTCTCACACGATCTCCATGTGAGCGCACTTTGCTGATGCTCCTGAGGTGCATCCAGGCTCCCACAGACTCCAGATTCCGTGCTGAGAATCACAACCCCTCTGCAACAACCTCTGCTCTGAGCATTCCCTTTGGCCAAAGCATTGTTTCCTGGCGACACGTTAATCTGGTTTTTATTTTCAGCCCACAGCTTTGGCAGTTCTCAACTGTTACTCGTGAGTCTCTTCCACTCCCTGCTCCCTGTTCTGGTTTGTCATACATGCACACAGCAAGCTGCACAGCCAAAACAGACCTGAGGCACATCCAAACACATCTTCCAGGCCTCCAAACGCAGGTGGGTAGCATCTTTCTGTACCTCCCGCACATTCATATTCCTTCAGAAATAAGTGTGACTTAGATGAATAAAATGGTGTCTTTCCCCTGCAACATGGCATGGCTTAGCATTGAAACAATCTGTTTAAAACCTCTTATTTAAACAAAGAAAAGGTCCTAGTCTTGATTATTATTCAGAGCATATTCAATGATTCAAGGAAAAAAATCCATAGAACTGACTTCTTGGCTTTGTTTTTACATTTTAACATATCATCACCTTACAGTCAATTAACTTCAGGGTCCTTTTTCATTAGAAAAAGCACCAACATCTGGATTGCAAATGTTGAGAGGTGACGTTCATTTATACAAAAATTGTTCTGCTGAAATAAAGAAGCAAAAGCATGTAATTTATGGAGGTGCTTTTATTACCTCAGCAGCCAGCAGAGTTTGAGAACAGCACCAAAACAGAAGGACTGGGTGACCTGGTGGCTGATCTGTAACACTCAGGGATGGTTTTAGATTCAGAAGTTTGGGATATGAATATTGCCAGATAAAGTTTTTGGGGAGAACCTCCTGCAGCAGGAAGCATTTGCAGAAGCCTCTGCTGCTCACCTTAAGCCAGCTCAGGCTGCAGGTGAGCAGTGAGCACTGCCTGCCACACCACTGGGAAACAGAGATTATCTGGGAGCACACTGATCCACAGGAGCAGGATAACAGGTGGCAAGTGAAAGGAGCTCAGAGATGATGAAGTGAACTGGGTTTATGCATCCAGGATGCATAACAAAGCAGCAGTCTTATCCCCTAGCATTAAGCATTGTATTGATGGAGTGACTTTTTGGTCAGAAGCCATCTGCTGTTTCCAGCAGCAGGAGTCTAAAAGAATTAGCAAAACTGGCTATCAAAAAGGGAAAAGTTGTATTTGGCTGTGGGTGTTTTCATGAGGCACCAGACCAGCAACAACATGGAAGTACAAAATAAAACCATTTCTGGAAGAAAGGCACAAGGCAGGGTGATGGGGAGTCACAGCTGCCCAGGGTCAGCTGCAGAAGGCAGCAGTCTGATCTTCCTGTGAGAACTGAGGTCACTCCTAGGGTCTCCAGCTCTGAGATGGGATGCATTTAGGGACTGATAAGGAGAGAAGGGGAAATGAGACACAGCAAGTCAAGGACATCTTGGAGGAGAAGCAAAGGTGGAGCAGGGCAGGGACGAAGGGCAGCAGGGAAGGCAGGGGACAGGGGCTGTGAGGTGCTACCAGTGACTGCAGCAAGAACAGCAACAAGCCAACAAAGAGTGGCTGTCAGCCCATACTGAACACCTGAGGTTCTGGGGGCCAAAGCACTCCACAAACCCATGAGCAAGGCTGCATCCTGCAGCAGGGTGCCACCAGGAGCACTTCTGGCAGAATCTTGCACACATCCTCTGGGGCTGTACTGCCACAACAGCCCCTGTGCCTTCAGGAGAGGTCAGGGAGGGTATGAAGGAAGTGATGTGTGTTTTCCTGAGCAGGTTCAAAATTAACACACACCACCCAAACAATCCCCCCAAGTTACCCCAGGCTGCCAGTCTCAGCTCAGAGCTGCAAACACACCATGTGCCAATTCTCTGTGCTCCTGGCCATGCTGCAGTAGCTGGACTTTGGCTTCCCTGGTGTGTCACAGTCTGCTTGAATGCTACAAGAAGTGCTCAGCCATGGATGGACAGGCAGGGCCAAGGCAAACCCTGGAGCCATCACCTCGACCTTAGGGCATTTGTTCCTCTCCACACTCTCATCCCCACCTGTGCAGAACAAACAGCAACACTTAAGGTGAAATGGAGCCTCACAGAGCTGACAGTGTAAGAGAAGAGCCCACATCACTGGTAAGAAGATGGGCAGCCTTTCACATTTTCAAGCAGCTCAAGGCAGGGGCAGAGGGAGGGACAGGGCAGGATGGCAGGAGCAGCCAGGACTGCTCCTCTGCTGTCACTCCTCTGGCACAAAGCAGCCAAACTCCTTCAGCTGTCAAATGTGCTCTATGCTATTGTTAATGATGCTATTACTTACCATATGTTTAGCAGTATGGCTGGATTTATTCAGCTTATTCAAATGTGGGATTGAACATTTTGGTGTAGCAAGCGGCCTCAGGCTCGGGGGGAGTTTGAACTAAGGCAGAAAGCAAAGCTAATGCAGAGGAGGAAAAATGTTAGTTACTTAACAAGGTCAATAGCATAAATTCTTTTATTTTGTTTACTTCAGAGAGCACAGGAGCTGATGTTTACACCCTGTTTCTGTTAATTATTTTCAGGGTAGGCTGTGAAATCATTTGCTCTCCACTTAAAATTGTGCTTTATGCTGTTAAAAAGAGCCTCCTTCCATTTCAACCAGGAATGGCTACACTCTTGAGAAGGATAAACTGATTCTTTTCCATCACTGCAGATGGGGTCAATCTTTGATATTCAGAGCCAGTGCATACAGGACCTGGAACACTGGCGCAGTCACTTGAAAATTAAAGGTTATTTGTGAAATTTAGATTCAGATTCATATTTCAAACTTTTTCAAAGATTTGAGTTAACCAAAGAGAAGACTCTGTTAAGAGCTGGCTTGCCTGGGTTTATCTCTTAATCACAAGTGCTCCCATCAATCTCATATAAATCTGTGTTCTGCAGGTTCCAAAAGAAAGGTTTGGTAATCACTGAAAGCAGCATAATGTTCCAGAAGAAACTCAGGAAAAATCAAATTTGTTTGAAAGCAGAATAAACCCAATACCTATTTTCCTTCCCTTTGCCTTGCAGCCATGAAATAGATGGACCAGATAGATGCAGCCATGAAATCTTGCACAGGTATCCTCACCATGTATCCTACCCATATAATATCCCCACTGGATTCTCACACAGTACAAACAGTTTAATTACCAAGACCTTCCTATTACCAGAACTTATTCTGGTACTCTAGAGTATCCTGCAGATTTAGCTGCTTTTACAGAAGAATGCAGCACAGTGACCTATGGCACCCCACTAGTGCCATATTCTGTCTCTTCTTTGATATATCCAAGCACTGTTCTAAGCCCAAATTAATATTTTTATTCTGTCAGGCCTGCTGACAAGAGTCAACAGAAATGAAACATCATCCAAAATGATCTTAAAAATCCCATTTTATTGGGAGTCCTCAGTAAAACTAGTAAAAACAGAGCTGGTGTAATATTCAGTTGGTGCCAGCTGATTTGCAGCTTGATTGGATCACACAGTGAAGAGGAAAGAAACAGCAAAGTTGCAGAATAGTAACTGCAACCACAGTATTCTCCAAAGCAGCAAGCAACCTTGCAAGACTTCTTCAGCCATTTAAAATCAAATACTCTTCCAGATACTAACTCATCTCAATATAAACTGTACTAGTTTAATGCCTGTGAACTGTGCCTTCACTGCCCATGGCTTCCAAGGAACAGACATGGCACTAATTCGTGGGCATAAAAACAAATTCTGATGACTCAAAAGACAATCTGTGATTGTGGAAGTGACTGGAATAACAACAGACTTTGCATTCAGAACAAGGCAGGCTCTTCCTTTGACCACAACCACACTTCTGTGGCACCGTCATTCAGGCCAAACAAGAGGTAGCTCCAAACCCAGCCATCACACAGAACTGCCAGGTGGAACATCTTTCCTGAAGAATTAAAAATGCTTGCTGAAATCAGTGTTGCAAAACCAGCTCCTTGCCTGGCTTTCATGAAACTACAGAGCTCTTTCCTGCAGTGTCTGACACAGTGCTCTTGGAGCAGGCTGGATTTCTACAGCAACATGGAGATGAAGATATGGTCCTTGACCCTTCTAATCCTCTGTTTGCTCTGCTAAAAGAGTGTAACAGGTCCTTACTTGCCTACCAGTGTACTGGCAGTACAGGGAACTGAACACTCGCCTCATGCAGAGTGCATCCAAACCCATTCTGGTTACAGCACTGGGAACATGATGTCCCAACACACACTAGGTGATAGAGGAGTATTTCAAACCTCATTTTAGTGGATCTTCAAAACAGAAAGCCCATCAGCTTCTTCAAGGCTAAAAGGTACTTTGGCAGAGAAGAGTAGCCATCAAGCAAATTTGCAACAAAAAGCAGGAACAAAACCAGCAAACAGCACCCGTGCTCTCTGTAGACAGCACTGTAATTTACTCAAAGCTTCACCAGCCTGGCTGAGAGGCTCCCATTTTACAGGAACACACTACATGGGCAACCCCAAGGGGCACCTGATCAATGGGTAGTACAAGGATGGTTCTTGCAGTTCCAGGTCTTGGTTAAACAGAGAATGTGTTTTTTCCAGAACAGCTGCAGGGCCAAGGTGCTTTGTAGCACATACAACACAGGAAATAACTGGATGTCCTTTCTGCTATGAGAAAATACAGCACAGTCATTTACAAAAAACCACCAGCTCATCAGTAGCTGTCTTCATTGCTTTCACCTTTGCACACGATGCTGCAGATGTGGGGTCGCAAGCACAACACCAAATAACAGAGAAGCAAAAACCTCAGCTCACTTGTAATTCTGTGTGCAGCAGCAAAACCTCCTCAAGGGGACTATGACAGGAACTGGCAGCCTGTTTTCAGTGCCCCAGTGCTGCTGGCATTGCTGGCACACCAGTCCTGGGCCAGGCAGGACCAGTCCCTGCTGTGCAGCCCAGCCTCTGGCCACACTGCTCCAAGCACAGCCCCATTTCCATTACAGCTGGGGTGTAAAAGATTAATGGCACAAAGAAATCCCAGGTCAAGGGTGACAAAGTAAGCAGAAAAAGAAAACTTCCGGTCGTATAGAGCACAGAAAGTACAATGCTACATGTAAAGAGAAATTTCCACAACACGTTTCCTTTGGGTCAAGATCTAGGGACTGGCTTAGTGAAAGTAAAAGCCATGAGGAAAGAACAGTAACAGATGCAAAAGCATATGGGACTGGAAAGGAAAAAAAAATCAGAAGGAAAAAAAGAAGAAACATTTCAGCCCTTAAACTTAATAGTAGCAGGCTGTTCTTTAGCACAAATACTGCTTTGATCTGTCATAGCTTGCCTATGGGTTTGCTATCTTAAGCATTTCAAAGAAATCTCTTATCATTGAGTACCTGCCTCAGAGAAATCATACCACTGAAGGAACAAAAAGGTTGATTGTTATTTTAATTGAATTTGTTTTCAATTTATTTTCAAGCTGTCTGGGGGAAACCTTTTACACGTGCATTGTTTGATTTGTTTTTAACTTTGGTTCCATTATCCTAATAATGAAGCTTTTAAGGCATTTTAAGAAGTCTGTTTGTCCAAAAGGGTACTTGCATTGATCAGATCAATACCTACGTAAGCGCCTGAAAGCAGGAAATAAATATGGATTAAAAAAAGCCAGCATTATTTTACAGAACTTGGGTTTTGTTGTGAATTCAGATGCTCAGCATGAACTGCTGGCTTGATCTCTGCCAACACACACAGCCATGAGCTGATGTGCCAGGGGATTATTTTCCAGCATCCCTTAATGCAGGCTACCTGCATGTGGTCTCTTTCTCAGAGGTGCTGAACACTTCCAGCTCATGCTGCTCCCAGTGTTAAGCTCCAGGCCAAACAGGACAGGAGGAGTCCTTGAATGAGATTAACAGTAAAGCCAGGATTTGTGCTACAATAGGCTAATTACTTTTCCAGGTAGTTAGCTGCTAGTTATTTTCAATTTTATAACAAAGCAGAGTCACAGGAGCTGTGGAGCTGCAGGAAAGGGCACTGCACGAGGAAGGGGCTGTCAGGCAGCTCTGCCCCTCTCCTGCAGCTCCCACTGACCCCACAGGCTTTGGGATGAGGCCCTGAACTGCAGCAGCTCTTCTTCCCCCACCAGCCCTTAATGCTGCCCTAGAGCACAGAGGGACCCTGGAATCCCCTGCTCGTGCCCTTCACGCTCAGCCCGTGGAGCTGCACTCTGCCATCCTGCACCTTTCTGCTCCTCCTGCCAGCTGTGCTGGGGTGGCAGCCCCCTCACTGCCCACCCCTCTCCCACTCTAATATATCAATCAGGCAAAACACCCTTTTGCACAAGAAACTGAGAGGGTTTTGCATTAAGACAAAAAGTGGTTTTACTTTTTTACTTCTGAGCTTTCTTCTCCCAGTGATATATTTCTTTAAAAAACATTTGGAGTCTTTTAACACTTAAAAGTAGTTTTCATTAATAATGAAGGATTCTCAGCTGATCTTCTAATGATCCCTTCCTTTAGTGCAGCTTTATCTCAGTTAATAGCAGAGTTTGCCTGTGTTGCCTGATATAACAGCAGTGGTTTATACCAAGCACTTACAGTCACTTTTTATTTATGAATGAAATTCATTATTTCTTTTCCATGGTAGTAAAACAGTGGGGTAGCATTAGACAGACAGGCCTCATTTTGTTATTATTCCAGTGGAGATCTATTAATTTTTCTGAATATGAAATTTCTTGAAGAGCAGAAATGAAACGACAAAAAAAGACTTGTAATGAGTTGTTTCTGTCACTCTCTACCCTTTCATCTTGCCCCAAAAAGGAAACAAACTGTCAGCACCATTAATTTTTAAAATGCCATTTTAAAATTAAATATTGAGCTAGGTTTTTAAAGACAGGACAGTTTTAAAAATTAAAGCACTAAAACTAAACTAAGTACTTTTTCAGGGTACAGAGTATTTCTTTTTGGCCACTCAACTATTGCTGCTTATTCCACCTCACCAATTTTGCATTTTTACTACAAATCCAAAACACCCATGGTTTACTCAGCTCCATCTTCAGCTACAGCAGCAAAGTAGAAGTTTTAATAATCTGAAGAAGAATGTATCTAATATCAATCCCTTAGACAAGGACGTGCCATTAGGGTTTTCTCAGCATTTAGTTCAGGTCTCAGTTCCTGTGAGCCCATACTGCAGTGTGTAAGGAGAACCCCTTATGGCTGTGGGATCCATTAGTCAGGGTGTGCACTAAAGCAGAAACATGAATGTGGGTAACTTAAACAACCTAAATAACCCTGGCCCAAACTTCAGCCCTGGGAATGACACCAAGGAAGTTTATCTGAAGACAGGGGGATCACTCAGAGCTGCCATTACTGTTTCAAAGTTGTTTTAAAGTCAAGCCTAGGATGACCACAGTTCATGTTTTGCATCCAGTGAGATGGCTGAAAGCCACAGCTGCCTGCCTGGGTCTCACCTGTCTGCCCTGGAAAACTGCTCCAGCCTCACTTGCTGCAGGATTTTCAGATCTCCTCATGAGAGCAGTGAGCTGAGGAGAGTTTCTGTTGTGTGCTTCCATCATACCACCCCCACCTGCATCAAGGAGCACTCGCTGTGCAGGCAGCCCCACCGAGGTGGATAAAAGCCTCAGGAAGTATTAGATATCAGTATTAGATATGCAGAGAGGAGCAGCCTGGCCCAGACTAAACACCACTGCCACCAGAGTGTCTTTGGAAGAGGAAACCTCTGTTGCTGCACCTGAGAGCACAGCTCCATCATCCTGCAGCAGCTCTGGCACAGCCAGGCTCCGCTGGGGCGGGTCCAGGGGCAGCAGAGGATGGAGCCCTGCCCTCCTCACACACACCTGGGACACAGGGTGGGCACTGCAGCTGAGGAGACCTCAGTTATCCCACTGGGTAGTGTTGGTGCTCCTCCAGCTGGAAAACCTTCATGGCTCCACTCCTCCCTCACTTTCAGCAGCCAGCAAAGCAGGAGGGACACGTGGCACCACCATCACCCTGGCCCTTGGTGTGTGCACAGGGCACGGTCCCAGGCCCCTGCATGCCAGCCTCCCCAGCATCCTCGAGGACTGCTGATCTGCCTGCCACCACATTGCCCTCCCACTTCAGCTTTCATTTCTGCTCCCTGCTGCTCTCAGTAGTGAACAATGATGCATTACAATTTTCAGGTGCCTAAGGCTCGCAGAGCTTTCTCAATATAATCAGCAGAAACGAAGGCTTTTGCATTGAAAGCCAGAGCCAACATCCCTGCAGTGATAACCATCCCTGTATAATTAAAATGAACATTTCACAAAATGTCATCTCCAAGCAGCATATTTTAGATTAAAAAAAAAAAAAAAACCAACATTTCCTAGATCAAAAGAAGAGAATTATAATTGGGAAAGGGTGGAGGTGGGGGGAGGACAGTGTGACAGCCCCAAGAAGTATTACTATTATTATGAGGAAAAGTTTGCTAAAATGCCAACTGCTTGCCCACAGTCAAAGGAAGCACCAGTTTACTTGTTAATCGCCTTAATTAATTAACTGGCATTGTCCTGGATTTCCTGAAGCTGGGTTTATTGTGGGAATCAATTTTAAAGAGCTTCCAGAAAGAAAATTTAAATTTCTGCTTAAAGACTTTATAGCTTAGTAAACAAGAGCCTGCTTCCAAACCATTTGGACAAAACCACAGCCATGATTTATGGAGACAAAGTCTCTTTTCCCATAGAGTCTGTTGTGATCAGCTATATTGACCTAGTGCACAGTACAAACTTCCCTGAATTAATTCCTCTTTGAACTACAGCAGCTCTTTAGAAAAACACCCCATCCTGATTATAGCACTGGCAGTGAATCAGAAGCCAGTGCCATCGGGGTGTGCTGTACCAGGGGCTCCCTCTGAGAGCCCTGCTCCTTTCCACCACTGATTTGTTCAGTTCCATCCTCCACCCACTGCTGGCCTTCCCTTCTGCTGGAGCAAGGGCAATTTGGCAAACCCTTGCTCCCTGCACAGGAACTTGCAGATGGTGAGTGAGTTTTCATTACGAGGACTGTGATCTTCCAGACTTTCTCAATTAAATGGAAAGAAAACAGGCCATGAGCAGGCTCAGGATGTAGATGCACCCAGTGACAGATACTAGGGCAGCACCAATTTACTGAGTCCTGTTAACATACACAATTAGCTGCTCTGCAACTTCTGACCACAACACTGCATTGACTTTCTCCCATCCCACAGGTTATCCACCTTGTGCTCTAAACTTTACTTTAATCACTTTTTCCAGGGTTAGAAATTCTCACTCTATAAAACTTGACTACTGGTCCCTCTTTGGCTGTGGTAAAACAGATCCTAAAGATATCTGAAACATGAAACAGCAACTAAGAAAGCACACACACACACACAAGTTTTCACATACTTAACTCAAGTTTTTTCTCCCTGAGTTCACCAGGGCCCTTTCTTTCCTGGAGTTCTGCAGAAGACTCTGGCGTGGGGCAGTACTCACCTTGTTGCAGGCTTGACCCATCGAGGCTCAGAACCCAAAATGTCCTTTGTGATCAACAGAGTGGAAAAGGTGCTTTTAGGGTTCATCTCTCTGCTCTTACACAGTTACATCTATTTTTTGGATGATAAATGACATATCTCTAAAGCACCAGCTTCCCCCCACTGACTGTAGTAGAAGCTACATGTCCAAACTGAGATGAACACAACTACACCTGGTTAGCTGAGTCCCAGCCTTTGAGTCTAAATAAAACAGTGCAGATAAGAAAAGCATAATATGTATGTCCTTATTAAAGTGTTCCAGCAGTAAAACACTCATCACATAAATATGGAAGTGCATACTTCTTTAAATAATGTATTTTAAGTGCTAATTTTGGTGTCAGATTCTGCTCTTATACGCCTCTAAGCAGATTAAAGTAAGGAGTTCTCCCAGCTGAGACCTTGTAGAGAATAGCTGGAATCTGCCCCTCCCAAGAACAGACACACAGAGATGGTTGTTTGGTTCTCCAACAAGGTCAGCAGCACCAAGTGGGGTGGAGAACGTATTCCTCTCACCTGTATAAGAACATCACAGTCATTTTCTGCCTAGAGGGGCAGGAGGAGATCACAGTCTAGCAACATTTCTCTTCTCTATTTTGTGGAATGGCTCATTTAGCAATGACAAATTTTACCTTGAGAAAACTATATCCTGTGAAGGAAATGCTCCACATATCAAAGAGAGTTTTAAAGGGGAAGCTGAATGGAAGGCACACACAACCATTTTTCATCTGTTTTTCCTAATATGCAAATAAAACAGTTCCCTACTCCTCCTGGCAGGAGCAGAGGAGCAACTAATGGAGCATTGCTGATCTCCTAAAGACAGAGAACATCTCAGAAAAATGAAAGAGAAGAGGTGTGCCTGCCATGCTGATGGATGACACCAGGCATTTGGGTGTTTACCCTGCCAAGCAGCTACAGGAGCTGCAAAGAAATGGTGAGAACTGCTGCAAGGAAGAGGAAGAATTTGCATAAACCCGTGTGTGTCTCAGCCCCTGAACATGCACTTCTAAGGACTGAGAGTAAGAGAGTCAGCCATGTACTGGTGTCGGGTTTGGGGTGAAATGTATCCTCTGGCACTGAATGGGGCACTTACATAAGGAAGAAAAGTTTCGGATTTCCTGTTGTGGTGTTCATCAGCTGCAGAGAAATTTGGTGAGACCTGAGGAGGGGCAACAGACACAGTGGGAAACAGAGGCAGAGAAGGGAAGAGGGACATGGCCAGCAGAGGGTTGGCTGACACTTTAAATCAGCTCATCATCCAACAGCTTCCCTCACCTCAGAAAGGGCTCCTTTCTCAGCACAGCTCTTTGGCACTTGTCTGACTGTGAATGCCCCTCGAGGAACCTAAGCTGGAGCTGGTCTCATGGCAGTGGGCAGGATGTGGAACATGGCATTAGAGGCAGGGCAAGGAGCTGTGTGCTGCCAGGGGCTGCCCAGGCACCGGGCCAGGCTGTGAAACACCACTTTGGTAGTTCTGGCCTGTCTGGGGCTGCAGCACTCCTGGCCCAGCTGGACAGGCTTCACTTGGCACACACCCAACCTCGCAGCAGATAAACTGGAGCTTATCCACCATGGCCACCTCTCTGAATATCCAGAACTGGTCATTTCCAGGAGAAGACCTTCCTATTAACTTCTTGAAAGATTTGACTGAAGCTGTTCAGTGAATCCTGTATTACAGAGGACATTTTTGATAAACCCTAGCACTAGAAATTCAGTTCTTGTCACTCAACCACATGACCAATGGGAGGCCAGAAAAGGAGCCAAAGAGGCAGAAGGGAAAGAGGAACAAGGGGGACTGACAAATGTCAGGTAAATACTGGGGTCCCAAGCAGAAACATCAAAGCAGCCACACCAAGAGTGCACTTTGGAAGGATAAATCTGCACAGACAGAAACAGGAAAGTTCCATTTTTGCTGTAGGCAATCAAGCTGCAGTGATGGGTGCTGGGTAACCTGCCCCCAGTCAGGGCATAAAGATAGCATGAACAGTTCCCACCCTCTCTCACCTCTGAGGCAGTTCCAGATTTCCTGGGGACAGGAAAGGCACACAGTGTCTTTCTTCACCACTGAACTCTCTTCCACTCATCACTGAGATTTTGGGCTGGATGGCACCTGAATAATCCTGCACAGCAGGGGAAATTTCTGCTGGGCAGTCAGCAGAGCACCCCAGCATTATGGGCCTTTGCTTGACTTCATCTCCAGCTACAGCAAAATTTACCTGGCAGTTTGGTCTTTCCCCTGCACAAATCCTCCAGTACCAACAGAGAAGCACAGATAAGTCATGTGCTGGCCCATTGCCCAGCTCAGTGCTTGGCTTGGCTTCAGCAGTTCAGCTGACACACACATCTTTCTTTCATTTCCCTTCCCAAGTCCCTTCTCCTCCTGCCCCACCACCTTCCATCACCGCTCACCCCAGGCAACACTCTCCATTCACAGCCAGGGCTGCTTGTGATGCCCTGCCCTGCTCACACAGGCCCCTGTTCAGCCTCTGCTCTGCCTTACTCTGCAAGTTTGCACACAAAAAGAAGAAAATTAAAATCAATAGAACTACTGAGTAGGATACACCAGACCTGACTCAAAAGGAGCAAAACAGCCCAGAGAGGAAAGTGGGAGATGATCTTGTCATGTCACATCCAGCTTTTCCACAGAGCCATGTGCAGCCTCCTGCAGCCACAGCCCAGCCCATTAGACACACTCAGCCCTTCTCTCACCCCTTTAGACACCAGACATTGATAATCTGTGCAATTAGTGTAAGGCTTATGGTTGGACTCAATGATCTTAAAGGTCTTTTCCAACCAAAATGATTCTGTGATTTATCTTGCCTGTCAGAAAAGCTACAGCATCTCGGCACACAGCAATCCCCTACAACTGCTGAATATATTGCATAAGAGCAAGAATCTTCGTAATGGATTTCTGCAGCAAGAGTAGGAAATGGGGGTGTTCCCAGCCACATATATCCTAGTGAGAGGTAATGAACAGCACACCCATAGCATTTTGCTAATAACCTCAAACAGAGTGAAGAGTTCAGCTGGGAGGGGAGAAATTTTTTTCTGGTAAAAGTTTGATGAGCTTTCAGAATCAAATATTTCAGAGCTTGCTTATTGCTAATTAAGGGTTAGTATACTAAATTAGCAGTAAATTAACATTCATTTCTCTGCTAGTACACTAGAGCTGCAGGAAATTACCCAAATTATTCAGGTAGTGACATTCATCACTGGGTGGAATTACTGTAGCTTAAACAAGATTTAGTGCTACTCTGTAGCTAATATTCACAGCTGCAGGAAAGGAGAGGCAGGCTCCCTCATTCACAGCAATTCTGACAGCAGAGGTGCCAAGACAGGGGAGAATGTTCATCTGAGCTGTTGATTATTGAGACAAGGGAACAGGAGAGGCCAGGCTTTGCTGAGAGAGCTCTGCATGCTTGGGGTGCAAATGGTGAGGTGGCACCTGGCTGGTGGCTGCAAGTGACCGAGTGCTGCTGTAAAATGAAAATATCGCCCTAAAAATATCTTTGTGCAGTTGCTGGGGATAATTGATGCTGGTGCAGCATTACTTCAAACCACTCATAAAGCTCCATCTGTAGCTGCAGCTCTATAGACATTTCATAATTATGTTTAATATTGCAATCCCCTATTTCCAGGGAGGATTTGAGGATCTCGGCGCATTTGTCTAAGTGATGAGTGTTTTATCTAGGGCTTAGGAGCTTTCCTTCCTCCCTGGGGAACAGTTGGCTCAGGAAGCTGCTGACTGCCTTAAGAGCCCTCCCTAACCCCTTCTTAGGTCAAACACAACTCAGCCATAGCAGGCTGAAGAAACCAGACAAGTTTTGATGGTCTAGGAAAGAAAAACTGAGCATGTTACTCATGCTCACATGGGTAACACGTGCCCACAGCCAAGGAGACCCTTCCTGGTACATTCATTTCCAAAGCTAAGAGCACACCTGATATGCTGAAGCTTGGAGCTTGCTGCATTCCCAGCCAGGCAGCTGCCAATCACTTTTGCATCATGAAGAATGTAAAATGTGCACACCCAGGCTTTCCTGGGCACTCTGAGGTTTGGGGCAGGGAAAGTCCCTGTGAGAACGACAAGGATGGATGATGCCCCAGTGCAAGTCAGCCAGAGGGAGGGAAGCAGAGTCCCTGTGAGAGAAGAAAGGTGGCAAAGTGGAAGATGGAGACAGAGAACAAAGCACTGCTGCTTTCTCATTCACTGAAACTGTGTGTCAAGAACCAAACACCTACAATACTTGAGGAGAAACTCCTCAGGACACCATTTTACCCCTGGCTATTAACAACTATTAAGAGCCACTCTGTAGAATGCATATGCCTGAACAGACACAGTTACACAGACAACAGGACGTATCCCTTTTGATCACAAAGAAGTCCACGTGCTGTCTGAAGCCTTGTGCAGAATGGCAGCAGGAGCCATCACACTCTATTTTTAAATTTTCCAGCACTCATACTAGGGGAATGACCTGTTGCCCCCTGCAAATAAAGGCCCAATCTAAAGCAGGCATGTTTTTCAGCTCACGGATGGAGATTTCAGATGCCACCACTATTAATTTTCACTCTTCTGGCTCTGTTCCTTGTCTGCTGCTGGCAATCACAGTGGGATCAAGAAAGAGTCTCAAAACAGGAGGAAAAGACAGTTGTCTAGTTGTGCTTTTCACATTCTCACAAACAGCCTAAAGCAGAGATGATAATGCATATCTTAATTAACTAAGGCCCTCCACGAACTGCCTGGGGCAGGTTTTTATAGATACTGGCTTCTAGCTGGACAACTGGCAAGTAGACTTTTACTGCCTGGAAACAAAGGCATTGCAAAAAGCCAGTAAGTTAAATCAATGTTCTATTAATTCATTTTTAAAGTCTCACAGGAACATTGTACTCTTCGTCCAAAAATGTTCCAGAGCTTTAACAGCTGCGCCGCTAGCATGGGAAGCAGAACAACAGGATCTTTAGATGCCTGTGTGTGCAGGGACACAGCTCTCTTCTGTTTAAAATCCACCAGGTTTCATACAAAGCTGGTATTGGCCCACTTTTGTCACCCAGCTTGCCCTTAAGACAAAGAATCACCATGTTGCTGTGCTAGGAAGAAGCAAATCTCTCATCTGTGGGGCAGGAGGACCCCCCAGGAGATTCCCTCCCCCTTCCTTATCCTTCATGGCAGAGAGTCCCCACATATGTGCCCTAATGCTAAGCAGTGGCAGGAGGAGCAAATCCACTGTCACCACTTTTCAGCCACTCCTGGGGGAGAATCATAGAAGAATCTATTTACTTGCTCCTTTGTGACCTGCAGTGGAGAATGAATTTTGCACAGAGCTCTCAGGAGGAGCAGCTGCTGCCTCCTCTCCCAAAGGGATGAAGTTTGCTCTCCAGGCAATGTGGAGAGGATAGCAAGGGAACTGAAGTCCCCTAGATCTTTTGTGGGGACAGGAATGTTTCTGTCATTAGCCATGGCCTCCTCTGAGCCCCTCAATATCAGCTGCCTTGCAAAGCCCTTCCTGCAGGACCTCGTTACAGAGAGCCTCAGTGGAAAACAGCACTTCCAAATGTGACTGTTGAGGGTAACATGGGTTAAAATCTGAGACTGCAGGAAGAACAGATGAGCAGAGAAGCCCAGATGTGTTATTTGGTACTGAAGCTGCATTGTGATGCTGTGAGGGGCATCACAGCTCACAGGGGCTGCTGGGGGTGACTGTACCCCGACATGGCCCCATGCACATCCCTATCCTCAGGAAGAGCAGGAACCAGCTCACCCCAAATTTAGTCTCACTGCTCCCCAGCAACTCACAGAGCCCTTTTGTGGGACTGGACGTTCACAATCCCCATTCTGGAGAGAACTGAGGTTTCTGCAGTGACTTCCCAAAGCTCACCCAGGCAGCCTGAGCAGAGCCAAGAACAGACTGCAGACTCCTGCATGCCAAGTTCCCAGCTCCACGTTAAGCTAAACTGTCCTACAAGCATAAAGTGCCTCAGAGCACAGATTTTGGGCACAGAGTTGGACCTGCACAGAGCAGAGCATCTGTGCCAGTGATGTACCCCGGCTCAGCCTGCTCTGACTTCATCCATCCATCTGTGCCCTCCCCTTTTCCCAAGGGGCTCTCCCCAAACAAACACCAACGTGCAGCTGAAGGATTTCCATCCTGTGGATATTTCATATGTGCTTTTAACTTTCTACATTTTCAAAAGAAAACAAGAAAAGCAATCAATGTCTTGCAGTGGAAAGAACGTATGCTGTGACACTGGAAAACATGCAGCACGTGTTCAACAAAAGCTGAGGAACTGGTCTGTTACAGGGATAAAGTCAAAGTGCCAATTTTTTAATGCTGTTTACCAAATCAAACAGGCATTCTGCAGCCCACCTGTTCCTACTGCCTCTGACTTCATGACAGCCATTCTCTGAAGCCAGAGAAATAATTACTGGACCAGTTTATTGATGGCAGCTGGTTTTGAGTGAAAAAGTCCAAAACGTGCAATAATTAAAGACTGTAAGGGATGCAAGCTATTAAGAGGACAAAGAAAGCAGAATAAATCGATCTAGAATGGGCAAATGGACACCTTCCATGGGCAGGTGACTAGTGCACTCACAGTCAACTCACAGGGACATCTAAAATGTGGGGTGGGGAAAACCACAACAATCCAAATTCCTGCAGTTAATTTTTTATCCAGGAAGCATTCCCAGTCCTTGTCACTAACACAGAATTCAAAGTGCTGGAGCCAAGCAATGGCCTAGAGACCAACGTGTGCCAGCTGCTTCAAAAGGCCCATAAACTCCCCTGCAGGAGAACTGCTCAGCAGCATGCCTGAGGGATAAGCTGTGTGTAGCATACGGCCCAAAGTGCAAAGGATGGAGCTGCATCCCACCCACCTGCAGATGATATTGCTAATTATACAAACGATGCCAATCTGTCAGTCTCAGTATCTACCTTGTGGCAATGAGTCCCATAGGCTAATTAAAACTTAGGTTAAGAGTGCTTCTATCAAAGCTGTTCAATGCATTGTCTTCAAATTTAATTTTATGTCTCTCTTTCTTATCCAAGAGAGGCAAAAGCCATGGTATTGGTGTTTTATTTATATCCATCATGCCCTGTCTCTCAGTGGCACTTCCCATGTATTGTTCTGCCTAAAATAAACAGACCTAACCTTTGCAGTGTCTGCTGCATGCAAATCTTCCCTCTAAAGCATTTTCTATGCTTCTGATTAGGTTTGCTGCCCTTCACTGAACCTCTTCTATTTCCTGCTCTATCATTTTTTAATTAGGGTAACCAAACCAAGCATGCTTCTCAAGGTGAGGCCACATCACCATCTCTAGAACAACACTGTCATATTTTCAGTGTTGTCCTCTATTCAACAAATTAATGTCATGCCATTTTATATTTATGCTTTCCTGATCACTGCTCAGACTTCAGCAGATGTTTTCCCTTGAGATCTTTGAGATATTTTTTTGTTTTGAAGCTCACCCCATTAGACAATCAACTGTTCCACCTAATTAATAGCAACTTCTTTTTACTGACATTGCATTTTATTATCAGTATTTTGATTAATACAGCTTTGGTAAATTCCAAGGAAATTCTTAGTCACACTTAGATTTGATTAAATTTTGGAGCATCAAATTTCAACAATTTACTACTTACTTTTTCATATTATCATTAAATATGGAGTACAGTGCCTGCCATACAAATGTCTGCATATGTAATTACTGAAGCTCTCCACAGAGACATGATTTTCAAAGAATGCATATATCATAACATAAATAAAAGCCTAATTTATTTTAAAAGCATTTTCAAATCTCAAACCTCAACTTTCTTCACCTCTACCACAAGTCTACAAAGAGGGAAGTAGTAAAGTGGCCTCTGTCACTTCCCAGGGTGCATTCACATGCACATCACCAAGCCAAACAAACCCTCCTCCTCTGGCTGCTGTAACACAATTTTCAAGAAAGGTGAACATGACAGTCTTCAAAGGGATTTAAACAAAACAATGTCAGGAAAGGTTTCACCACCCCATGTACCACACACTTTTATAGTCTGTGAAAAGAAATACCCCTCAGTGAAATTCAGACCACATAAGGTTTTTGAATTCAGAATGTCTTTTTATAATGATATATTCATGCTTGCTGCCTTCCATCAGAAACTTCCTATAGAGTGGATGCTTCTCTGTCAAAAAAAAAAAAAAAAAAGATGCTGAATTACTTTAGAGGGAATCAAGTTTCTGAATGTCTGCAGGAGGAAGAGAAGCAAAGGGAATCTTCAGCAGTTTCTCATCTAGATGGATGTCCCTTTCCAAGGATTTCATCATAGAATGGGTTGGGTTGGAAGGCAGCTTAAAGATCCCCTGCTTCCAAACCCCTGCCGTGGGCAGGGCCACCTTTCACCAATGCAGTCTGGTCTTGAGCACTTCCAGGGATGGAGCATCCAGAGTTTCTGAGCAACCAGAGCCAGTGCCTCACCACCCTCGCAGTGACAGCTTCTTCCTAATGCCTCATATAAACCTAGCCTCAGTTTAAATGCATTTCCTCTTGTCCTACCACTACACATCCTCGTAGCAAATCCCCCTCCATCCTCTCATAGACCCCTTGGTACTGGAAGGTATAAAATCTTCCCTAAATCTTCTCTTCTCCAGATGGAACAGCCCCAGCTCTCTGAGCCTGCCTTTGTAGGCAAGGCAACAGGAACACTGGACAGCACTGGTCTCAACATCCACCTCCAAGGAATTCCTCTCATCACTGCTCTCCACTTGAGTGTCAAGTCAGTAACCACAAAGACACGGAAGTAGACAGCCAGCCCTTTTTCCACCACAGAAATATTCCCAAGTTCTTGCAGCAGCCTCCTGCAGGAAGGCATCTTGCTGTTCAGACACCTGGAGAGCTCACCACAAATCACCAGTTACTGCTGTGGCTGCTGGCAGTGGCTTCTGGGATATTAATTACAGGAATTTATTTTAAAAAAAATTTCCCCAGCATATGACATACTAAGTTGTCACAAGTAACATTCTTCTAATGAGAATTTCTGTGTATTAGATAAGAGCCCATAAGCATAGCTGGATGTTATTTCAAAAAGCTGTGCTTCTGACGGGAAGGCAAAATCATCACATTTTCTAATCAGTTTTCAAGAAAGGAAAAATAGCAACTTTCTTTTTAGGACAAAAGCAATAGTTTCTACCTCAGCTAAAGAATCCCATCTGTTGAGGGCTCTGAGTCATTGGCTTATTAGCAAAATTGTCTGAAAGAAGCATAAATCTGATTTGCTCAGAAACCAAATCTGCACACAGACAGAAATTACAGTCTGCCAGTTCCCTGTAAATTAGGCTCCTTCCCTGTCCTCAGTTCATTTCCATGGACAATGGGTGGCACCTGCTGCCAGACAGATCTCCCCCAGGCTCCTGCAGCCCTTGCCCTTTATCCAGGAGGCTGCTGGCCCGTGCCAGCCCCCAAGGCTGGTGCTTCCCTCCCCGACAGGCAGCCCATCCACACGCTGTAATTCCTGCCTTATGCTGCAAGTCCTTTCTGGCCATATGCACAGACACCCTTTCTTTCCTTTTCCTCTCTCTGCCTCTCTGTCTCCTGAGCACCACAGGCTGTCAGAGCCCCACGCTGGTTTGTGTCTTTTCACGGCTGTCACCACTCAGCAGCTCAGCCCCTTTTAATGGCACATTTCTCCTCTGCTTTACACCAAGCCATCCATTACCACTTGGATGATCAGCACTGCACACTTCTGGGGTCGGCTATGAGACTCTAGGTTGGCTGGGGTTAATTTCAGAGCTGGTGTTTGCTGGTGCTTAGACACACACTCTTAGTAAATCATCAGAGCTAATGGGGAACGGAGTCCGAGGAGGACGATGGAGGCACAATTTATAGGCGATGTTTACAGCTCTTTTTTCTTTCCTCCATCCAAGCCTGTCATCTGGGGAGGCAGCACATCCTGATCTCTACCAACACAAGATCAAAGCTTTCCAGGTCTGTCAGAATTCTGAGCCTCTCGCTATCCCTATTTACACTTGTTTATTTTTATTATTGTTACCATTTATAGTAATTCATCTTGACAGTTCCTGAGCAGCCACATGGGTAAGGACCTTATCCCACTAAATGCTCTAAAAGCACAAACCAAAATGACAAGAGCTTACAGCTCTTAGGACAAGCTTGCAACACAGAAGCTGTTTAAATGCTGGCCTCCATTGAGGTTGAGTTGGTGCAGGCAGAGCCACGCTGCACAGGCCAGCTCAGCACTGCAGTTTAGGGCCCCACTTCTGTTACACCGAGACAGAATTAGGCACCCAGATGTCTTTGAAGTTCAGTACCTGTGCACCTCATTTTCACCAGCAGTCAAATTACTGGGCTGTTGTGTCCCTCACGACACCCTGCTGCAGGAATTTGACTGCTCATCAGCCACCCCACTCCCCCATAGGCAGCAAAGTGCTCAGGTACCCGAGGGGTGTGAGAGCTTGTTTCATTTTGGCAGAGTAATTCCCAAGGTGTGAGATGCCAGGAGCACAAAACCATCATGTTCACAAGCGCAGCGTTTCGCTTGCAACCACGTCTGTGATGAACAGCACCAAAGGAGATGTGTGCCAAATGCAGTTGGAGTTTTATGGCTGTTCCTTTAGCACCTCTTCGGATTTTGTTTAGTTCACTTCTGCAACAACAGCTGGGAGCAGTATTTCCTTCAAATTACAGAAGGATTTAGTGTTACCTTAATGTGAGACAAGTGTAGCCTGAATTATATTTAGGAGGAAGTACAATATGTGCTAATGAATAATAAAGACTGTCTACAAGGGTATCAGCCTGTCTCTGGCTGGTGCCTCAGCCAGCTCTCACCTGCTAGCAAGTCACAATGGCTCTGCCACTCAGCCCCTCCAGGGACCACACTGGGGACATTCTCCCTTTGCCAAGGTTTCAGCTGGAAAGAGGTCCCTATTTCCAAACATAGGAATTAAGTTGGAAAACAGCTTTTTTGAGCTGGAAACTGAAATTTCTTTCTGCTAAACACGCCCTGCAGGATTGCAAAGCCAACACCTGTAAACTGGGGTTGTCCAAATCCACCACTTGAAAACTGCCAGGCACAGAAGGAGTTTGGGAAGAGGGTCAGCCCCAACTCCACTCCAAAAGCTGGCAGCAAGTCCCAGATGCAGTCCCTGTTTTGCCCTTCTCTTCTGTCCATGTGCAGGACATTAATGTCTGAGCCACTGCTGGGGAAGCACAAGTTCAGCATAGTCAGGAGTGAGCTGAGAGCTGTGATCAAGAACAGCACCAACACTGATTGTCTGAATTACTGCAGGGTACCTCAGCAGATCCCTGCACTGGATCACAGCCACCAAAGGAACACGTGATTTTATGAAAGAGGTAACAAAAAACCCACTGATAGAAATAGCTGAGAAAATGCAGTGCTAATGCATGTTCCTTTCCTTCTGCATTATTTATCCTTCATAAAATACTATATAAACACACTTGCTACTACAGAGAATCAAAAATAACATATTTGACTTATCTGTTTAAGAAATAGTGACATGTGTCAACTAAAACGTTCCAACATGGGATTTTTTGGTTTCAACAACTGTCAGAGGGCTCCTCTATTGAAAATAATCAATGTTTTTGACAGATAAAGGGAGGTAATATAGTGGCTTATTTTGATACAACTTGACAGCTTTTTTTTTTGGACAGTATTTTTCACTGTCAGTCTATTGGATTTGAATTTTAGCTGGAGCCCAGGAGAAATATGCTTTTGGTCTTTAGCACTGGATCTCTGCAAATCAAAAGGGCAGTGGGAGCACAGTACTTACCTGCTTTTTATTTGCCATTATCTATCAGTCTCCTGTTTTAATTATTCATTTTTAACACCCTTCCCAATTTTTATACTCATGAGATGTCATAATAAGGCACACTTAAACTATACTTTGCTGCTCCCTTGGCAAGAAAGGACATTTCACACAGCTAGACTTGGAAATGGAGCTATTTCCTAATGTCACAGTGTTCAGGCTGACAGTTCAGTTCCATCAAGAGCTCATCTGTTCTGCTCTTATGAGACTGCAGCAACTTAAAAGAAGTTATTAATATTGATTATGAAATATTCAAACACTTGCCCATGCAGGGGGTTGTGGGGCTAAGGATCTCCTAATTAAAATTATTTATGCAAAACACATCTTTGAATTAATTTTTTTTTTTTACAAAATCCAACAATGGATCCAGATCTGAATTCTTGTAGAACAAAATCAAGGCATTTAAATCACAAGCCAGTCCTTTCCTGCTGCAAAGCTCCACCAAAAAGGTGAGAAGTTCTAGCCTTGCTGCTGGCAGACATTGCCCTTGGACAAAGAGAAGGCAGGTGCAGGGTGAAGAAGACAAAGGAAAATTCCTCATTACACTGTATTTTGATAATAGCCTTTTGATAACTATCATTTTGAAGAACTTTTCCCACTGAGCAGTCAAGCAGAGTCCACTTATTCTGACCCAAATTCCAGTTCCTGGCTGCAATTTCCATTAACATTGTCACCATATAATTTATTCTGTCTTTGATATAAATATGTGACCTTGTAGGGTTTAGTATCTAAATATTTATTTGTTTCCAAGCCTAAATTCACAGAGTGATGTATGAAAATTCCCTTTGGTATAACAATGCTCAAAGAGACAAGGCTGTGAGATGACTGAAGGTACAAAGGTGCAGGAAATAAAAGGACTTGTATTCCCAACTCATCATTCCATATAGTGCTCAAGACAAGAATCACAGCCTGCCTTTTGATGTATTGTTGTTGTATATGCTGAGAGCTCAGTTATGTTTAAATGTAGTACTTCAGCTCCTTTGCTTAACAACACCTGCTAACTTGCTTGACATCTCAAAGAGTTTCTTAAAATATTCTTAAACCTTTGGCATCCCTTCCTGCCCTGAGCTTCATGAATAAAACATTTATCCAGTCAGCAGCTTCAGCAAAGGGGAACAGCCAAGTTCCATCCATCAACGTCAGCAGCTGAATTACTGAGTGATTTCAGATCCTTTAATAACTCTGTTTCTTTATGACTGTGTTGGTAAACAATCCAACAGTGCTGGCACCTGGCTTTCAGTGAACATTAACTTTTCTTGCATTATCAAATACTACTAATAGAGCTCGTTGCTGTTATTGTTATTTCAATTTTAAAAATGTCTGCAATGCTGTCTACCTTTGTGAGAATGCACTGAGGTTTAGTCTTGATTTGCTATGAAGGTCATCAGAAGCTACTCACGTTAAACCTGCTGGGACTTTGGGGAAAAAAAAGCACAAGGATAAATAGAGCCTTTACTTCACATAGAATGTGCTTCATTTATCATTGGGATCACCACACAGTAATACACTGCCCTTTTGTAAGGTTGTTAATAGAAATTAAGCATTTTGGGGTGAAAAACCAATGATATAAAGCTTCTGTTGTTGTAGAAGTCCAAGGAAGCTTGGAGGTTCAAGTACTATAAGGAAACTGCCTACAGATATTCAAAAGGAGGTTCCTGGTATGGGCCTCTGTGTGAAGGAGGGGGAATGGGGAGAAGAAAAATCAGCCTTTTGAATTGAAAACCTAGCCAGAATGTATATGAGCACATTTAGTGTGAGTTAAACGGATATTCAAGATCAAAATCTTTTCCTGGGACTTTACATTGGTAGAAGAGTAGGAAGAGATTTTCCATACACTCGGATGCAAGCAAAGGTTTAGCCTCTAACCAGGGTATGCAAATGGAAAGCCCTGGTATTCAATCCTCTAACCTCTGACAAAGGAAAGTTATTCTTAGGCATGCAGGGGTAACACACTCAAGTCAAAGGGGTCAGTAAATAAGGATGAGTTGCCAGGTTAGAGCCTCTGGTCTGCCTCTATTCACCAGGGATTTGTGTCTGGAATATAAACAGCAAATACTCACAGACACACTAATATGAGAATAACTTTGAGTATCTGATCCTGCAAAAAGGATCCTTCTCAGCTCTGGGACAAAAAATTACCAGTGGAATTTGCTGAGGATGAAAAGCTTGGGGAGTACCAACAAGAGAGCTTGAGCCTCCCTGAGCCCATGTGGACCCTTACTCCTAAGACCTGTGGGCTCAGATGAAGGGTGCCCATGCAGGATCACTCTAGAGACAGCTCCATGGGGTCCAATGTTTTCTCCCCCCTCTGGGGAGTCTCTCTTGCCAAGCAATAGTTCTTGTGCCAGGTTTGAGCAGAGCAGTGTGTGCAGAAATACAGCAGGGGTTTTCTCACATCCCAATAGGCATTCCCAGCTGCAGAACCAGAGGAAAACATAGGCTGATTGCACCAGAGAAAATATGTTTTTTATAGGTTTCTGCTGTGCTATGAAGTCAAGGGGCACACAGGTAGAGACGTTTAGAGGCATCTTAGAGCCTCTCCATAGGAAAATAAACAGACTCTTCAGTAGAATTACATCCAATTAAGCCACAGGTAAATAATTAAGCCACAGGCTTCACTATTTAAGCACTTCCCAGTTGCCTGGATAAGTGAAGTGTCACCATTATGGATTAAGCTTCTACACTCTAAGTTTTCTCTGTGGCACCTTAAAAATAAAAAGCTACACTTAGTTATATCTAACCAAAGACTGTCTCTGTCTCTGTTTCCCTTGTTGAAATGAAGGCAGGTACTGCTCCTGAGGAGCACAAGTTAGCTCATTCTTTGATTCCCAGGAGGGGTGATGGCAAAGATTATTAACCATGAATGTGCTGGCTTGGTAAAACAAAACCCCCTGGTAGAGAAGCCCAGTCCCAAACTCTTCTACACAGTTGGCCTGTACAGCCTTACACAGAAACTCATGCATGTGCTGATCACAGCCCATCATGCTCACCAAACCCACCCTCTCTTTTTCCCATCTGCTCCTGGAAATGCAGGGTCCACGTCCTGCCCTCACTGCACCTCCCTGCACAAAGCCCTGCACACCAGGCTGGCTCCTGACCCTTTACTGACTCCCTTGGGAGCACTGCCACTGGCAAAGGACAGGGAGGAGAAGTTCCCATCAAGATCTTCTCCCACCTGTTCGGAGCAGCCCAACAAGGGCAAGAGAACTGGAGCCAGGCGGGATTTGAGTGAGGCTATGCCTGCCCTGCTGTTCCTGGCAGAGGTTTGGGGCCAGCGCCTCAGGAATCTGCCTCCCTTGTGGGCCAGAGACAGGAGCTCCCCCCTGACCTGCTACAACACGAGCAGAGCTGGGATCAGCCACAGCTTTGAGGTCTGGGGCTTTTTTTCTAAATTTCTTTTTAAATTTGCAATTCTTCCTGTGCCCAGTTAAAGGAAAATCATAGGACCCAATGGAGGTGTTTGTGCTGGCTCTGGAGTAAGACCTGTGAATTTCTATTTTCAGTTTAAAAAAGAAATCCAAACCCTCCTTCCATTTTCTTGCTTGATCCCAGGCTCTACAGATGTAAATACAAAAAGCACCTCGCTCATTTGAAATCTGCAATCTCTCCATCATAAATCAATCTCCAGAGAAATTAGTAACTACATTTCTGGGGGGAGTTTTTGTTTTGTTTGTCCATTTTAAAGACTGTGGATTACATAACTAGATATGTGGGTCTCAACAGCAGTTGCAGCTGGAATGCTCAAGGCAAAAAATCCTTTGTCCTGAATTTTAAAGTCTGTTCCCCCTCCATATCCTCACGTTTCACACTGTAACACGTTTCACACTTTGCTACTGAAGTAGCAAACATACCCCGAAGACATTTACATCACAGGCTTTGTTATTATAAGTTACAGCATAAGACAAAAGGAACAAGGTTTTGTAACCAGAGGGCAAACATCACAACTGCTAATTTGTTAGGGGGCGACATTTCTGAAAATGCCGTTTTAGTCAAGCTCCATATTGTAACTTCATCATGGTATCATATCACAGCGCTTAAAAGGAGAGATACACGAGAACAGATCTATTACCTAAAACAAACAAAGGTATTATTAGGAAACTTCTTAAGACTGAGTTGTATATTGACTTCTGGTCAGCATTTCCAGAAAACTTCATTAAATTTATGTCATCAAAAACGTAACTTATGGGCCTTCTGAACGGAAACTCGTACCAGCAGGAGTAACAATTGTTTTTCCCCATTTTGTGATTTATCATCCATTCTATTACATGCTACACAGACTGTCATTTTTCTTTAAATGTGTTTGATAAAAGAGTTCTTGTTCTACTGGGTCAGGTATTATTATTCACCAACATTACGTACTAACCAGCACGAGCGCCGGCAGCAGCTGCAGATACCAGAGTGGGTGCTGGGCTCCCCCCTACACACCGGTCCCACAAACCGGGGGTCGGGTGAAGGGGGAGCAGCTGCCCATTCCCAGCCTGTGCCGAGCAGGACACCGGCAGCCACAGCCGATAGCCCAGCAGGGCTGCAGGAAAACAGCTCTGCCTTCCCGCACACCGCCCGCCTGCAGGGCTCCCACTGCCCCGTGGGGCTGGAGCTGCCCCGTGGGGCTGGAACTGCCCCGTGGGGCTGGAACTGCCCCTTGGATCTGGAACTGCCCCGTGGGGCTGGAACTGCCCCTTGGATCTGGAACTGCCCCGTGGGGCTGGAACTGCCCGTGGGGCTGGAACTGCCCCTTGGATCTGGAACTGCCCCGTGGGGCTGGAGCTGCCCGTGGGGCTGGAACTGCCCTGTGCGGCTGGAACTGCCCCGTGCGGCTGGAACTGCCCCTTGGATCTGGAACTGCCCCGTGGGGCTGCAGTGTCCCGTGGGGCTGGAGCTGCCCCCTGGGGCTGGAGCTGCCCCGTGGGGCTGGAACTGCCCCGTGGGGCTGGAGCTGCCCCCTGGGGCTGGAGCTGCCCCCTGGGGCTGGAACTGCCCCCTGGGGCTGGAGCTGCCCCCTGGGGCTGGAACTGCCCCGTGGGGCTGGAGTGTCCCGTGGGGCTGGGGCTGCCCCCTGGGGCTGGAGCTGCCCCGTGCCGATGCCCCCTGCGCTCCCCGCCGGGCCAGCTGCGGACTTTGGAGCGCAGGGCTGGCAGCGGCACTGCCCTGAGCCGGGCTGGGAGTGTCCGTGCCAGCCGGCAGCCCTGGCACAGCTGAGCGGTGGCACGGGCAGCACCGGAGCCGGGAGCCTCCTGCTCCTCCTCTGTGCCAGCAGCTGCTCCCGGCCCCGCGCCCCTGAGACCCAGCGAGGGGAGCTCGGCAAAGGCAGGAGCCTCTCCTTGCGCTGTTTGCCGGTACTTGGAGAATTCCTCATCTGCTCTTAATTACCCAGGCTATTTTTATACAGCCCCCCCGCCCCGTCCCCGCCTTTCCTAATTGCCTGATCCTACTTTCCCCATCATTTTGTGCTGAAGATGAATTTCAGGAGCTCAGCATCTCAGGCCATTATCAGACGTAATTAACATCACCACTCCCCTCACTAGGGAGTGGCCTACTTTCCCTCCAGCACTACCACCCCCAAAGGTTTGGAAGCATTTACAATCCCCCTATAGCTCTGTGGCTGACATTAACTCCTGGTGCATCACAGAACTCTTTCTCCCTGCTGGAGTCCTCTCTGCTTGCTGGCTTCCTAATCAGGTCCTCACACTGGAGCTGCATCTCCCACTCCTGTGCTCCCGTCCCACCAGAGTCCAACTTTGGCACCATCAGCACTCGGGACACACAGGGACACGGCTCTAGCTGCTGCCCAGACATGCAAGCGTGATCCCATCCCAGAGGGTTTGCAATCAATTCAGAGAAAACAAGGAAAGATCTTGGAAAATCTGGGTTCCAAGGCACAGATACATCAGCCTACAGCAAGCCTGGCTTTACAGCTGTGTTACAAACCACCCTATAAGGACCCAGGCACACTTCCTCCTCTCCACTCAAGCCGAACTTCTCTTGACTTCAGTAGGCGTTTTCCTCAAGTAAGAGGAGCTGATTTGGCACAGCAGACTGGTGTTCCAGGTTCCACTTCCCACAGTCCAGCATCCTGGTACTGCCATGTGCTATGAACCCATCATTTCAGAAGAAAAACCAAAACCTTGTTTGCAGAGCTAACCCATCAAGACCCCACAGAGGAGGCTAAACTTAATTATCTGTGGCTGCCACAATATCAGATAAGCCCTGCAGAGGTAAACAAGCAGACTTGAGGGATTAACATTTTCTTTGATATAAACTTTGTAGGATGCTCTGTTGTCAAAAAGTCCACAGAGATTACTTGTGCTGTAGTAGGTGGCACTTCATTTTCCAGAATCTATGACCCAGCAGAAATTACTGTCAGCTCCCCGAGCAGCCGAGGGGTATCGATTCCCCCGTTACTACAGCAACCCATTAGTTATTCGATTGTGTCTCATGTGCAGTGACTAATCTGCCTCAGCGAGGGCTCGGATTTTGACACTTTTTCATTCTAATCTTTAATTAGTTTATTTGATGCGGCCTGCACATTTTATTTTTATACTAAGTAGTTATTGAAAATACAGTCAAACCAAGCAGAGATCAAAGGGGAGCAAAACCAGTCTGCTGTCAACTAAACTAGTTATGCAAAATAATAATAATAAGGAAAAAAAGTGTAGCATGCCATATCAAATGTGTAAGCCAGTTTCACTCTGCACTCCTGAAGCTGCACAGAAATCAACCCAGGACACTCTTCCATCCTCAGACTTCACTTGAAACATAAGTGCCCCTGATATGTCACCTCCTTTGTATCCCCCATTTCATTGATTACACTAAAAGACTAGAAAGCGTTCACCAGCAACTTTATCAACTTCCTTTGATACCTGGCTCTTGACAGGAATAGACTTTGAGAGCTATCTTCCCAAAATAGCCAGAGACTGGGCATCCTTTAATGGCTGCTCCTCTTTGCTGTCTAGTGAGTGAGGGATCTGCACAACGCAAACCTGGACAGAGGAGCAGCGTGCTTGGCTAAGACCACGCTCGTTCTCACAAACCAATATACACATAAAACTGCAAGTTTTGGCCACAGACATAAACAATTTCAACTTTATATCATACTCATTAATAAGCCCCTCTTTCACCTGGGGAAAAAAATCCCCATAGTGGAAACAAAAAGTCCACATTAATTCAGCAAGTTATGCATATTCAAAAAAAACAAAACAACACACCAAAAAATGGAGACTTCGAACTACCAAAAGCCAAGAAAAAAAATTATAAATTTACATTTAACTGAGGTACCATAATATCAACATTTTACATCTCTTTGTGGCACAAAACACCCACCAGATTCTTGTGCACTTAATTGGACAAACATGTAAAACCAGTGTTGCTCCATAGGTTTTGTCCCTGCTCCATCTCCAAATGTCAGGGTGTCCACAGGTCTCAGCTGCATATTTGAGCTTACACATGCAAGATGCACTTAGTAAAGGGATGAAAAAATTGCTGAATTTTATGCAGTAAGGAGAGGTTCTGCTTTAGCTTGATTTGATAGCAGACCATGGATTTATGCTATAGCTTCTCTCCAACTTCATGAATCAAGGGGAGGAAAAGGATCCTAAAGAAGAAAGGCTTAGGGTAAATATCCAGACATCTAACTTCAGAGATTTCCATTGCTTGGTATCATCACCAGGCTGGAGGGCAGCAGAAGTTGCAATTCAAGCTATGGACTCTGTCTCACCAGTATTCCTGATCCCCACAAGTTAAGCTTCACAACACTGAGGGGATGGGAAGTGAACATTTGGACTGCTCACTCACCAGTCCCAGGTCACTCCATTTAGTACAGTCTTCAGTGCTTCATTCAAAAGCGTCAAATACAGATGAAATGTGAACAGACTAAAACAGAACAGAATTTACAACTGGTTTTGTCTATGTGCTGCAGCATAGGAGTGTACATACACGTGTGCCAGCAGTTTTCCAAACACACCCACTTTGATCCATTAGAAAATTGATCAGTATGCTCAAGAGAGGGGCTTGAGTTAGCCCAAGTAACCCATTTGTGTTATCACCCCCCTTGAACAGTTCCCTGGAAGTAATTCATGGAACTGCAGACCAGCTATTAAATCACAACACTGCTCTCCAGAGAAACCTGACTCAGACTGAGCCTCTAAGAGTCAAGTGGTCTGTTCACAGCCAAGCTGGGCATTCCCTGTCACCCAAATGGAAACCTGTGGGCACATTGGATCTGGTAGTAAACTGCACAGTGTTTTATTGAGATATATTTCACTGAAGATGGACAGAAGCACTAACAAAACACAAAAGGGAGTTGCTATTCACTGCTGCTGAAGATGCAGTAAAACATTAAGATAAAGCAAGATGCATTTGCACCAACAAAATAACACTTAGAAAATTCAAGGGCATGGGCAATTGGAAACTGGCATTTCATACAACTGGACATGCAATTAGGGAATGTGATTGACCAGTGGAAGCATTCAAAGGGTTAAGTCATTGCTCCTTATGCTCTTCATTAAGAAGAGTCAGAAGTGATCATTACTTATACAATAACAAAATAGACCAACTTACACTTTCTGACAAGGTGTTTCAAATCGTGCATCATACATCCCTACTCTGCCATAGGTGAGTGAGACCTTCAGCTGAGCCTTTTTTCAATAAGACTAACATTCTATTTAGGAGTAAACCAGTGATATTTGACACACAGAGTAAGAACTTAAACCTGTCCCCTGTATGCCTCTAACTCCTGAGTCCTTGGCTGGCTTGGGGAGTAAATACTGGTACTCTGTCCTCTGAGATTTCCCTTCCAAGAGCTACCATTTCATCCCTGTGCAGGCCAGGAAAAGCACTCCCCAAAGCCCTTTCCTATACTAAATGCCTTCTCAATTTCTTATACAGTCAGTGGGAGTTCAGTATGTCCCACAAACTCCTGTGGAGCTTGTAGATCCAATCCCAAAGGCCCAGCCTTGTTAACACTGCAGCTGAACACGAGGCACGTCAGCCATCCCCTTGAAGTCTATTTTATTTAATTACCACTGTCAACTGTCTAAAAGGCTGTTAGCTTAGAAAGAACTTCAGGAAAGTGAGGTGAAGAAGAGAAGCAGTGTTAGGAGAGGAAGCTTACAAATGATTGTGATGAATGAGAAAGCAGAAGAGATGTTGCATCTAAGTAGCTGCTCCTGAGTCTTTATACACCATTGCATATGCAGTTACACACATAAAAAAAGCACATTTGTGCTCTTCTCCATATCACATTTCACTGTAGCATATGAATCATCTGATATGCCTGTAAGCAGAGTCCAGATTCAAGAATATTAAGAAATCGCCCAGATACAGTAATAATGAAACATAATTCCTAAGCCAGAGAAAACTGGCTGTGTGTAATTCATTATGTCACAAGACTGTCATGTTGCTCTATAGAAAAGCCTGCCTTTTGTCTGGCCAAGAATCTCACTAAACCTATAGCAAAATATAAATTATGCTTCAGGACTTCATATGCTTGTTCTGCAAATGTAACTAGACTTTAGGCATTTCCAAGAATAAAGGAATATGCAGATGTATGTCCACTGGTATTGGCATGACCAAGCTGCAGTCCTACTGGAGCAGAAGAGCCCTCAAGCACGAGTGTGGCAGCATCACCAGCAGACATGTCCATGGGCCACTTGCCCACACTGGTACCAAGGAGTGTAATCCCTTCACTGCAGGGCAGCTCTGCAGAAGAGCCCCAGAGAAGCTCGTGGTTCAACAGCCTGTGTGCCCAGTGAGGGCAAGAGCCAGTGCAGAGGAAAAGGAACAGGGCTGCAGCAGCCAGTTTACCACAGGTGAACCATGGACTTGCTCCTCTTTTATGGCCCTTCCCAGCTGCCATGCCTTGGAGGTGGTGTCTGTGCTCAGGAGCAGGGCACCTGCCCCAGGGGCTGGCTGTGACCCCACCACTGCTGGGGCAGCACTATGGTCAGTGTGCCTGCAACCATAAACACTCAAATACATTTTGCTAAGGATCAGCCATCATCACTGAGCAAAGACAAATGTGTTCACCACACACTCCACGAGTGCCACAGCACTGCTTTTAGAGGAAAACACACTGAAGAACCTGGACTTCTTGTCCCTGGAAATAAGCCATGTCTTCATGGCCTAGTCACCTCCATAAATACAATGAAGTATGGTAAATACATATGGGATTACATTAGACACTGAGCAATTTGGGAAGATTGGTCAACTGTGGAAATCTGAAATGGTCGCACTAAAGCAGCTTAAGTGGTACTAGCTAAGCAGGTTTGGAGCCCACATTTCAATGCACAATACCATTCTGTATGGGAACTCACTTTGCAAAACTGTCCAGGCTCAATGTTCATTACCAGACTGCTTGATGATTTACTGTGTCATAAATTGGAACTTCTCCTAGTGCCCTTTGTGTTCATGATGTCATTTGAAGATCATTTCTCTTTACGGTCAGTACATGCAGTAAAAAGATTTACAGCGTTCATATGTCTCCACCAATGGCTCTTGTGCACAACCTTTAAGAGCCAAACCCTGTTAGAGGGTGGGATTCACCTCACCTGATCAATATCCCAAAGCTAGGCCAGCTTTGCTGTAGGGGTTCTTCTACAGAAAATTAAAAAATAAGAGGCATGTCCAGATCATGAGTCTTTCCACATGGCTCAACCATCTGCTTGATGAATCTAAGCCTGGATGAGGTCACATACTTATCTGACAAAGCCATAGGTGTTCAGCAGGATAGCACAGGACAGACAGAGAGACCTCTGCCCTGTAAGCAAAATAATTTAGAAAGAGAGGGGGTGTATTAAGATGATACATGCCCACCTTTTCTATATGTTTATTACTGGTTATATCCAACTTGCATGATATATTAGTGAGATCTTCCCTTCAAGCTTCACTTACCCTGAAAACACAGTGAAACAAGAATAAGTGAAAAGACCAGAACACAAGGCATTTCTAAGGCTAAATTACATCACATTGCTCAGGTTTCTGCAGATGCAAGCCCCATAATAAGCAGAGAAAAGCAGAAGAGGTGGATTTAGCCCAGTGTTCTCCAGCTCCACAGGTACAACACTCCTGCCTCGCTGAGCTTTGGGGTAAAAACGCCCCAGGAACGGTTTACCCATTTTCACCAGTAACAGAGAGTTCATTACAGGCATGATGAACATCAAGCCACCATGTCCCACAACAGCCACTGAGCTCAGCTCCCACTGCAGGGAATATTTACACCTCCCATCTCATGGGAGGAATGTGCAATTTGGGCAACACAGCAAGTGGAGATATCCACGTTCCTGGGTGCTGGGGTATCCATCTTCCCAAGTTCCTTGTGGGACACCAGCAGGAACACAGGTCAGCATCTCATCCCAAATCCAACCTCTGCATCCATAGCAAAAATTAAACCAACTGCACAGTATCTCACCTCTTCAAGATCCTGTAGCAAAATTAGTAAAACATGCAGCCACCCTATGTCATTTTTATTGTATATAAAAAGAACCCATTACATTTATTTGTTACTTTTTGTTGCTGTCATGAATGCCTAAATAATCCTTCCGTGTTTAGAAACGAGCCACTAGGGACCAATGAGACACATTTATTGTAATTACATGATTCTTCTAATTAATTTTTGTCAGGAAATTTCAAAGTAAAAATCTCCAGCTAAATGGTCCCTCCCCGCCTCGCTTCCCTCCAGCCAACAGACACATTCCTGAGCCTTGTTTAAAAAGCTCGTTTTCTTTTTGCCTGGTTGAAATAAAGTGGAATTGTAATTGAGAGTGGGCAGAAAGGAGAGAACATTGTCATTAGACCACATTGTTTAAATCAACCTGTAACAAGCCTTTCATTTTGTTTGGGTCATTAACTACATTTGAGTGAAAAATGTAGTTTGCCTGGCAAATTGGTTGGTGGCCAAATGCCTCTAAAAGGAAACTTGCCTAGTGAAACCCAGAGACCACAGCACAGGCACACAAATTTTACAGGTGGGAAAGTTAACCATAAAGGAAACATGTTTCAAACCAGCATCAAAAAAAAAGTGAATGCTTATCAAAGATAAAAACAAACTTGATATTTACTGATCTATGATGCTGTACAGCCTGAGGCAATATTCTCGTAATTTATTCTATTCTCTCCTGTAACACAGATCACTGAATGTCATAGAGTAATTCAGATGAGCTAGCCTGTAATTAGGGATTAATGCTGTCAACTGCTGGACTCACAGCTACTTGTGACATATGATACCCAGGTGATTTTACTAAAACAGTTTACCATATCCCTGGATAAGCCTCAAACAAATCCATTTGAATAGTTAACCTCCTTTTTCCAAACCACACCAGGATTTGGGAATAGCTCACTTGCTGCAGTCATTTGCAGAGTTTCAAAGCTCCCACTTCATCCCACTCTGATTCCCATCACCTCACATTAAGCAAGTCCATCTCCCCCATCTCTCCACACAGCAATGCCCACCTGCCCTGCAAGGCTCCCTGCAGTTCTCCAGCGACTTGCCTTGCCCAGAGCCCAGGGGAGCTGACCTGCTACATGCTCAGCAGCAGTGGCATTTGCCCCACCTCTTTGGTGACACAGCTGACTGTCCCTGACAGAATTCCTGGTCCAAAAACCCACACCAGCAGCCTTTCAGCAGACACACCACAACTTCAGTCTGAGTCTTAGCTGCTCCCGAGGTCAAGTCCTCCCTGAATGAGTTGTAACTCCTCTATCAGGATTTCTGTCCACTGGCATTTTCTACCAAGCCTCTGCTACAGCTTTTAAATTATAACATTGATTACACACAAGACCTGAAGTTCCTCCTTTGTATCTCTGGTGCTGATGTACCTAAGACATTTGACTGACTGGCCCATTAATTTTGCTCTTGTGACAATTACCCTTCAGCCTCTCCCAGTTCATGCCAGTGGTTTGATGCACCACTATCCTCTGCCAATCCTATTTTCAATCCTCCCTCAGCAGCAGCAAATCTCTCCTCATTGTCTGTTTCCTGCACATGTGGTTCCACTGGGACAACACCTAACATGGGGACAGTGGCTAACATTGTATTTGGTTCCTGCTGCTCCCAATCTCATCTCTTGCTGCAAATCATATTAACTGCAGTGATGCTTATTTGAAACAACCCAAGCTATTCTCTCCTATCCCCCTGTTTATGGAAAAGCACTGACTAACCAGAAGTATTTTTATTTAAACCTAAAAGCAATAAAAAAAATTAAGAAAAAAAAGGTCAGGTAGATACTCCATTTATCACTATTACAAAGGGCTGTAACACAGTGATGAAAAGAAAGAGAAATTAATTATAAGTCAGAGGCTGCAATAACTCTCTCTGTAATTGTGACAAAAAATTTAAATTAACATTTCTGTCACCAGGAGAAGTTTGATTAATTTTACAATAGTGGAGATGCTATCACCTTAATATTGGTGGGTAAGGAAATTTTACTATTTGCAATTTAGATGTAGATCATTTCTTTAAGACTCAAAAAGTGCCTGCGAGGCACCTTCACACTTTATTAACAGCTCAATCAGTGCCACGCTAGAAATAATTAGCCAAGAAACCATGTAGTAAATACATCTAGACTAGGAAACCTGCAGAATAAGAAGCACATGATAAAAATCCAGTCCCCTACAAGAGAAACAGCCTCTTTCCAGCTCTCCAAAGAGACCACCACCACCACCTGCCTGCTATGGCACTCTGCCTTCAGGGAAACAACACAAATTCAAGGTTTTCTGATAGAATTGTTTTGTTTTCTGGTTTTAAGCCTCTGCTTGGCTTCAAAGCCCAAGGGCAGAGGGGATGGATGCAAGCAGTGCTCACTGACATCACACCTTGCCATGGCAGCACGCCCCGTGCCCTGGGTGCCATACAAGGGGCTGCCTTCCCTCTGGGGCTGATGGGTGCAAGAGGTGGGAGGGAGAAGAGCTGCTGAGCAAAGCTGCTGCTGTCAGATGGTGAGAGAAATGCTATAGGAAAGAAGCTGAGGCTAGCAGGGATTGCCAGGGTGTAGAACCACAGGCTCACGTGCTCTGCAGGCAGCAGCCAGGCCAGCCTCCTGTCCCCAGCCCATGGACACTGGCATTTCCTTGGTGGGGTCTGTTCTGCTTTCCTCAGCTTTCAGTCCTCACGAGACCCTGGCCAGAGCTGGGGTCTCAGGCAGGACATGGACAAGCACAACCACTGGCATCCTGGAACACCAGCAGGCTTTGATATTAAACACCCCACAGACAGACCCTGGGCAGCCCCTGCTTTCTCTGCAACTTGAGGGTTCCCTGCCTCTTCAGAGAGTACAGAGCTCCATGCAGGACAGCACAGGAGCCAGGCAGCCTCTCCACTCTTGCTGGGAGAAGAGGCATCCTTTGGTCTCAGCCTTGCAGCTTCAGGCATTGCAGAGAGCAGCAATAAAATAAAATGAGCCTAATGAAAATGTACTGGTTCCATGGCAATCAATGCCATTCAGCTTACAGAGAAAGGGAAACAGCTCCCATCTGGGCTCTGCTCCCTGGAGTTGTCAAGGCTGACTGTTTCCAGCGTGGATCAATGGACATTCATTAGGGGAAGCAAACCCAGATGTGCAGCATTCATCTCTCCTCAGGACCAAACTGACCTGCATGGGAAGTTTCAGGGATGCTCTCAGAACTGCGAGTCTAGGGAAAGCCGGAGCACTTGAAGTGTCTCTGCACATAATGGTGTCTAATAAACCACAGTACTTGCTGCACTCAGACACTGAGCAGAAAGAAGCTAAGATTATGCTCATTGGGGTTGCACATGGCAACACTGCACCATGGCTGCAGGGGCTCCTGACAGTATTGGGTGAGTAGGGGAGAAGAAGCCTTCTAATGCTTGTAAGCAATATTAAACAGTTAGTACAAATTTTTCACTGAACTTCTTTAGACAGAAGGAAATTAAAGGGGGCAGGGGAAAGAAGGGAAAAAGAGAAAAGGGGGAGGAAGGATGGGAGGTAGAATGGAAGGCAACAGGGGGGTACTACAACCAAAGCAGTGAATTCACCATTCAAAGAAATCATTCATCATGTAGAAAATAGGACTTCACCCTAAAAGGCTGAAGATCCTTACAAGGAATGCTGTGAAAAAATGTTTACTCCAGCAGTGAAGACCCCCCCAAAAAGGCAGGAGCTGGCACTGCCACAGTCTGCTACAGACAGCTCTGGGGCTCCAAAACATTTGTGCTGGAGAGAGAGAGAGAGGCGCCTGCTGTGTCGAGTGCCAGGCCCCTTCCTGAGACACATCCCACAGCCTCTGACAGATGGTACCTCCAGGACAGCTGTCAGAGGCTGCCCCTGGGCCTGTACCAGCAGCCAGTGTAATTCACCATGGCAGAAGCAGACATGGGGCAGCACAAGGTCCCCAAACCACACTCATTTAAGTAACTAGAAAGCCAAGGAAAGCATAGGCTGGCCAGGGAGGTGAAGTGCAGCAGGCACATAACAAATGTTTATAGCACATGGCTAAGGTAAGGCCATGTTCCTTCCTCCTCTTGAACTGACACAAAATTTAATGGAAGCTCTTTATAAGGATAGGCAATGGAAAGAGGCAGTAAAGGCTGTTTCCAATGACATTTAGAAGTAGACAACAATAAAAAGAGGAAATTATAAAACACAGATACCAGAGTGGCTGCAAAATTTCAAGGTGGAATTTCTGCATGTTCTGAACATTGTTGCAAGCCAAGAAGAAACAACGACCCTCTGAAAAACAGCTGGAAAAGCAAGACATGGAGAGCAGAGTGAGCAAGAGAGGACAATTCCACTGTAGCCATGCACGCTGCAGTCTGAGCTGCAGACGTCAATAGAACAGGGCCATCTGAAAAGACCAGCACTGGGAATGAAAACACAGCACAGTCCTAGCACCTCAGCCACCAAAAACATTTACCCAACAACAGGGTCAGTATTGTCAGGCAACCAAAACCAGTTTTCCTCAGATTGTTTCAGCAGCTTTTTATGGCTGAGCTGCATCCTGGGAGAAGACACTGCCAATATCCTCCAAGGAGAAGGAGTTCCTGGCTGGCCAGTGACAATTCTGTTGCCAAGACATTTTAGTAGGGCCTTTCATTTACACTAAAACCTGCAAACACTCCCCTTTAATGCTCTGGTAACACACAGCAGAAGTGGACAGGTCCTGGTGACAATATCCCCTCCCCACTTCTGCCTGAGGTGCCAGTAGCTGGGCACTGCCAGAGTATAACAGAAACATGAACTAACAGTCCTACAGTAAGGATTTGATAGATTAAGCATTTCCTTAGGCTTTATTTCTTCAGCAGAGTCATGAAAAAATAACTTCCACTGGAATTAGCATTTTGTGGTAGCTTGCAGGGTGACTGCCTGCCCAGTGAGGGTCTGCCTTGGAGCACATCTAAGGGATCCCTGTGCCCCATCAGACCATTCTCCTGCTCTCAAGGCGCCACAAAACCAGGATCTGAGATCTAGTGCTCCAGGTGCCCTGCAGGGATGAGCATCATGAGAACAGAGCACAGTTTGTGTGATTCAGAGGCTGGTTTTAATGTTCTGGAATTAAACATTTTAGCACAATTGAAGTTCATGCCATAGGTCAGGTGCAGTTATCCCAAGGAGGGAGACTAGCAGGGGACAAGATGCTGTACATATGCCCACATAGCAACTGAAAGAAGAAATTAGTGGAGAGATCATATGATTCTTGATTTGAGACCTAAAGACACATTTAGAACTTATGAATCACCCAAAGGAGCTACACAATGGTGTGACCTGGCAAGATATGAGACTTTCCAAGAAACTTCCTATCTCTGGAAAAACAGATGTCACAAAGTACCCAGCTTCTCTATTACGTCTTCCGCCTCATCTGCAACAAGTAGTTTCTCAGCTCAGGCAGCAGCCACAGAGAATCAATTGAACCTGCTTATTGAGAAAATACCTTCAAACAACTGATTCCTTATCAAAAAGGATGCACTTGGGAACTACACACCATCTGCAAATTAGATCCAAAAGCTCTCTAAAACTTCATGGCTTTGAATGGTAAAGCCTTTAAGAGGGAAGGGGGAAAAAAAAGGAAAAAAGAAGGAAACTCAGGTCCAATAACATTGCTTGCAGCAGTCTACCTTTGACTACTGAGGGGAAAAAAAAGAAAATCATTAAATGTATCTCTCACAGAATCCATTTTACAAGCTAATGTCACTTTGCTTTGCTTTCAATCAGAGATTAAGGTTAATCTCCAGAACTACTGGCACACATGCAGACACGGTGAAAAAATGCAAATAATTCCATCAAGGAGGCACAGAGAAGAAAGCCCTTTCTTCACCAGAAATCTATTATACTACATTAAAATACATCATCTGATTTGCAGTCCCTGTTGGACACTGAAGTACAGCTGGGAACAGGCAGAAGCTCTGAATACAGCACCATGAAAGCAAGCTACAAATGACTGCACGTGTAGCTGTGTCCAGTGGGGAGCAGGGGGCAAACATGGGCACCTGCTTTAAGTGCTTGTCAAATACTGACCTAAACACACCTCATTTTCTGCCCTTTGTAAGAGCTCTGCAACAAGCCTGAATAAATGCAGATTTTATGAAGATACAACCCTCATAGTGCCCTAAGGCACAAAAAGCAGTGACCACTTCCCAAGACCTCCATGGAGTAGTTTGACTGCCTAGGGCTGAACAGGAAACCTCAGCAAGAGAATAAAGATGCACACAAAAATGTTGCCTTGAGGATTGCTGGGTGCTGGAGCAGCTCCCCTGTGTGGCAGGCAGCTGCCTGACCCCATACAAGCAGGAACTGGCAGCCACCAGGACTGCATCCGTAGGTTTCTCCTGAAAGAGACTGGCAGCTTTATTCCAGGACTGGAGTCCACAGCACCCTCCTTAAAAAGCTACACAAAAGGTGTAAGGTACTGCTGGGGGGAGGGGGAAAACAAGAAAAAAGTAAATTTAAAGTTTAAATTTTTCTATTTAGAAAAGTGTCCTTAAGTCCTGTGACGCACTGACTGGATTGCAGTCCTTTCAAACACAAGAGGTATCAGCCCTACAAATGAAAGAACTTGACAGGGATGTGTAACAGGTCAGATACATGTGGAAAAGAACACACTAAGGGACAAGGCACTTCCATCCCTTAATGCCAAGCTTTTCTGTCCTACCCCTGAACAGGTTTTCAGAGACCATCCTCAAAAACATTCCCCAGTCTGGCTTCAGCTGTGCCCTGAACTGTCCCATCACCAGAGTCTGATGCTGCTGTCTATACCCATTCCAAAGCTTTTTTCCTCCCTTATTTCTCTTTCTCCTCACTTTGCTTTGCTTGGTTTTATCTGTGCTTAACCAGAGTATGACTTTACTGGCCACAACTGACCTGGCATTTCACTGACATGTTGGTCTATTTACAATTATATTGCTGACAGAACCATGGCTTGCTTTTTCTACTTGCATTTTAACTTGAATTTGTCCCTTGCAGACCCATTAACGGCCACGGGGAAGCCAGCAAATAATTGTTTTATACTGTGGAGTAATTCCCTGTCCCCAATTTTCTTTGAAGCTGGCTGCAGCACATCCACCTGAGCGGAAGCACACACAGAGTGAAGCAAACCTTTGGGACTGCATGAAAAAGACAATCTGGAAATGTGTCAGCAAGGAAAGCCTGAGGACACTATTTTGTAAAATGTGTCTGAAAGCTGTGGAAGGTCTGTCTTGTAGTCAAGACCTCATCATTAAAATTCAATCAAAAAAGGCAGTATAACCTTCTAAGTTAAAACACTAAATAAAAGGAGATCAAGATAAATAGCAGATATCATCCGAGCCAGTCATAAGAACGGATGTGCATCAATCTCCAAAAAAGTCACTGAGATTGATAACACCAAAACACAACATCTTGATAATCAGTTTTACAGTGATGGATTGAGGGAAAGCTTAATGAGTCAACTACCAGACTGGAATTTCATTAGAGACCTTACCAGAGCTAGAAAAACCTGTGAAAACATAAGAAAAATCTGCCTTGTAAAATACAATAGTGCATACATTTCTGTCCACACAGTGAATTATCACATACATTTGTGTCAGGAGAAGTTTGACTGGAATCCACTGCAGAAAATCCACTGCCTACCACTCTGTAATTCAGCAGTTGTGAGAGCTGATCTAACATAATGTAATTGTAGTTTAATATCTTCTAGGAGACAAAGACTCATTAGTCATCCCCTAAAGAGAAGCACAAGCTGAAGTCACATGTCATTATACCAAGCTGTCAGGGGTGTGGTGCTCACCACTCTCCACACTAACCTTCAAGTCAGGCTCTGCTGGCAAATGCAATCTGATGGAAGGGCTCTTTAGGATGTGAAGCTGGATTTTAGTTTCAAACTAAAATAAAATGTGTTTCATTTGCCACATTAACAGGTATCATGGTTTAACATCAGCCAGGAGCCCAGCCCCACACAGCTGCTCACTCTCTCCCCCTTAGTGGGACAGGGAGAGAATCAGAAGGGTAAAAGAAAATTCTTGTGCTGAAATAAAGTCAGTTTAATGGGTCAAACAAAAGCTTCACAAGAGAAAAGCAAAACCAGGCATTCATTACCCACTTCCTGTGGTCAGGCAGGTGTTCACCCATCCCCAGGAAAGCAGGGTTCCAATGTGACACAGCGATTTGGGATGACAAACACCATTGCTCTGCACCTCATACCCCCTACTTTTGCTGAGCATGATGCCATGTGGCCTGGGACATACCCTGGGTCAGCTGGGATCAGCTGTTCCAGCTGGGTCCCCTCCCAGCACCTTGTGCACTCCCAGCCTCTTGCTGGTGGGGTGGGGAGAGGAGCAGCAAAGGCTTTGACTCTGTGTGAGCACTGCCCAGCAAACACCCCCCAGTTATCAACACTTCCCAGCACAAATCTAAAAGCTAACCCCATGCTAGCTGCTAGAAAGAACACTGACTAATCCAACCCAATTCAGCACAGTAGGGCTGGTAAAAAAATGTGCCATGTTTCTTGGGCCAAATCCTCATTTTATTTAAAGCAGCTTACCCTGGATATAGTTGATGTCTAGATGACTTCACAGCCCCTGTGAATGTGCTGATATTGCCTCAGTAGAGAAGCATCCCTGTTTGTTAAAGCAGCACTCTCCTCTTTACAGAAGACACTGGTTGCACTCCTCTGTCTGTTAATCCGCCTGGCCATTTGCCATACTTACCTGTGTGGTATAAATCCAAATACAGCACGTCACACATGCTGCTTCAGGAGCTAAAAGGCCAACATGGAGCTCAAAAACCTCAGAGAATGCTGCAATAAAACAAGAGGGTCCCCATTTGATTGTTATAAGTAAAATTCTTAAGTTTTTAAACTTTTAGTCTGAGAAAAGATAGTTTTTTCCCTGTTGTTGATCCAAATGCCATAAGCAACGTGAATGCTAACATCACAGACACATAGTGATTATCAAACTCTCTAGGTGCTACATTAAATATGTTGCCAACAGCATGTTTCTCACTGGAAGGCAACTCACTTCATAAGAGTTTTTTCTTTTATGGCTGAAAGATTTTTCCTTATTACATTAAAAGTGTATAATAATGATCCAGCAATGTGAGCATCATGAACAAGAGCATAACCCTGTACACAAGCTATCTGTGCAAATTAATGACATAGGCAAAAACACCAGGAGAAAAGTTCAACTATCAAAATAGTTATATAGCCCCTGAGACTACCTAGCAGTGATAAAATAGCTGATTATCCCTTTTGTAGGATAGCTATTTGTGAAAAATTTACATTTTTCATACCCTAAAAATGAATTATGAATAACAACGAGCACATCCCTGCCAACCAAGTCCTGTCTGTGTAATCCATGTGGAGAGACAACACCACAGGGAGCTTCAGCCTGGTGTAAGCACTGGCTGCAGGAGGGCAGAGCTTATACCTTGAAGCCACACCTGTGCCTCGCCACAGAGATATCCCTGATATTTCAGTTTTAACCCAAGCTCCTACCCCAGTGAGTGCTGGGCAGAAGGAAGGAGCAGCTCAAGAGGCAGGGACAGCCCAAGCCCCAGCCTGGCCAGGCAGAGAACGTGGCACCCTGGCAGGTGCCTGGAGGGGCTCCTCTTTCCTAGGACAGCGAGATCCTGCTGCCACAAAATCCAGCCCCTTCCTCTGATGCCTGAGGTTTTCAGCTTCTATATTTTTCAGATCCCATACTGCACTAGTGTATAACTCTGAACTCCATACAGAGTGCTGGTAAGCTCTCTTCACACTTTGGTCAGACAAAACAATCCTTCTGGGCCTGAGAACCAAGGACACCCTCAGCCTCAGCCCCAAAAAGTACAAACAGAAGTGAATTGGGGGAGCAAACTGGGGGAATATGATTTCATTACCTGAAGCTGTTATTGGACAATTAACCTCTGATATGTAAATAAACCAAACTTACATCTGTCTGAAAAACTCATGATCACTGTCCATCACGGGTGTAGCCCCTGCAAGGCTTTTACACTGCTCAAGGTGTGTTATTGAAGGCCTTCTAATAAACACCTACTTTATTCTCTAACTCTGTCCAGCTCTGTTCTAGGCAGCCTCTCCAGGCATCACCCCAGGGACATCAGCCACACCATGGTGCCCAGTTTGCAAGGGGAGGACCAAGTCCTTCTCCCAAACTGAGAACAGTCAGAGCTAAATGCAAACAAACCTTTGCTGCTTTCTCCAGAAGCCAGAGCGGTGCTGAGCAAGAGGCCCTTTCCACAGTTTCCATTTTTAAAAAGTTATATCCTGGTATGAGGAGAGATCTCTGTGTCCCTTGTAGGGTTCCCACTGCTACCAGATCTGCCCAAAGGTGAGCCCCAGGAAAAGCCTATCAGCATCGCTGTGACACTCACCAGCACAAACACGGCAGGAAATCTTTTCAGCTGTGAAAAAATGAACATATTTAACAGATGTTGAAGTGAATACCTCTCTGGAAACCAAACTGGCAGACGTTTGGGTCTTCCTAAGTGGATAATTGATCACAAGGCTATGCCAGTAATGTTACAGTAATGAAACAAAGAGGGAATTGGGATTTAAGGATCTCAAATAGGCCTGTCAAAAACATGTAATAATACTGTCAGATCAATTTGCTGTCAAATACAGGTATGATGTGATAAAACCACTGAGTTTTTAGTAGATTATATTATCGAAGCAGTAATTTAAGAGCACCTTCTAGGTAATAAATTACAATAAATCAAAGTTTAAAATTTGTGAGCATGCACCAGAAGACACACAGTGTATGATACAAGAAAGACAGGTAAGTTTAAACCATATTCCCAAGCTGGAATAAAGCAAATTCAATTGCTTTAGAAAGATAATTATCAAAACCCATTTTTGTATTAAATCAATAAATCTTGCAAAATTATAAAGAAAAACCTGATAAATGCCCTTCACTTTCCTGTGTGTCTTAGTGCAGCATAAACAAAGGTGATAAAGGAGTTCAAGAGAATATCCTCAGAAAACAGAGTGGTCAGTCATAAATACTGCACAAACACAGTGGGTGGCATTTACAAAGAAGTTGTTTTACATAAGAAAAGGCCAATTTCACTGACCAACATCACTTCACCAAAAAGAAAAATATTTTAGGGAAAAACACCTCGCTTTCATTTTAAAAATGGGGGAGAGGGTGTTCATTAAAAGATGTTAATGTCTTCAAATTTCCCCAAAAGTGAGTTCTACAGTTCATAGTCCATAATTCACCTGTTTCTGTCCTCAAGCACAGCGAAAGGGCAAGACCAGACAGGAAAAATGCCATCAGGATGAGTACAAAACACATGGTACTTAAACAGCTCTGACAGGAGGTGCCCAGCCAGCAGGACAGCATCGTGTCTGATGCTGCCTTAGGGCCGGTCATGGTTTAACCCCAGCCACTTCTCCTCAACCTCCTCACAGGTGGGGTGAGCAGCAGAAAAGGCCTGGGCTCAGTGTAAGCACTGCCTGGCAGTAACAAAAACATCCCTGAGCTACCAACACTGCTTCCAGCACTAATCCAAAGCACAAACCCATACCAGCTACTAGGAAGAAAATTCACTCCACTCCAGGCCAAACCAGCACAGTGAAAATGAAAGGCAAACAGTGATCAATTATTGGATTGGCAGCCAGGAGAGGTCAGGGAAGAAAACAAATGAAAATATATCCAGTTCAGTGAAAGAAAAAGAGTTCTGGCAGCCTTCAGCAAAGACCTTACAGCAAGAGATGCTTCCTAAAACCTTATGAGCACATATTATACCCTGTGTTTATAAGTTATGAGAGAATTGCTTGTATGTTTTCCAAGTAAATCCATTTTACAATTGGAGTCAATTTAAAATTCCAGAAGATAAAAAGAAGTTCCACACCTGTACCCTCACCCATTTCTTAGTGCATTTAGTATCTCTGCAACAGCCATTGGAGTTATGTGGAGAAAAAAGAGCATAAAGGAGAGTATTTCATGTATTTTTAATGCCTTTTAACGCACTTCAGCACCTGGATTCCAGGATCCAGCAGGATATGGCCAGACAGCACTCTCCTCTGGAAAGGGATCATTTATTGCTTTACTCAAGGGAACATTCTTCCAGCACAGCAGGAGCACATGAGCTGGAGCCTGGCAGCTAATGCTCCACTGCCCAGGGATCAGAATCAGCAAAATGCTTCCTCTATTATATTTTACATAGGCCTTCTTACAGAGAATATTGTATTTCTCTGCCTTTGATGAACCTCTTTTCCCAGCAATCATTTGCCTCAGGTTTTCCCTTTAGAATTTGGGTCACAGGAAGCTTTGCTGACTTAACTTTCTGGTGCAGTATATTTCCCTCTGAGAAGCAGAGCCCAGGAGCCAGGTCAGTAGTACAGCAGAGCTCCTCTTTCTGCTCCGACCTGGAGCTGTTCCACAGAGATGTGTGGATACCCAATTCCTGTCAGAGCTTGCACTTAAAATGCACTGTCAGTTCTCATTTCTCACATTACCCTCTCAAATGGGCAGAAAAGGACAACTAAGCTGGCAATCAGCTTCCAAGAAGAGAAGGTCAGACTAGACTATCTCACATGAAGAGCTGTTGGCTGCCATGAGAAGGCCATAATAGCTGCAGCCAGCAGAGCAGCACGTTTAATGTGCTCGCTGGAGGAGCTCACACCTGGGCAGCCCATCCCAGGGGATGGAGCACATCAATGAAGTCACCTTCCATCAGATCCAGCCCCAGCGTGGTTCTGCTTCGCTGACTGAAGTGAGACACAGAATCTCATGCAAATAAATGCTCCCCCCAGGAGGAGCATTCCACCTGTTTTTCTTAAAACTACACCAAGGAGCATAACACCCATGCAGAGATGCCTGCCTGGCAGGCACTGAGGCCACCTGTGCTTGAACCTGCTCACAGCACACTCCCCCAGCTGAAGGGCCCCAGAGAAGGGCACACAGTGGCACTGACCAGCACTAAGCACCAGGAAAAACCACACCAGAGTACAGGGACACTCGAGCCTTGCAAAAACTGCATGAAGATGCAGACATGACAGTCCTCCCCTGGCTTGGAGGACTTGCCCCCTCGAATGAAGGAGGCACCCCTGCACCAGGGGCTGAGCTTCAACAAAGCCCCTGAGAAATGTGGGTACCCTGCAATTTGGCAAGAGCAAGGAGTACATTGGGAAGAATCCCTTTCTTGTTCCAGGCTGGAAAGCACACTACAAAGCAATGTCTGCTTTGCCCAGGTACTGAGCACGGCGTTGGCCAGGGCCCTGTGCAGCCCCACTCAGCACTTGCTCCAAGCTGAAGTAACTGAGCATTTCACAAGCTGCAGCACACACTCAAAGCTGCCACCTGTGTCCCTTTCCCCACCCAGGCAGTGAATTGATACTGAACCAACACCTGCTGCTGCTGCAACAAAATGAAGGTCAAAAAGCCAGGAGCAATGAAACCACGGTGCTTTCACTGACTGTGATGTGTCCAGGTAAGAGGGGTTTGCCTGTGGCCAGTGCTCCTGAAGCAGGTTCCAGGCAGGGGAAGCACTGCACTGCTCCAGCCAATAACTTTTAGGAAATGGAAATCTGCACCTGTTTAACAGATGTTTCCAGTTTCTTACATCACCAACAGTAGCCATTTGTCACTTGGCAGGTTTTCTATAGCTTCTTAGGTCCAAGCTGATTTCAAACCCATTTGGTAATGTCAATGTGACTTCAAGATTGAATGATTCATTATTTTTTAGACATGAGGGCAAGAGAACGTGTTAATTTTTTTTGCCTGCATGGGCTCAGTGATTTCCTTCTGGTTTATTCACTCTATGTATCATTAAAAACAAGGGCTGATAAGGAAAAAAAGCCTCAGTGATACATACCAAAAAGAGACTTCTTTAGTTAAAAAAATACTATGAAAGTATTTGACCTTTTATAACCTGCAGAGAATTACAGGGGCAGCAGTTCTCCATGCAAAACACTTAGAGATTTCTGGAGAGCTAGGAATATTGGGCTAGTGAAAACTCACCACTCTAAGATAAAATTCACATGCACACATATGCTAGAAAGTTTTGAGCCTTGTTACATCTCCTGCTTATTGTAGAAGAGCAAGAAAAAAACCAAGCCAGCCAATACCACCAACACACACCCGAGATAACCAGTGAGCACTGGGTGCGCTCTGTAATGATCTGTCCAGTCAGGCTCTTCCACAGCTTGTCCTAGATCTGCACACCTCACTGCATTTTAACTAGTATTTGCTGCTTACCCACAATTGCCACAGCCTGGAGAGAGTATGAGGGTTGGAAGAATTCATCCAAGGTTTCCCCTTTTGCCCTAATTTTTTTGTTATGTATGGGAAAAGGAGATGTTATGCACATAAAAAGAAGAATTAAGAGGATTGTAGCAACTCTGTAAAGGTGATGAATTTGGTTGTCACCATTCAATAAATGCTCTCCTCTAAATAGCTGAGGCCTCTCAGGGCCAAGAAATCAAGAGAAGTTGCAAAGGGAAAAGTCAGAGGTCTTTAGGTGGGCAGCCTGTTGATGTGACGGCACAGCCAGCACCCAGTGCCACCCACATGTGACCTCCTGCAAAAGGAGAGAGCAGACATGGTGCTGGGTGGATCAAATGCAGAGGGCACAGGTCATGCCAGAGAAATGTTCTTCTAAAGGCATTATTCGCCAAACAATCATTAACATTGGCTCCTTCATGACCAATAGCTTTAGATCTTGGTAGCAAAAATGTAGCCACCATCAAGATGTCTGCAGTTTCACCCTCAATATCTCAACTTCTGCATGTCTCAGGAGCTGGGAAAGGTTTTTTTCCTGCCACAGGAATCAAGACTGGAACCTGAATGCACCAGGAGCACAGTGAGATTGGAGCACATAGAAAGGGAAGAAGGAAAATATTTCAATCAAACCATCCTAGTTAGAAGGGAATGTACTGGTTTCAGTGCTGGTAGGGACGGACCTGGGAGTTGAGACAGGGCTGATATTTCATTCAGTCACTCACTGCTTGTAGGAATTGAGCAAACAGCCAGTGTGCAGCCCCAGAGGCACCCAGCTGGTGTAAGGAACCAGCAGGGCTGGGAGCGGCGCTGGCTCTGGGGGAAGGAGCCGCTCAACATTAACATGCTGAAAACTCCTCGGCTAAATGGCCTCATGCAGCCCAGAATGAAGAAGCAGTTTCACAGGATTTAATGACTGATTAATATTCATTTAATAATTCTTGCCTAAAACTGCAGCAAATGGTTTTAAATTATGCCATTTGGGAGACAGCAGACTCAATTCAGCAGGATCACTGGGCTCAAAGTCACTCCCTGGATTATTTGGTTCTTCCTTCCCTTGCCAGGTGACTGTCACGTGTCTACCTTGATTTCTTTTTCTGCTTATTTTTGCCTTTTCTCTGTTTCCCTTGGTCTCTTTTTTTTTCCTCATGATTCTTTTAAAATACATGCAGCTGTAACAGGAAACACAGAGTAATGGCTACCGGAGTGAGGCAAGGGCCCTACTGTTCTCATAAACCTTTGGAGACAGCAGGCTGCTGCAAACCAAGAGGACAGGCCATGCTTGATCTGCTGCCAGCAGACTCCAAAGGAAGCAATAAGAGGAGCATGCAGGGTAGAAAGCAGATCTGAGCTAGCAAGCAGAGCAGCTCGGATCTGCTCCTGCTCTGTAGAAAGACTGGGAATTTAAAGGTGATTTTTTTAAAAATGCACCAGAACAAGTCTGATGGACCCATAGGCGCCCACCACTCAGTAGTCATAGCACCAAACCTTCACCCACCAACCCACAAGAAAGTCCAGGAAGAACAGGCAAGGGAGAAAAACAAAATCCACATTATATCAGCTTCTCCTTGGGGAGCTGGATCAGTGCACTGTGCAAGGCAGGAAAGTCGGGCTCTTCACAACAAGCCCATAAACCAGCGACCTCCAGCACCATCTCCAGCCTCTAAAGCTCAGATCGAGCACTGCCCCACGGCAGCTCCAGCACATGGAAGCAGTGTCCAAGTGTCCAAGGAGTGTCTCTGGAGGCACAGGATCCACAGCACTACTGCAGCCAAGGCACAGCAAGGTGATATTTTGTAGTTAGAGATGCCCCAAGCACAGCCTTGCCCTCCCATCCAAGCACAGCCCAGACAAGAGCCCAAGCACTGAGCAGCCTGTGCTGTTCCCACCTTTGCCTCCAAGTGGAAAAAGGCCATCAAAACACAAAAGCAGTGGTGCAATGGTGCCCCTCAAATCCCAGAGAACTTATTTCCCTCTCCTATTCCATCCATCCCCCTCCAGTGCAGATGGCATCACCTTTTCCTTGCTGTGCTACACCCTGGCACTGTGTCCCCTTTGTGCAGAGCCAATCTCCCTCCCCGTTCCCAGAGCCTGGCACTGCCCTGCTGACACCTTCACCTGCAACTCCTTTGACATGCCTGCATCCAGACAACTACAATTCTTCCCTTTCCAGTTTTTATTGATTTTTGAGGCACTCATTTCTGAGATGTATGGTATCATTGGATTATACTGTTTAGCAATTTATGTGTGTCTCTCTTTATGTTCTGGATTGATTCTTTTTTCCACCGAGTCTCAAAAAAAGATGCTGCCACTGTTGTTATTTGGCTATCACAACAGCTCACGTAGTCCTGAGCTATTAGGCATTGCTGGTCCAAGAAATTTTGTGCTGAGGTAATTTGGAGACTAAATCAAGTTTTATCACTGAATGAGGTTAGTGGATATTAATGGGAAAGCAGGAGTTTGCACTGAATCATTAATGTGGATAAATGGAGAGCGCTTGTTTAATACTTTATACAGCAAGTGCTAATAATGCCTTGAAATGGTGGGGAAATATTGCAAGTTGTATTTAAGCTCAGAGAAGGAGGCCTAATTTGACCTGTTCTGGTACATTAGCTATAACCACACACTGGGACCCTCTGTTAGCCTCAGCCATCTCTCTGTGCTGACCTGCTCTATCTCAGTGTTTACATCCTCACTTTGAGCAATGAACAAAAGAAATAAAATTGTGACCGGGACAATACATATTTGAGGGAAATTACTGCAAACAAACATTTCTAGGAACCTCAAATTTAAAATCATTTTTTAAACAAAGAAAATTAACTTACAAAGAAATAATCATAAGAGCAATGTGTGACTCCCAGAACCTGCTCATCAATTACATGCAAAATGCTTCCCACACAGGCTCGTGCGTACATGGATTAAGTTGCTCAGAACTACTGTGACCTTTGTAAGGTGAGCATGAAGCAGCTGTCTGGGACATATGGCCTCACCTGTAAGTCTAACATCCAGCACTTCCAGAAGCCTCTCTGTGAATGAATGCATGGAAAGAATGGACTTAAGAGAGATGGACAAAGCCAGAGCACACTCCTGCAGCTATATGAACAGACCAGAGCAATGCAGAACACAGAGCATTCATGCATTTTACATGCAGGAAGAAATTCAGTGGCAGTGGAATTATTTCACTGCAGCTCTGGTGCTGTCAGAGTTTGCTGAAGGAATCGTGCAACAACAGGCACTTGCACCACCAAGCAATGGCCAGGCCAGCTGTGCCCTGGTAATTCACACTGAGCAAGCAGAGTGAAGGCACATTATCAGAAGCAGACACAGGTCAGAGGCCACTCTCTCTGGGAAGGAATATGCAGTCTCTGCACACAGAAGACAGGCTGCAAGGTGACGGGACTATAGAGGAACACTGGAGTGTTCTTATGCTTGTAACAGTATTCTGTATTCGGTATTCTCTGTTTTCCAAGCAAAAGCAACTGCTCAAAGCTTGCATTGACTCCCTGTAACAGTAAGAATGAAGCTCAGCAGTACTCACCAGCTGAAGAGACAGACCACAGCCAGTTATAAAATAGCATCTGCTAGGCTGCTCTCCCACATACAAAAAGCAAGCCCTAGAAAAAGCAAACTAGGAGAAAAGACTCCAAGAAAAAGGAAGCCCTGCAGGGAGAGAGTTAAAAAAGGACTGACAAAGAGCTGCTGTTTGAATAGGGATGACCCATGCTGCTAGAAGAGCTTAGGTCTCCTTTTAAACAACTAAATGAAAGGGATAATAGTCTGAATAAGGCCCCTCCTGACCCAGCAGGAGCTGAGGACAGGGCTGTTTGTCACAATAAAATATTTGTCATAGGTGAGTGGGGTGTGATCTGCCCTTCCCCAAACACAGCTGACAAATAAGCAGCTGATAATTAGCTAATAAAATGCCTCTCAGCATCACAGACCATTTGATTCCTTATTGCCAGACTGGCCAGAGAATCACTGGTCAGTGCAGGTCCCTCTGAGAGTGTCCCAAGTGCTCCACTTCCCTCACGTCCTCAACACTGACTTTTCTAGGCTGTGTTTCCAATGAATTGCAATGACACAAGTGTTTTAGGGCTTCTAAAATTCTCCAGTGCCTCCAGTGTCTTGGCAGGACACAAGAAGCCTCAGATACCTCCTGAGCACAGCTGGTGCTCTGTTCCTGCAGGCAAGGCAGGTGGATGCTGCACTCCATTTCCAAGGCACCGTTTTTCAAACCAATCTTCCAAGTGCACCAGGACTGCTTTGCAATATTTAGCATTCATTAGCCTAAGTGGGCATCAGTAAAGCAATTAGTGTGAAGCTGATACAGTGGAAGTTTGGAGGATGCTCTTAAGGACAGGCAGTTTGTCTGTCACAATTGCAGCTCAGGAGAGTTTCCTGAACTGGGAAATCTACTGAAAAAAGACACATTGTGAGCAGGCTTTCAGAGATGCTTAGGCTGATGCTGGCTTTTGATTTTGCCTTTAGGAATTCAACTATAACTCAAGCATCCCCCACATTTCGAATTACATTCCTTTGCAGGTTTCTCTGGCTGCACATTTGATTCTGTAGCAGAGCTCTCCCTGGCCTGTGCAAAGTGAACACACTCGAAAGCACTCAGGAGCGTAGAGCACAGGGCTGAAGCTGTGAGGCACCAGGGTGGCATCCTTTCCCAAACAAGGCAAGGAGCAAGCACAGAGCTCAGAGCAACTCTGGCTGGCTCCATGCTCCCAACTGCTATAGAAAACAATCAGGCTACTCCAGGGAGACAAATGGGGAAGGAATACATGCGAGCTCCTCACTGTGCACTGTTCAATCAGCTTTGGCTGGGTAGCTGCAGTGGGGCTGGCAAGGGATGTGATGGAAGTCCCTGACTCCCTGCAGGGAAATACTGATCCCAGATGAGTTGAGGACTGTGCAGTCAAAGGTTCTGGCTGTGAGCACCCCACAGGTGAAGGCACCCAGAGCCTGCTAGGAGAGCTGATTCCCCTGCAAATTCTTCAATGATTAAAAAATTCAAATTGAGTTTCTTGAAAACTTTCTCAGGAGTAAGGGGTTTAACTCAGTTGTAACTCACAGATCAAGCCATGCAGCTGAAAATTTACCACTTCATTGGCTTTTCCAAGTAATAAGCTTCTGATATCATCATATTTTGCTGAATGCATTTCAGAGTGAATTTTGAAATGCAAAGTCAAAGCCCTGCTGCCAGTGCGCCATCACCAGCCTTGTCTAAGCTGACCCAAGTAATTCCCTCTCTAATTCTGCTGGAGCAGAGCACTGCAGCCATTTGAGAGGAAAGTGGCTGTTTCAGGAAGGAGTGACTAAGTTAAACCAAATTAAATTGGTCCTGTGACCTCTGTTGTTCTTTGCAGCTCTAAATGCAATTGCAATTCATTCAGCATTTACCAGTGATTCCTTCTTGTTATTTCAGAAGCTCTATTTTCATTGATACATATTTACTGAAAAAGCACTGGCAAGTGCAGAAAGTGAAGAGTTAAAATGATGCTAACAGCTACAGCAAAGAAAAACACATGGGAAATGGAACATCACATAGCAACAAAAGAATGATGATGAAGAAATGATTACAGTGTAGAAAGGGCACAAAAGAACGATATAAAAGACTTAGTTATAAAAAGAACTTTGTGTAAGGGGAAAATATACATAAGTAGGGAAGATGCAGAGAACTAAAGAAAATGCTTTTGAAACTCTGGAATCTTTGGGTTAACACAGAACTATAATATTTTACAATATTTTGTTTTACAAAAGTTCACACTGTTCTGCAAATCTATGCAGATTGAGGAAGCAGATGTTTATAGACCTTATAGACGATCAAGGACAAAACAGATACTTAATTTTTTTTCCTCCAATTTTTTTTCTAACAGAACAAAGACTGGAATTTCACTTTCTGAGTCTTTAGGAGACATCCCCTATTGATTTGAACAACCCACTGGTGGAAAATCTGCCACGTCTTCCTTCAAGGTGTTTCAATTATTAATTACACTCATAGTTAAAACAATGAATCTTATTTCCAATGCAAACTTTGACACCTTTTTCTGTTCTCTGCTGTGAAATAAGATTCAGATTACTAACCAGGTAAGTGAAATGTTTAAAGCCCCCTTTTTTTTTTTAAATTGCTCTCTGAACATGTTTTAAAGAACAAACATTGGAACAATGATCACAGTTTCCATTAATTCAATATAGTTATATACATTATGATTTTATATATATATATGTGTATATATATATTGTATCACATGCTCTTAGGAGGGCATGGAAGGGCATTGCTCATTAGCACAGCTTTTCAAAGCCTTTGGAACATCCCAACAGTACTTTAAGTACTTGGATTATCCAGTAGCCTGCTGCCTCTCAGGAATAGAGGGTGAGACATGGTGAAAAAAAGTCACTTCTTGGCAAACTCCCACCATGTCAGTCCCTACTTTCAAAGGTAATAGTTGGGGTGATGAAGTTTTCTCAGTGTTTTCCAGCTTTCATAAAAGAGACATCACTGCACCTTGGTTATTTGATGAGGCACCTGCTGGGAATCTGTCTTCTGCTTTCCTCTCTCTCTCTTAAATTCTTTCCCTCTTAGTGCCAAAAGAGAACAAGTTATGTTTGGGAAGGCAGCGAACAGAGAGATGGCTGTGCTGTTGCTGCTGGAAGGTTTCCTGCACTCAGACCCAGTACACCAGGGAAGTTCTGATTACTGCAAGGACAGTAGGGGCTGAAATCCGTTTGGAGACGAGCATCAGCCTCGTGGCTGGGCCCTTCACTTCAAATCCAAGCTTCAAAGGTTACTCTGGATGGGTTCCCAAAGCTGCAGGCTTCCCTACAAAGGGGAATGGTGGCACAATGAGCACCCCAGCTCCATCTCTGCAAAGGACAGAGTCTTCCTGAGAATGAGCTATTGAAAAGTCACAACAATCTCTTTAGTCCGAACTGCAAATGTACCAATTTCCAAGGCAATATCCTTAGACCTGGAAATTCTCTCTCTCTCTTTCACAGAAAATAAATTCAAGCAGGAATACTACAGGGATGTGTGAGTGGGTAGGTGTGAAAGAAAATAATTATTTAGAAGTCTTGAAATCAGGGAGAAACTTATTTGGAAAACACATGTTTCTTCCAAAGCAAATATTACCACTCCAGCAGCTCCCTTCAAATCGTCCCTAAGCAGTGTGACTGCAGAAATAATGCAAACACTGGGGTGGAAGAGTGAAAGAACAAGAAACCACAAAGGGTCTACTGAACAATATAACTCTAAGATAAAAAATCCACATTTGCTTTTTGTATCCCACTGAAGATGCAAGGGTTTTCTTCAAAGCAGCACAACAGTCTATAAAAAGATGGAAGTGCAAGGCTCACCCCTCTTAAAAAAGCACCATTCCCATCCTACAGCCATATAACCCACATCAGCAGCATCCATAAAACATTCTCCTATTATGGTCCAGGACATTGCAGATACAAAAGGCTTCCTTTCAAACTTAATCTTGTTTTGTGCATCCTGCAGGCAACTTTAGCACTATGGTCTTAAACCAGCAGCAGGTCCAGGGGCGCAGTGGGACCTGAGCTATTTCTCAGGCTGGGGGAGAAGGGAGGACTTCCTGCAGGACTGCAGGAGGCATCGTGGGTCTGGGAGCCTGCTGAGACCTGGTGGGGATGGAAAACTGCCACGTGAACAGTCCCACTCTACACCATCCCATGGAAAACCCAAGTCTTGCTCCATCATTCCCTATTCTCCGTGTTGCCACAGGTGCACCACTGGAAATCATCCTCCAAGGGATGGTTCTGCTACAGAGGGGATGGAGTGAGCGGCATCTGAAAAGGACTGCAGAGGGGGAATCTGCACTCCCCCAGCAGGGAGAAGGGAGGGACAGACACAGAAACCATAAAGATGCCCAGCCACAGCCTCCACTTGATCCCCATTTTATTTCCCAGGCAGGTCCCCACCTCAGGCAGCTGCTGCTTAACCTGTGCCTGAAGCCCTGGTGATGGGGCCTGTCTGTGAACTGTGGCAGGAAAAAGTCCTGCAGGGTGCCTGCTTCCCTTGAGGAACCAGGTGGGGAGCATTTCCAGGAGCTGAAGAGCTCTGTAATCAGTCAAGTTAAATGGTGGTATATGAGAACAGGAATGAATAAACCTCGAGGGATATCATTTGTCATTTACTGTACTTGTTAAAAGTTACAAAACAGCAGTTCAGCAGAGGTTAGAGAAAGGACAATGCAAGAACACAAACTTCCAACCCATTTTCAAAACAACCTACAGCTCCAATAATTTCTAGAAAGATGAAAATTTCATAAAGAAGAAAATACTAAGGATTAAAATAAAAATTATTTTATTTAATTGAAAAGTCATAAGCTGTTCAGAGCTTTCAATTGCCAACAACCATCACTTCTAAGGTGAGAAATCTTGATCCAGCCACCAAGACTTTTTGGACAATAAAATGTCACTGAACAAACACATGAAAATTATAATAAAGAAAACTGCACAGCTAGAAGTCAAACCTAATTTTTACTAGAAGCTGAATTCTGATAATTCACAGTAGATTAAATTCAGTAGCAGTAGAAGCTTAGTAAGAAATCTGGATGTTAGGAAGATTTAGGCTGGGAATACGTCTTACTCTTATTTTACCAAAGGCCAGACACAGACTCATACATGTTTATGAGGAAAAAGCAAAAGTGACTGAATTTCAAAGAACAGGCTGCGTAGAAAATAGCTTGGGCATAGCAGGGTCTGTGGAAAATCCTGTCAAAAGTTAGAGGGCAATAACTTAAATTTTCATCAGTGACTTTCAACTTTACTTCCAAATGTCAAAAGCCAAAAACCAGGGCCAGGAATACTAAGTACAAAATGGTTTTTCAGCAGACTTTTCATCTTCCAATGCGAAACTGAGAATTTTGAAAGAACCACATACTTATTATTACAATTTTTTATATTACTCAATATCAAGCTTTTGACTTCAAAATATTTTTAGGAATATTTTTCATTTATTATGCTTTTAAGTCCAATCCCCTTTCCTTTGGAAATAATGCAATGTTTTTGATTATAGAGGGTGTAGGAATCTTCAGAGCAAAGCAGGAGGCTCAGTAGCTCAGGGCTGCACCAAGGAAGGCATCGGGCTGGGGACAAGGAGCAGCAATCTCCTGGATTTGCTCCAAAGTGAGCACGGCCACATGTTCACCACTGCCTCCCATCCCCTGCCTTCATCTCTCTGGAGGATTTATCTGCTCTTCTCTGCACAAAAACTTCTTCTGGCAATTACAGACTTCTCTTCAAAGAGTACATCCTGGCATTTACTTTGAAATAAGGTGATTTTTGGTGGGCCAAGAAGCCTCTTCCATGTGGCAGAGCCATGCAGCCATTCCCCCATCTTCTTATCGATGGTTCAGGGATTCTGTGGGAGGTTCATGTGCAGAGGAATTGCAGGCTGGAATTTTTCAATGACAGCACACAAGGGAATTTGAAGGGCAGTAGGGAAAATCTGCCTGCCATTATTATTAGCAGGTGACTGCTACTGTAGCTGCCTGTCAGAGTTAAATTACAGCCTGTGAGATCTTTAGCTATTCCTGTCCATAGTCTCTTTTTCAGTCAGTTACCATTGAAGACAAGATATAATTTTGATACCTGCTTAATTTGTGTACCTATATCCTGCCTGACAGAATGATTTCCCTGCCTTTAGAAATGGAATCATGTTCCCCTCAATTGGCATTCAGTCCTCTGGCTGCATGAGCATCCATCTGTCCAAAATCTTTAGAGAAACAGTTCACAGAGTTAACTATGATCTCTCTCAAAAAAATTAGTCCCTGCTTTTCCTATGACAAATGAAGACATTGTTTCAACAATATTTTCCTTCTCCACTGACAGTGCTAAATATTTATAACCTGTGCTACCCAGAAATGCTGGTCTCCACATGAATAAACACTAGGCTAACAATAAGCAGCTTCCAAGAATGCAGGGTGTAGCTGACCTGTTCCCATTCCTTCCCCTCTCCAATACCTGGTTCCCCATGACAGCCTTCTAAAATCAACACTGATCCTGATACCTGACCCAGACTTTTTGTGCTTGCCAGAAAACATACTTGAGTGGGCCCATCTTGGCAGTATGTAACAAACAAGGCCAAGCATTGCAAAAATTACAATCCAAGCCACATATTAAAAATGCACTAATTAAACAAACTCGTTGTCTGTAAGCCTTGGTAAACACATGCCACCTCTGCCAGCTCCCAGCTCAGCGTGTGAGCAAGGACTGGTGTGGCATCCACCTGCCCTCCCAGCCCTTGCAGGTCCATTTCTTCAGTGTGGAGGCTCTGATTTGAAGGGGAAGGCACCCTCCCAACCACCATGGCCTGAGAACATCACTGCCTTGCTGAACATGGGCTCAAATCCCCAGCTCTCTCAGCTTTCCAGGTGTTTTTTACCTCTCAGCTTCCCAGATGAGGCACAGCTGCTGAACAGCCCTGGCCAGCAGTAAGCCTTCCTCCCCAAAGCAAAGATTTCACTCTCTTCTACATTTTATTCAAGTTTAAAAGAAGGAACAAAGAAAGAAAATTGTGATGTCTACTTATGTTATTTTCACCATCTACCATTTTTATTCTTCTGCAGTTTGGGACTACCCCATGCACTGGGAAAGAAACAGGTGCAGCAGCTCTGCTTGTTCCAAGGCCCCTCTCTTCCCCAGGACTTCACCTACAGCAAGGCCATTTGCAAAGATGTCAAAATAATCCCACAATGAGATGTATAAGGTTCCTTTGTTGTAAAGGGTGTCAGAAAGGCAGACAGTTTACAGCAGGGAAAGAGCTTTGTATTCCAATTGCTTCAAAGTAGGACTCCAGCACTAATCAAACTAAATAGGTTTTCTCTTCTGGGAGATGTGTATGAGCTAATGTGGATAATTTTTTCTTCCATTAAGGGACTGGTTCAGCAACTGGATAAAGCTGCAGCACTGCTCCAGAAAGGTAAAGTTCCATACTTTCTACTTATATGGCTATTCAGCATTATTCCCCATTTTAGGACTGTTTTCCCTTTAGTTTGAGCTGTAGTTGTTTTCTTATCCTCTTTCCCCTTTCCTTCTCAAAGGAAAACCTTATCCAGTCATTCTGTGCCTGTTATGAGCCTTCATGAAGTTCCCAGCTCATGTTTCTGCTGTTAACATGGCACTGCCCTCTTCTACTTGGCAGAGCTTTTCAGTTCTCAATCCCAGTTCCCTCTGGAAGAACCAAGCAGCCTGCAGCAGTCTTTCCCTTCAGCTTTAGCCCTCTTATTATCACACACAACTTCCATTTGAAATTAGCCCATCAATATTTAACTTCCATCACTGCATCTGGTATGGAACATGCACACTGCCATCCCTTGTTTGCTTGCTCCCACTGAGCACTGCTGAAAATGATGCCTATGATGTTGGAGAACAAGCACAAGTAAGGTAAATAAAATCCTACATAGCTTCTCCTAGAAAATAACAGAAATTTTCCCATCCTTTCTGCAGATACAATTACAATTCCTCTGCATGACTCCAGAGACACATGGAGTTTCTGCTGCTAAAGACATTTCTGCTCTATTTCTTTCACAGATGAACTAACCTTTGAGTGAGCCAACCCCTCCAATGCAAACTGCATTGACACAAGTTAAGTAACCCAATGAATGACATGAAGAGTCCAAAGAGGAAGAGGCTTCACCTTGCACTGAGCCCACCGCAGCTGCTCAATTCCTCTAAGTTCCATTGAGTTCTATTTCTCAGTAATTCAGTACAACCTTCCAGATGGGAAAGAAACTTAGCAATTCATATTTAAATAATTGCTTTATTCGATTCCAAGAACACTTACTGAAAAAATAAAAAACAAACATGTTTTCTCTGGACAGAAAATTTTATCAGCCGTTTTCTACTTTGCCAAGATCCCATCTGCACGACATTATTTGATTCTTAATAAAGAGGATTCCAGAAGCTTCATTCCTAATAGTGTTTAGATCTCAGATAAAGATGCTTATTTGTTTATTTTCTTAAAGATTAGATTTTGAATCCTCACAGTTGCCTGACTTTCCAAAAGCCTAGTAGGGTTTTTGTTTTATTTAAAGGTCTATCACCACCTGTCAGTGCAGCATCAAGAAAATGCTGGGATGTGCCATTAGTTCAGAGCTTGGGTAGGACAGATGAGCTTTTTTGGTAGCTATACTGTATTAATGCCTTGTTAGGGGTTCTTATATGTCTCTTGATAATAGGAATTAGCCCTGGAGCAATAGCAATTTATCCATACATCCAGCTCACCCTGCTTGTCACAGACAGTAATGGTTGATAACCCTCTTAGGCTGCTTTTCATCTTCTGTGGAAGCACTCCCATTCTAGAACATGTTATTTTAACCTGTCAGTGCATAAACAGGACAATTACTTAGACCAATGTAAGCTGAAAGTGTGGACAACTAAAGTTAAATCCAGCACTGCCACTCCAATGTTTTCCTGCTAAGTCAAGCCCAGTGAGGCAGCATGTCTTCTCAAATGAAAACATTTGTCAAACTCATTCATTCAAAATCGACCTAGTGCAGACCTTGATTTGAACTGCTTCCTGACAAGATCAGGAAAGCAGCAATGGAAACAGTGAACTGATTATTGGGGCAAAGACGAGGAGTGAACTGATTATTGGAGCAAGCAGGAGGAGTGAAGCTGGCCTGTGTCTGTGAAGGAAGAACTCAGCAGACTCCAAGAGCAGCAGCAACCCTCCCACTGCACTCAGGTTTTGTAGGACTTGCACAAAATCCAGGCCTGCTCTGCACTCCTGAGTGAGGTGTTGTGTCCACAAAACCTGCTACAGCTGCTCTGCATCCCTCTCCAGCCTGCTTCCCACAGCACACACAGCTGCATTAACAGCAACATCATTTTGCTCAACAGACCACCAGCAGTAAAGCCCCAGCCCATGCCCTGCATGTAGTTCACCTGGTCCTGCTGACCAGTTCCTATGAAGCAAAGAGGCAAAAGACATCAGCCCCATTTCTTCCCTCACTTTTCACCTTCCCACAGTGCCTCGTTTATCCCATGGGCACATCATTTCCTGCTAAGCAGAGCCAATGGTGATGCTGCTCCCTAACCTTTCTGCTTTCCCCTTCAAGGACTGCCTCAGTGCTCCCTCTCAGATTTGACCTTATCTTCCTCCTCTCCTTGTCCAAGCCAAACACAAACTCGCCTGAAATCACCCTCTCTGAAATCTCTGCTGACCACACCTGGGGATTTGTTCTCCATCTGCAGCTTCCTAAAGCATTCTGCTGCCCTGATGGTATTTGCCTGCACTTGTCACAAGAGTGGAAACTAATGACCACATCATTTCTGTATGGAAACAATTGGCAACAGGAGATCCTAAATAACCATCCATCAAGGCAGGACTGGGGTTCAGCACAGAAGGGAATGCAATGCTGGTTGGGTCCCATTCAATGTCAATATTATCAGTACCCCTCCACTGATGAGGGTGATGGAAAAGATATGATTTAATAAGCCATGCTCCATTTAAGGGCTCAGGTTTATTAGATATAGAGGCTAGCAACATAAATGTTTAAAATGCAATCAGAAAGGTTATAGATGGTTTCATCAAATATTTCACCTGCTTGTGCCACAGAGAATGAGGAAATCTCTAGGAGTTTTACATACAGTGCAGCTTCTTATTGCAAAGTAAGCCAAACACTTGACACATGATAATATATCCTTCAAGCTTCTCACTGTTTATTCTCTTCTTAAGCTCATTTTTGTGTCATTTCATTTTCTAGTTTGTAAACACAGTTTCAACATCTTTTATTTTTTCAAAGTCTTCATTGACCTCTCTATGAGTTTCCACGGTTCTTGAAAAGGCCAAAGTTCTTATTCATCACCCTGTTACTCTCTTAATACTACAGCTGGTTCTTTCATACTATTTGTTTCTTGATTTCACTAAGACTAAACTCAAAAGCATCCGTTTGACAAGGGATAGAATGTATTTTCCACTGTGGCATTCTTCCCACTCCTTTGGGTATCTCTAAAGGTCTCTATGATCTGTTTGAAATTATAGACATCAGTTTAGCAACCAAGGAAATAATCCCCATCCAACCCTCTCGTCTCCTGAACTGCAGGCTGTGGGCTCACTGAGAGAAATAAATAAACTCTGGACCTGTGAAAAACCTCCCCACCCTAGCACCACTGTCCCTGTGCTGGATAACTGTGAGAGGCACATGGTTCCTTAAATGAAAAGAATCCAGTAATTTCCATTTAGTTCACACTATCATGGGATAAAGAGATATTTTCTTCTACATTTTCTCTTTTTACTATTGATGATAGAACCAGAGGTATTTACTAATTTGAAAACATTGCTAAGACCAGAGAGAGGCCCGAGACCCAAGCACTACTGAATGTTGTGCTGAAGGTCTGAAGTCTTGCAAACTTCTTTGGGTGTACCTGCAGTGCATTGAAGAACATAGGGCTGATAATTACAATAATACCTTGAACAAATGATCTCATTATGGTGTGATGGGGGAAATGAAAGTAGTCAAAATTAGGGGAAATGCCAATAAATGTCAGATGCAAAAGAGAGAAATTTGGCAGCAACATACTAGAACCCAGGAATGATACAAAATTAATAAGGGAAGGAAAAGGACAACTGAAGAAATCAATGGTCAATAAAACTTAGGACAATAAAATGAAGTTTATAAACTGTGTTGTAGCAAAGAGTGTCTAACCAACAGCTACTGGTCCATTACCACTGTGGAAATGATAACATTGTCAATAATACTGTAAGAAAGACAACCATGCTCAATAAACACTTCTGTTCTGGGTTTCAGCTAATGCCAGTGATGGAGCTGTACAACAGATCAATGATGATTAAATACTGCATTTTCCAGTAATAATCAATTAATAAAGATGTTAAGCACCACCTCTTACAATCTTCATCCTTAATTAGCAGTACAGACAATTAACATCACAGAGCTTAAAGCCTCTGGCTGAATATTTCCTATGACCTTTTCCAGGTGGTCTTGAACATGCACAAAATTCCAGGCTCCAGTAAAGTTACTTTTGTCATAGCATTGAAAATATTTCAGCAAAATTAATGAACTGGTTGTCAGTCTCAAAGCAAGAAACAAAAACATACCAAAAAAAAATCTGTAATTTAGCTAATAAAGAGTTAATCGAAAGTATTTTGAGCAAGCTCTAAGCAGAAGGTCAAGAAGACTTTTGCTTTGTGTTACATCCAATTACAGAGTTCTTTAATACAGATCATAGCTCTGACTAAACCAGATTTCTCCTACCCCATTTGGCATGGCCTTCCACAGCATCTTGGAAGAGAAAACAGAGCAATCCAAATTTACTGACGCAGACATTAAGCAAGTGTCAAAGAGATGCAACCACTGACTGGAGAAACTCTTGGGCCAACCCAAGCAAGACAAACACTGCCCTGCCTGGACAGGTCACATCCTCCCATTCTTACAACCTCCCCAACACTGACATAAAAAGCTAGGAATCACATTAAAGGAAATAATTTGATATCCAATTTAATGCAGTTAAAATACAGCAGGGCCAACAAAACATTCTCTGAGCAACACTGAATTTATGGACGGGGCACTGGCAAAGTAAGAACAGAGGCTTTGCTGTAGGACTTTGTGGATCAATGTACAAATTGTTATACTCATTGTTCTGTAGAACAATTACTGAAATCCATTTGCCGGTAAATGTGCCTTGTCTTGTAAATCATTGGGTCATTAACCTTAACAATGTCAGTGTGTTGTCACTATCCAATTCAATTAAATTACTGACCAAGGTAATACCTAAAAGCACCCTTCAGACAAAGGGATCTACTATTATATCATTATCTGTTGATGACACTTAGCAGTATCTTAATTTTGTACCTGGAAATATGAATATATCCTAAACCTGAGGTTATAAACTCTAAAAGCCAGGCAAAGAAATGTGCAAACATCCTGAACAAAAAAAAATGGGTATGGAAATGCTAGAAATAGAGGAAAGGAGGAAGAGAGAGGGAGAAAATGGCAAATTGCACCAGTCACCTCCAGGAGGTCATGTGTGCATTGTTATTTGCCATATTTCAATGTTCTGGGAGGTCAGGAGAGAGGGACGCAGGATCTTCTCCTGCCCATCAATTATTAACTCTGGCAATATGCCTTAGCAAATGTCCAGTGATGCAGTTTCTAAAATGGGGCACTCTGTCCACCATGCCAGAGTGAGTAACACAGCAGCACGCGGGAGGGGTGAACAAAGAAATTCTCTCATGACCTTCCTGGGCCAGCAGTGAAGCACAAGCCCAGCAGTCTGTTTGACTTGGAGGGGAAAAGCAGTCACTCATTTCCAGTTTCACTCGAAAAAGTAAGGGTATGTGCAGTTCATGAGGGCTGGTGAGCTGCTTTCACCACACTAAGAGTCTCATTTAGATGTCTGCATGTGCTTCCATGCATATATTCTCATTTTTCAGGCAGATTCTCAGCCCGTACTTCAGGGCAGTAAAACCTTTTTTTTGTTATCTTTCTTTGTTTCCTTCCAGTTTCCTCCTTGCCCCTAAAACACCACAAGCTTTAAGACGGAAGGCACAAGCAGGCAGGTTCAATAGTAAAAGAATAATAGTAATAGTTTATTGCTATTGTTTATGTGACTCTTGCTTTTCCCTGGCCTGAGACCTCCCTTTGTGAGGTGCTGTGGAAAGCACAAGAAAGGATGGCCTGTGCCATCAGAGAGATGCCAGAGGGCTTGGGCAGATGGCTGGAGTGTGTTGGGAAGCCACAAGACCATTTGTACCAGTACATCAGGCAACAAACAGCCTTGCTCCTCACAGTCTTTTTGCAAACCAGAGGGCAAACAAGCTTGCCTTACTCTGGGGTCTCTGGCCAAAGCATGGAATTGCACAACTCAGTCCCATCCTTTAAACCTCAGCAGTCCTGTGGAGCCCCTTGCCCACTCTTGCTGGGGTACATCTGCTAAGGAGGAGTGATTTACCTTGAACATGTAATTTCTAGGCATCCCAGATTCTGGAGGGCTTCCTAAGGGATGTCCTAAGCAACCACATATGTCAGCACATTAAACTCAGCAAGCTCAGCCAGGAGCAGCAGCCACTGGCTTTGAAGAACTGGGGCACTTAGGAAAACTGTGCTCCTGTCTCAGAAGTTTTGAACTAGGTCATATTCTGTCCCTCTTTTGGAAGAATACGTAATTTCAGGCTGAATCAAGAGCTTTATGCACCTCAGGAGCCCTTGGTGCTGTATGGCACACTGCCACATGTGCTCTTCACATTTTACAGAAAAGGGGGTCTCACCTCAAAGGTGGAGGGAGGAATACAGTGAAATAAAGCAGGAGAGAAGAAACAACTTCACTCTTTATATACGGGAAAATTTGACCAAATAAATGCATTTTCCTTTCAGTACAAGTTTTATCTTGAATAGAAAAATGAAAATGATTCTATCAAATGTTTTCTGAAAAGTTATTTGGTCTGCAAAGAAAGAAAATAGAACAGAACTGGAAATGAACTGAACTAAATCACCTGCAAAAGTTCTGGTTTTATGGGAGACACAATGACAGGAATGGGCTTTAAGGATAACAGCATACACAAAAGGTAGAGAGCTGCTTTGTTAATGGAATTATACTGTGGATCCCGAGCCAAATGGATGCAATTTTATTGTGAAGTGCACACACAAAAAATTCCCTCAATAAACATATGGAACATGAGGCTTCTTTTCTCCTTACTTTAACTAGGCAGCAGGGAAACATTATGACCAACAAGCAGATATCAGTGCTAGAAGACTTATAGGGCTGCTTAAAAGGGAGTTCAAAATAAAATAGAAGGCAGACAAAATAATTGCTTGAGCACCATAAGCAATTATTGTTTTCCTTACAGGTTTTTCTCTTCTTTCAGGACATACAAACCCAGGCACACATACACATTTTTGAAATTGTATTTTTCTTTTAACAGCAGACATATCTCCTAGATGTATGGAGAGAAAAATGCAACCTATATAGCCTGTTATGAGAGCTTGAGGGCTTGGAGGAGGAAAATATATTTATAACGAAAGAACATTGAATAAAAAGACACAAAGCAAAACTTAAATAATGCTTTGTACTTTCTAGTGATTTTTTCCACATTACAATTAATTAGATAAAATTAATAATGTAATATAATTAACTAGAAACCACTGACATTAACAACATTGGACTTATACTACTTTCCTTGCTTTGGACGCTGAATTTGGCAGCACACTTAAGAGCTTTTCAGAAAGCTCCTGTTGATAAACTATTAGAGTGAAATCCACATCCCATTTGCAGTTAACTATCCTCATCAGATCATCATTTAGTAGTCCCAGCTTGCATCCCTGCTGGCAGTGACTATTTGTTTTTAATAGAGCATCTCTTTTTAAAACTTACCTGACACTAAGATGCTCATTATGTTTGAAATTATAGGAAACAAGGACAACAGTTCTGGACCCAAAAAACACAGGCTGTCACTGCCCTCCTGTTCCCCAGTGCCAGGTCTTGTAAGGATGATTGCAGTGCAATCTTTAAAACTGTTGTCTTCATCCCTTGAGCCTTGCAAGGAAGGATCTCAACAACACCCTAAAGCTTGCTAAGAGACAATAACTCATTCAAAGACAACTGCAGCAGCTTCCAGGGACAGATATTCCTCACAAAGGTTACACAGATACTCCAAGTACTTTATTGCTGTTTGGAAAAAAAAAATCCTCTTAGCTGCTGCAGTTTCCAAACCTGCTTTTAGAATTCTCTGCAGAATCAGTATTTTACTGCAAAACTCTTAGCTTGTTTCCAGCTCTGAGCCACAATTTCAAATTATAGCATCTCAGAGGTCTGCCTGAAATGGCCTTGGGTTTGTTTCCTCCAGTCTAATGGCAAGAGTGTTAAAATGTGCAAGACTTCCCAGCAGAGGATGTGAAGTGTGGTACAAGTATGTAAAATCCAATGTCCGCAAACTGATAAACTATCCAGACATGTAACAACATCATCATCCTGAAGAACAAATCTCGTGGTTCTATGATGCCTGTTTTCAAATCCTTTGAATTATTTAGAAGTCATTCTCACCAAGTGCTAATGCTTAGGGCAAACCAATTGGAAGTTATTGATTAGTGCTGAAATCTGCAGGCTGCCAGCAGTTCTGACACACGTGTGCCACAGAGCACAGTGTGAATACCAACACACATAATCTGCTGTGCTTATTCAGAGAGCCTTAATTGCAACAGCCACACAGACCTCACATACTTCATCATCCTGATAAGTTCTTATCGCATGAATCATCTTATGGATTAGCTTTCACTGCCTGTTCTGATCCTTGTTTCCTACAGAGGCACAGCCACACTCTGCCACTCACTCAGCAGCAGATTCCACACCACGCTCCCCACCTTTCCTGAGGGTTTGCAGGGTGATCAATGACTGCAACGATGCTGAAATCACCTCACACCTGTCTCAGTTTGCCTGTCATACCTGAGAATCTGTGCCACACTCTTAGGGAACTGGAATTCTCCAAAACTCCAAAAACAACCAGGCTTGCCTCTGTTCCATGCTCCTGCTTCAGGAGCACAGGGAAACTAGACAGAACTTTTAGTACACCTCAGCGTCTAAAAAACTGTGTAAGAAGTTCATACTTCACTAACCCACAGCTAGGCAAGTCTGCTAAATTTTTAATCACGGATAACCAGAAAAACATCCTGAAAACAATACAGGAAATCCTAACACAACCTCCAAACATCAGTGCCTGGGTAAGTTGATTTGCTACAGTGAGGGAAGCCTTGAGGTTACTGAAACGCATTATCTCAGCTCAACCACAATTTCAGGGTGTTTCTGCAGCTCTTCTCTTACCAGAAAAATAACTTCTTCTCAGCAACATTTTTTTACTGCAAAAAGGTGAGCAGCAAATACTCCAAAATCCTATGTAAGGCATAAGCACAATGAAATCTCTGTATCCAATTGTTGCAAAATAAATAATTTTCTTACCGTTTCAATGAAAATGTATTCGAATTGAATAAAGATATTGTACTAAAGATGTAACACAAGCATACACAAGCAATTAGGAATGTTGCTCCATTTCCTAAATACATTGTAATTAAACAAATGTCAGCAGTTCAGCCTTATGCAGAGATGATTTGACATGACAGTACTTGAGAATCTCAGTTGTACAGTTCAAGACAGTTCAGGGACCTTGTTATTTTTTGCAGTAAATTTTTGTCTTGTGCATTTTGCGCTAAAAACCTCTAAGCCAAATTATATTTATCTTTAATAAACATCAGCTCTAACTAGGCATGGATGCATCACTATAAAACCTTCCTCTCCATCACAAGTGAAAAAGGTAAGGCAACCGTGTTGACCACTTTCCAGATTTAGAAACTCAGAAAGACCCCATGACTCTGTAGATGCTGACATCAGGATTGAATCCTTCAGTGTCAGCTGCCTCTCAGACAGCTCCGTTCCCAAAGGACAGCAGACATTGTCCAAATACCTTAAATTCTTTAGCTACTAGAAACTGGCAGGAACTCCAACCAAAAGCCACGTTGCAGTGCTAGGAGACATCAAGTGGGAAATTGCAGCGGCTCAGGTACAGGAGGAGCAGTGCGAGAGCTTCTCACCATCAGCCGCCGCTGATGGAGCTCAGCCAGCAGCGGGGCGTGCCCAGCTGTGCCTGGAAACACTCGGGAGAGCAAAGGATGAACAGAGAGAAGTCCAGAAAGCTCCACTCACACGCTGAGCCTTGCAGGCACAACCTTCGCCTCTTCCCCTCTCCTGTTCAGAAATCCCTACCCATGGACCGGAGGCGGAAAGTTGAGAAAGAGACTGGCAGCTCCATTCCTGTGCTCACTGGCTGCTAATTACAGGAGGATGCAAGTGATCCTGAGATGTCTCACAGGAAAGACCATGTCCAAAGCTCTGTTTCCTTTCTGTCACAGTATTATGAAATCTTTAACAATAATAGGACATCCAGCAGAGAAAGGAGTTAGTATATAACAGCATCCACTTTTGTCCAGGAACAAGAGAGTTAAATCATTCCCAGCACCTGGAAGCATTTTTTCTGAGCAATGGCTCAACATAACTATTACAGATTCTGGATACACAGGTAGCAGCAGTGCTCTGAGTGCTGCTGTATGGTGCCCATCGTATTTGTCTCCTCCTGTGCTCAACCTTCTTGTGCTGACAAATGAACAGTTAGAAGCTCTTTGTTATATAAATGTCAGCAGAGGCAAACAGAGTGGAAATTTGGTGGTCAGGTGTAGGTGGCCAAATACCCATAAAAAAGATTAGGTAGCTGATAGGGAATGGTATTTACCAACTGCATGAGGTGTCAGGTGCTGTGGAGAGAGATTGTTTTCACAAAAATGGTTTGAAACAAGTTCCTTTTGTTTCTCCCAGGTTTTTGTGCTCTCTGGAAAGGAACCCACTGATCTCCTCGAGGTAGAGATGATCCTTGAAAACACTCAAATGCATGGTTGAACCCCAGAACTCTTGCACAGTGCTGCTGCATGGTGCCTCTGTGCTGAGATTGAAATCACAGCAACACAGCTTCCACACAAGTGAAATCAGCCACCACTGACTCAAACATCTTACCAAGCTCCTCAGTTTCTCTGAAGATTTATCAGGTATTTCTAATTATAAGTTTCCTATGCTGCCACTCCCTTCAAAGAACAGTGGAGTCAAATGCCTCCTCTCAGTGTCACAAGTCTCCAATGAATTGCAAGCACCTTCAAGCACTTCAGCGCAGACCTGCAGGCAGGATCGATCACAGCAGCTCTGCCGTCAGTGGAGCTGTGCTGATTTACATCATGGGCACATCTGCTCCCTTGTGTGGGACAAGTTTATAGGGGGAAATAGATTGTGTCTTGCTTGTTCCTTATCTTTGTCTCAAGTCTTCAGTTAAAAATGTATTCCTTGACTATATCAAGATGAATTTTATATTTGTTTGTCTTTCTTTGGTCCTGCCCTGTCCTCTGCCCTGGGTGTGGAATGATGGCAGCGCTGCTGCAGTGAGGGAGCACAGAGGAAGCTGCTGAGTGCTCCTGTGCATTGAGGCTGTGCTAAGCACTCGTTTTTCAGTGTAAGAGGACACATCCTCACCTGTCTGGGGCTCAGCCCCAGAGCAGGATAGCCTGGTGGGACAGCACCTCTTGATCAATAGGTCACATTTCTTCTTTACCTGACATTTAATTCCTTACTGTGACTTGTGACTGCTTGAAATCCAATATAAAAAGAACTCAAGTGCATAAACATGAACTCTCTACTAAGAACCTCAGTAACATCAGGCACCAACTCCTCACCATCAGGAGAGCTGGTAACTAATTAAAAATGTGAATGAACAGACGTGAGAGATAAACAAAGCTCCTATTTGGCTGCAGCATGATGTGAAAACTCTGCCGAGCTGCCATTGATAAAGCTGTAGGTCTGGTCCTACAGCAAGCCCTAATTTCATGATGAACATATTTTAGCTGCTCTTTGCCACTTTTTTATTTCAATAATTCTTAAAGGTCATTGAAGTGTGACTCCTACATTCAAGTGGCTGGTTTGGCAGCGAAGGACAGAGCACAGATTTTGGTGCATGCCTTATGAGCTTGGGCATCAACACTGCATGGCAGAAACCTGATCTGCTTCAGCTTCATCATTTATTATAATTAGCAATCTGTGCCCCGTCTATACATACTAAAAAAAAATCACATTTCACAGCACAATGCAAACTTAACCCATTTTAGAGTCCACACAGGGATTTTGTACCAACTTTAATTAAATCATTCTCGAGAACAATTTGACTACTTTTGTTAAGTAGACATAACCCAGAAGCAAATGGACTATAAAATTTCTCACTCTAATTTATTATTGATTTCATGTTAACAATTGTTCTTCAAGTCTTAACTTCTGGATTTGTGTTATTGTCTAGGAAATTCACCTTACATATTTCTTTTAATCCTTTGTTTCAAAGGGTGACATTAAAAGATATCCTTGTGTCCCAAAACTACTTAAAAATTTGTCTACAAAATATCAAATATGCATAGTTCTTCCTTTTATATAGCAGTTATTTATATGCCATGAGTTGCAGGAGCTGTGCTCCAGATCTTTGAACCCTTGAGTAAACAGAATGAAACTAGAATAAAAGTACTTCAGAGACACTTAACTGAGACAGCTGATTGAGCTGTTAGCTCTACAATCTCCAAAATACATGAGAAGATTCAGGAACCCCAAGAAGTGCTCCTGATCTCGACCACGCTTTGCTGGTACCTCTCTCCCCAGAGTCTCCTTGAAGAGCCCAGGAGTGCCTGCAGAAGGCCGGTGCTGAGCAGGACAAACGCAGCCTCTGTCGATGCCCAGGTGCAATCCATCCATCCTGCTCCGCTCCCTCGCCGAAGGGGGAGCAGGGCAGGGGCCGCCCCCAGCAGCCCTCGCACCAAGGCTGAAGCCCCCGCCCAAGACAGGATGAACAAAGCCTGTTCTGGGAAGATCTGCGTTGCAATCTCAGCTGCAAGTGCAGTTTCTGTGCAGCCCCAGGGACACAGACCTTAGCCTGTCAAAGGTCCCTGCCTGCCCATGTACTCCTGCAATTCCTCCTCCTCCTGCAGTCTGGCTCTCACCCCCACGACACCAATTCTGGTACTGAATGGAGAGGAAACCACCCTGGCAGACAGTGGTGAATCATCTGCCATCCCACTCCAAAACTGCCAGCACAAAGGAGTTAACAAAATCTGTTTGAGCTGAGAGTATTTATGCTTCAGCAGTTCCATTAATAGGTATTAAATAACACTCCTTTAAGCTACAATGCTTCTGCACAGGGTTTCAGCCTCATCTTTATGGATGCCTTGTCATAATTTCTAGAATTATAGAATTTCAAGCTACACACCTACATATATCTGCAAAGTTACAAAATAGTCAAAGATTATTTTTTCTGCCCACAACTAGCAGAAATTACTTTTCATTAATCAGAATCAGATGAGATGAAATTAAATCAATTCTTCTCCTTAAAGTTTGAGATGCACAGAGAGAAAACAACTCTTCTCAACCCTCAGCTAGGGAGCTATAGTGTAACTCCAGCCCTGGGTACATTGTCTCTGGCAGGAATCACCACACCATGTGAACACTTACTACCTCTGCTGGCTGCTCCTCTCCACGCACACACAAATTCTGCCTCAAGCTCCCATTGACTAGACACTTAGGGGATCCTCCCCTCTTTATGCTCTTGACTTCTGCCCAAAAATTCAACCACAGCCTAACCCTCATGTTCTTTCTTTTACTTTGTACATCACACACTCACATTAGGTACCATCTCCATAAAGGACCTTCCAGGAGATACAGTTCCACTTTCCCTCAGGCAATTCCAAATAGAGGAGGTAGTGAAGCAATCTTCTAAACATGGCAAATTGTGTTGGAGAGTAATGAGAGATACCAGGTATGGAAATGTAATTGTGCCTGAGAATGAGAGAAGTAAATGGGGTTCATTGCAACACTGCAAAATTCAGATTGCAACTGACTCCAGGACTCCCACTCACCCAGAATCTGAGCTCAGATCTCACATACATCACTTCTAGCATTTGTATGTGTGAATGCATCCATTGCATAGCAGGAGACTGGAGAAAAAGCAGGAGTCTGCTCCTCTTCATGCTGAAATCCATGTGTATTTTGGATAAAACCTCTCTGAGAATCCCTGAGCACAGTGAGATGTTGTTTGCATTTGCAGAGACAGCACTCTCCAGGATGCAGCAAGCCTTGCAGAGCACCTGTCCTTAAACCCATTTATCTCCACATGACACTGGTGGGAGGCTTTCACTTCTGACAGAGCCTGTTCTGCCCAGCCCAAAAGCATCCAGGGCAGTTCTTAGAACCTTCCACTTGATAAACGGGAAACTTAAAAAAACATGGGGGAGTCACATCAAAGTGCAATAAAATGAGATGACATCCTCTGCTCTGCAAAGGCCAGGACAGATTTCTGACTACACTGTAGCAGCAAAGCAGCATGATAAAAGAGCTAAAGCAAGAGGTTATGATATGCTTGAATCACTCTGGAGAAAGCAAGTGCTGTGTGTAACTAGGGAGATAAATAATCAGGCAGACAGAGTAGCACTGCCCCCTCACTCACTTAAATCAAAGTAGGTTCTTTTGCCACCTCTCCACCCACTTGGAACTGGCATCAGGGAAGCTTAAAAGTTGTCATTGGCAGGAGAAAATAAAGAAGTGCAGTTCTGGAACAGAGATATAAACCCAGAGGCACCAGCAATGCCCCTACAACAGTGCTAGCAGGGGTCCCACAGGCCTGCCCCCCTCAATGCCAGCACCACGGCCAAAGCCACCCAAAGCTTGCAAATATTCACTGCCCTCACAAGGAGTTTGGGCTTGGGAATCAGCAGAGCTGGACTGCCATACCCAGGATATATCCTGGCCAGCACAAAGCCAAAACACAGCAGCAAACTACAGTCAGGCACGCTTGGCACAAGTCCTTGTTTCAGAGATCCCAGAGGCACATTGTCTGATTAGCTGGCAGCATCTGGCCCATGACTGACTGATGCTGCTACTCAGCAGCTTGGATTTGACCCACAGCAGGAATTATATTCTGCCTGAAGAGCCATGCATTGAAACCAGAGGGCCATGGGAGTATGGCCAAGGTCAGTTTTTACTGTAAGGAATACCCTCCACCTCAAGAGCAGCTGCATGTTTCTGACAATTGTTTGAGGAGGTAATTGAACTCAGTTGTTTCAAATGTGATTTCCATACAATGTGCACTGTACTTTGATCCTGAGTTGGAAAAAAGAATAAATAATCCTGCTTTAACCTTGACTTGACATGGCACTTGCTATGCAAACACCCTGCCTGCAGATTGCACAGCCCGAGGAGGGAAGAATGTGACATTGTAGTGTGGGGGAAGAGCCACTATTTGATATTTCTGCCCTTTAGTTCATGGTGTCAAAAAGACATCTAAGTTCACAAAGCAGGTAAAAATCTTAAAAGAAAAATCTGCTTTGGCCCCCTACCACATTCTTGAAAAGGGAAACTGAAAACTGTTCATCTCACAAGGAGCAGGTACTTGATGGTGAAAGGAGAATCTTCCATTCTTTTGCATTATCTTGGTGGTGGGTGAAGTCAGGGTATTTGCTGTGCCTCAAAATAAGAATTTTTTCCCTAATGTAGGAGAAGTAAAATAAAGTCAAGTTTCCAAAACTTTCACAGTGCAAGTAAGACCAAGGAGGACCAGCTGTGAGAGAGAATCACAGGTTTTCCTCACAGGCTCTGGCATAACCACAGCAAGGATATCAAGGAACAGAAAAGACGTTTCCATGTAGACAGGACTCCAGTGACCAACCTGTCTGTGTGACTGCACTCACAGGGCCCTCCCCAGCAGAGGGGCATGAGATTCAGGGAGTCTATTTCACAGCACTCCAAGGAGTTAGAAAAGTGACTTATTTTCCAGCTGGGAGCAAAGACAGAGGGAGTTCTGAGAAGCTTTTGGTGGATCAGAGAGCTGACCCCAGCTCTGAGTAAGATCAGCTAACCAAGCATCCTAGAGGAAGTCTGGTAAGAGTAGAGAGAGAGAAGAGAGTACCCTGACAAAGTAATGTGTACACATCCATCCAGCCTCTTGGACCAAGGGATAATTTCACACCTAAACCACCGTGCAAAGCACACACCTCTCTGCACACAGAAAGCGAGGCCCTGCCTAAGAAGACCTAACTTTTGGGGTGCAGAGTACAACTCTGAGTTTTCTATGAGAAACACAGAAACAGGCAAAGAAATACAACAAAATGGATGGAAAAAAGCAACATTATCATTCCAAAAGGGTCTGAGAGCACCAGCAACAAACTAGGGGCACTGCTTCCCTAGAAATATATATCAAAGGAAAACATACATGAAAACGAGGTAATGTACGAGTCTGGCTCAGCAGCATGGAAAATACTGACAGAAGGCACAGAGGCAGTGATGGGACAGTAACTCACTGATATTTGCATGAAGTTGTATTTAAACATCCAGTGAGCTTTGATCTGCTACTCTTGCAAAGAAGCTGTTCTTAAGAGTCCTTCTGATCTAATCCCTGTAAGCTGCTCTGTTTACCCCGCTGACACCTGTGTACAGAAAAATGCATCAAATACAGCCGTGCACATTTGGGTGCACTTATGTGTATGCATGCACAAGGATATGCATAGGGCACATGAAAGGAAAAAAACACTGTACATGCCTTTTATCTTTGCAACCAGACCACTAACACAGAACAGAAACCAGATGCCCTTTTCATCCTCCACTGTGCCTGACTTCAGCAAAACCACTGCAGAATTAAATATTGCTTGTGGTGAGGGAGAACAGAAAACTCCATCTCCAAATATGTAACGATCCACTCAGAATACACCAAGGGATTCAGTGAGTCTCTACATATGCTTCCTCTCAGCATGCAGGTGTAAGATTTAAAAATCCATATTTTTCTCCAATAAACTTAAAAACAGCTATAATACCAAGTACCAAAAGCACCATCTGTGCTTCACATATAGTGATGATGTTTTTTTCAGAGTTGGTGCTGTTTCTTAGTATAGCTTGATCTTATTTTGTCAACCGCATCATGAAAAGTGCAAAGAACCCCTGTGGATCCAAATGTCTCTGAACAAGCTGCTCTAACAAGAACATACAACATATTTCTGCTTCTTTTAGGCAACTATATTGTTGACTCACATACTCAGTAACATTTAACTGAGTAGAAATGTTCTACATGGACACCAAAGTGCTCCACACACCTTGGCAGTGGCTGACTGGAGGTTGCTGTGCCCAGCACAAGACAAGGGCTTCTTGATGAAGAAAAGCTGAAAAATGTGAGTGCTCACAAAGATTTATTTTTCCTTGTTGTGCAGGCAGCACCTCCTTGCTGGCCATTTCCCCTTTACTACATATCCACTACTTACACCCCTCCAAGGAAGTCCAAGTGCCCTCTTGTACACCTGCCAAGTGCCAAAGCTTTTCTGAAGTCCACTGAGGACCTTGCTGCCCAAACATGTCTGGGATAGCCAGCAGTCAGAGGCCTCAGGGATGGACACACACACCAAACCCAGAGAGCCCTGGCAAGCTTAGTTTGACAAATTCCTGCCTGGTCTTCCCCTCCTTCACTTTTCCTCAGCTGTAAACTGTAACTTAAGCCTGGATCTGTTGCATCCCCCCAGAGCTGTGTTAATGCTATTTCCATTAACCTGATGTCAGTACCCACCATCTCAGAGGTACTGCAGGTATTTCTCACCACATTCAAGTGAGGATGTGGCTGTCTACTTTAAACAGTTACCAGTTTGACATTTGGTATTTTACTTGACTGAGAATCATAGAATCATTAAGGTTGGAAAGACCTCCAAGACCATTAAGTCCAACCTTTGAACGAACACTATCATGCCAACCAATCCATAGCACCAAGTGTTACATGGAGATCCTACTGCACTCTGTACCTTGGCATAGCACCTGTCCCTCTTCCTTCTCCAAGGTTCCTCCTCCTTTTTTCTCTCAGTTTCTTCCATTTCTTCTTTTGTGTCTTGTAATGTCCATAACCAGAAACATTACTAAATGTTTCTTTACAGAAGTCTTCAGCATGAAGACTCAGCTTCACAGAGACAGCATTTAACTGAAAAGTTCTCCAATATATTCCTGGAACAAAACATCAGCTTTGAGCTATTTTCCTCAGTGATGTCATTGATTTCCCTTGTCATCCTTTGGTTAGCTTATTTTTCTTCCTTACTTTTGTTGTTCCAGTGGAGCACAGCCTCACGTGTGCACTTTTTCTCCAGCAGAAATATATCTCAGCAAGGCCAGTGTCCTGCTCTGTGGCACCACCCCTCCTCCAGCACCTGGGACTTTTTTACTGAGGATGAACCCGACTGCCATCAGGTACCCCAGCAAGGGAGCAGCTCTTAGGAATGCATCTCACTGCAGCTTCCTCCTGACCTCAGCACATTCAGTGAGTAAAAAATCACTGCATTTCCCCTACCATCTAACACCACACGTGCCTTTTGAAAGTTCAGATGTATTCATTGTGACCCAGACCCTTTTGTCACCCTTGCACTGGGCTGGGACGCTCCAGATGGATTCTCCTCCAAGCAAGCAATGCCATACAAAGCAAGGATATGATGACAAATATCAAACTGCAAACTGCTGCTGGTGTTAATCAGCATAGTTTCACCCATAGTTTTGCCAGTTTATAACAACACAAAATACATTCCTGCATTTCTTTTCAGCCTGTCACTTTTTAATCAGTTGGAATGACAATCATCCTATTTAGCTTTGCTGGAGCTCACAGCGACTACTCAGAACCACTGCTTGAATGCTGATTTTTTTTGAGACCATTCTTTATAATGCATCTAATTCTTTCATAATTCCTTGCAAACATTAAAAAAAAAGAGAATATAAATTATTTACTAGTGAAGCATATTAACATTTAAAACCAATGACCAATTAGAGATTTGAAAACATCTGAATAGGCCTACTGTTGAAAATGCCATCTGGTCTCCTGATTATTCCTTCCATGTACTTCCTCATGACAACAACACAAAAGAAGAATTGGACCCAAAAAAAAATCTTGAATTAAAAATTTTTTAAAAGATCACTTTTAGTGTACTTAGCTGCTGTCAGCTTTGGGCAGGGCAAACAATCAGCCCCCAAGCAAAAAATGCTCAGAGAGATTACTGACACAGACTTTGCTTCCACTATTTTCTTTCTGTGCAGTTCCCAGCCAACGCCTATTGACTTACAGAGAAAAGCAGCAAGCATACCTAAAGCTGCTCTCTAAATTCACCCCATTATCTTTGTGTTGACACTTCCTCCTAGAAGATATATGCTGAGCTCCAGGTAGATCATTTGTAACCTTTATAATGATGATGGCAACAAATATAGCACAGTGCCCTCCAACTGACACGGAGTGGATACTCAATGCTTCACTACTCTGCAGTGAATAAATTGCTTGTCAACATACGTGTAGTAGCGGCTTTCCCCCCAATTTAATGATCACACAGCCATGACACAGCAGATATCCACGTATTAGAATAATCAGGAAAGCCTGATTGAAAGATTTGGAGTATGAATTTCAAGCCACAGTTGCCACTCCCCTGGAAAGCAGCAGTAGGAATTGATTTCTGGGTTGGAGTGATGCTGCACAGCAGTTTCACCTTGCATAGGGATGACCTTCATTAAAATACAGATCCTTTGTCAGAACAATAAAAGCTCTCTCCTGTGAAGCATATTGTCATGGATAGCGAGATGCAATACCTGTGTCTGCCCATAAATTGGGCATTTGTCCCAGCAGCTGGGTGACTGAACTGTGTACATGGTCAATATACTGAGAGCAGAGATGCACCAAGGTACCCAAAGGCCATGCTGTAGCAAATAGGTTAATGTAAAAATTGTGAGCCACTTCCCTTCCTCTGTACAGGTTTTCTACAGGAAAGCAATCTGTACAGGTCTGTACAGGAAGACAGACACCTCCTGCACTGGGAACATCTGTATCCTGGGAGCAGGATTCCTTTACAGACACTGGGAAGTACAGAATGGCTCTGGAAAGTGAACATGACCTACATCCACACCCCACGGGACACCAGGACAGCCCTCAGCCAGATGCTGAGCTCCCTGCACTGAGACAATGCTGATGTCTGAGCCACACTGCATTTCAGGACATTCAGCAAGATTTCTTTCAGAAAAAAGTAGAGGTTTTGACATTAACATTCTCAATGATGGTTCCTCCCTCTTTAATGAATTTAATGATATAAATGTCTTTATTTTTTTCAGGTATCGAATAACAATTCTGTGTGTTTTTTTTGGTTTGGGGTTGCTTTTTTTCCCTCACTGATCTGAGAACACTCAGTCTTTGCAGACATATAAGCACCTCCAGCTTTCAGATGTCTATTTGCAGTTCTGTTTCAGCAAAATGTAGAATATTTGTTATTAAAAAAAAAATAGAAATTTCCATAGAAAAAACTAGACACCACTAATGAGTTCTCTTTCCCAGCATGTACAGGTCCATCTAGCACAGAAGCAAATTGCTCCTGACCCTCTGGCAACGCCTTCAGCATTAGGGGACTGCTTAATCCCAGTCTGTTTCTAACTGGGATTAGCAAAACAGAGAGGAAAGTGGCCCTCCATTGATGTTAACAATTTTCATTATGAACTTACAGTATGACTCCTTTAAAAGTTCACAGAAAGCCTTATAGTTTGAACACTGAAGTAAAAAAAATTACATTGTAATGGATTGATAATTATAAATTGTGTATTAAATTTAAGACTAATCCCTGCACAACAAGCACAATTGTTTTAATTTAGGGATAGAAATATTTATGATGAAAGTTAACAACTGAATTATTATCCTGTCCTATTCATCTTGTCAGCTGTCAAAGGGAAGAAAGATTTTTTAAATTGAAGAGTTTTTTCCTTCATTTTGCTAAACTTCAGGCATTTTTAACGTCTTCCAGCTCCCCAGATTCCGCCTACATACACATGCACACACCATACACTTTAAGCACTGAAAAGCAACGCTTGCAATTTCTTTATCTCCTTCTACATTACATTGTTCAAAGTGAGACTTTCACCTCTGAGGTCCTCATTTCTTTTCTTAATTATTTCCAGACAGAAAAAAGTCAAGCGAGTGAGGATAAGTCATTTTCACCTTTAGTTCTACAGTGGAAGAAAACGCAAGGACTCTAGACATGCTCTGGAGTATAACAATTAGCATAGCAATTAATTATGGTATCCTCTACCAATGAAAATTTGGTTCAGTGCAACAGCAACACCATGCGACACTGCCTCACATTCTGTATATGTTTATTTCTTCCCAAATTACACATGTAGACCTAGAAATGTCTCACTTTTTTAATTAGCATCATACCAGATGGGATGACTAAGAGCCTGAGTTTAAAATTCATGTGCAAAACTTATGTTCTCCAGAAGCCTGTGATGTCATTTAGTGACACAGGCCCCACCCCAGTCATGGGACGGCAGTCACCCCTTCAGGACATAAATGGTTACTAGAGAAACAACTCCTGTGACCTCCAGGCAATGCTCAGGACCTTCACAGAACCATCATAAAGTCATGGAATGGTTTGGGCTAGAAGGGATTTTTGAAGATCACCCAGTTGCAGCCCCCTGCCATGGGCAGGGATGCCATTCAATAGACCTGGTTGCTCAAGGATCTCCCATCCAACCTGGCCTTGAACAGTTCCAGGAATGGGGCATCCACAACCTTCCTGGGCAACCTACCTCATCACCTTCACAATGATTTCTCCCTAATATTTAATTTAAATCCACTAAAGCCATTACCCCTCGTCCAGTTACTTCATATGGTTTTTTAAAGTCCCTCTCTGGCTGTCTTGTAGCCCTTTTGGGTACTGGAAGGTGCTATAAGGTCTCCCTGAAGTTTTCTCTTCTCCACATTGAACACTCCCAACCCTCTCAAACTGTCTGAACAGGAGTGGTGCTCCAGCCCTGTGATCATCTTCATGGCCCTCACCTTCCAGCAGTGGAGCCTTCACTTGGATTCTGCATTCCTTGTGCAACTTGAATTCATTGCACAACTTGCAAAGAACAACTTCTGGGTTTAGAACAACTCCTTTGCACTTCCCTGCATTGAACATCAGCTCTCCGGGCCCCAGGCAATAGTGCTGATAAAGGCAGATCAAGAAAAAGCAAGACCAGCCATTTGCAAATCTCAGACCAAGATGTGAATTGACATGGGAAGTTACAGTGAACCCCCTCTTCCTCCCTCCCAGTGCTCCAGGGGCAGCTCAGCAGCTATTCTGCAGATTTCCCTTCTGCCTTAGTTGTGGCAGCCAGTCTTTGAAACTGCTTGCAGCTGTTACAATATTTCTGTGCTTTTTAAAATTACACATTTCCCTTCAAATACAGTATTTGATGTAAATATTTGGAGAATGCAAATTTCTTTATTTACACATGCCTGAAAAAAAATCTCTGTCTGCTGTGTTCCCTGGGTAATTCAGGAATTCTCACCAGCCTCCTTTTGGTTAATTACTCTGTGAGACTGTCTGGTGAAAAATGAATCCTGCCTGGTTTCTCTGCTGAAAAACATGCAGCAAGTGGCAAGTCAGACTAATTCTTGCTGCAAGAGAGCTGTGCACAGAGCAAACACAGCGTGTGAAACAAATCAATACTGTAATCACCAATGCAACCTATCAAACCCAACTCCAGGGTCAATCAATACTGTATCTTCCCAGATGACAACTTGGGAACAGAAGCTTTTAATACCTTTCCAAGATAAATCTCTTCCTTTACAATGTGAGACACAATTTTCCAGTATGTTCTGTGGTAAGGGAAGGATTTTCCTAGAAATTAGCCAGATCTTAGATTAAAGCAACCAAAGCTTTCTGCATTTAAGAGACCTTCCATACACCTCTCCACTCAGAGGCCCCATTTATTTTTAGCGGTTCCTGTTCTACGCACCAAGCAATGCAAACCCTCCAATTTTGTCTCTTCAGGAAAGCAGATCATTTCATGACTGAATTTTATCTGCCTAATTAAATACCTAATAGCCCAGAAACTCTGCTATACCACCATCCAACTGTGGTTCCAGGGACCAGTTTATGTAAATCACAGATACCAGTGTGTTAAGGTTAGCTTTATCATGGTCTATATATGTACTTCTTCTGGGAATGAAACCCATCTGTCTCAGCACTGTGCAATGATTAATGGGTTTTTATCCCATACTACCTCCATGATGCAGTGGGCTATTAGACCCCTTTGACAGAGCTGAGACACAGGGAGATTAAGGGTCTAGCCTGCATGGACAGGTGCAGGCTCCCCTGCCTGTGCTGGCTGGCTGTGGATCTGTTTGGGCCTGGAAGCCATGAACAGGCTGCTGTGCTTGGGCCATGCTCAGCTGCCCAGCAGAGCCCTTTTCCCTGGCACAGCAGCAGGAGCTGCCTCCCAGGCAGGAGCTCTCTCATGAGCAGCCAGCCAGGGAGCACAGGGCACAGCTCTGTCTGTACCCAGGGAACAGAGGGCACAGCTCTGTCTGTCTGTACCCAGGGAACAGAGGGCACAGCTCTGTCTGTCTGTACCCAGGGAACAGAGGGCACAGCTCTGTCTGTCTGTACCCAGGGAACAGAGGGCACAGCTCTGTCTGTCTGTACCCAGGGAACAGAGGGCACAGCTCTGTCTGTCTGTACCCAGGGAACAGAGGGCACAGCTCTGTCTGTCTGTACCCAGGGAACAGAGGGCACAGCTCTGTCTGTCTGTACCCAGGGAACAGAGGGCACAGCTCTGTCTGTCTGTACCCAGGGAACAGAGGGCATAGCTCTATCTGCAGCTAGCCATGGCTTGCAGGGAGGGCACCCAGCCACTAAGAGGGGAAGGGTGAACTAGACTGAAGCCTGAGTAGCCAATACACAAGATCATCAGGACTTGAGAGAACGGCCTGAATTTGAGTCAGGGGAGGTTTAGGTTAGGTAATAGAAAAAGGTTCTTCCCCCAGAGAGTGGTTGGGCAGTAGAACAGGCTCCTCAGACCCAGTCTGACAGAGTGCAAGAAGCATTTGGACAATGCTCTCAGGCACATGGGGGGATCCCTGGGGATGGTCCTGTGCAGGGCCAGGAGCTGGTATCCATGATGCTGATGGGTCCCTTGCGGCTCAGCGTACTCTGTGATTCTGTGACCTTCCTATCCTTCATCTGGTAAGCTCCAAATTAGGCACACTAAGTGCAGGGCTGTACCACAGAGAAGAGGAAGAAAGAACCTTTAGAGGGTTCTCTCTTCCTCCATCCCAGAGTTGGGAACAGGGCCCAGGAAATGAAAGCGGATCAGCCACTGGAGCAGAGCAAATTATGCACATGTTTGCAGCAGGGGATCTTCCATTTCACTGCTTTTCATTCTAGTGAGAAAGCCCTTCTGGCAGTTCCAGGATCATAGCATAGCTGTGAATGACTGCTGTTATTGCCCACTTTAAAAACACAGTAAGAAAAAATAAGCAACATATTTCTCTCTATTTAGGGTGGCTCGGGTTGAGATTAATTTGGTATAAATCCTTAAAATACACCTGCAAATGTCCAGCCATAGTTCTGGCACACACTCCACACATCAAAGCTTGTGGAGGTCCTCCCTTTAGAGAGTCAAGAGGCACAGGAAGAACATGAGCTACATACTGGATACAAACCTCTCTGTAACAGCTGTCATTAGAAAAGGAGAAGGCCCTTGGAAAGAAGCAACTGAAAGATTAGTTCTTTGATTAATTGATTTTCAGGCCATTTAAGGACCATTTTGGTCCTCTCACTCATTCTGTGTGAAAAGTCAGGGGATTTTCCCAGAGATTGCCAGGGCTCTGCTGGAGATGATGAGATGTCTGTGGGGACAACCATCTGGCCAAGTGCTGCCAGTCTCCAGATCAGTGCCTCAGTCTAGCAAGGGCCAAATTTCACAGCCTACAGACATTTCATTTTCCATTTGGCATCCTGCTGATTTCATCACAAGTGTTAACTGAGAAAAGACTGCACATGGACCCTGAACCAGAATCTGGAACAGACAGCAATTTTTTAAAAGTGTTTCCCTCAGGCTCTTAAACAGCATGTCAAGTGCTGTGGTTCCCTCTGCCCCTCAGACATTGTACCAAAGCTCCTTTTCCTTAGGAAGCCTTTCCAAGCCTCTGATGTGCATATTTTATAGAGAGAATCCTAAAATGAAGATGACATTCTTGTGCACTACTCTATTTCTTAGCATTTTTTCTCTCTTCTTTAACTTTCCACTTCAGCAAGCGAAGTTTAACAGAATCAATTTCTCTATGTGCTCAGTAAAATCCTCAGCGGGAGCCACTGCTCCACAGGCTTCTCTTAGTTATTTATTGCCTGCCTCCTGCATATGTTAAGAGATGTGCTACCAGCTTAGAAAACAATTAATCCTGTTACTGTTTGGAACATGCATGCTGCAGAAGCCGTAACAGCACCAAGGTTAACTATGTAGAAGTACTCAAAAAAAAAAATTAGTTCCAGGATGTGGAAATACTTCATCTCATGCACAGCACTGCTGCCAATATTTTGGCTTCCCAAAGTTTGGATGTTTACACAAAACATGACGTATTTGGGTTACTCTCACCTGCCAGACCATCAACTACAAGCAGGATCTCCAACATCCTCTCCCCGGAGAAGCCCTCCCTGAACCGAGCACATTCCTGCTACCCATTATCATTCCAACATATCTACAGTTGTCAATAGCAGCAATTTTTGCTAAATTCAGTCGTTTTGAATCCAAGTGTCTCTCACTTCCACTGACCTGTTAACAGAAAAAGATTGTTCTGTGCATGGAGATGAAAACAGGTCTCAGTGTGACAATTTTGATGACATAGGTCTGCCTGAGCTCAGCCTGACCAAGCATGTTGGTGCTGCCACAGCTGCTGCCTTTCCGAGGACATAAACAAGATCTCCACCCTCGGGGCCTGGAGAGCTCCCTGAACACTTTGCACTCGGGCAGCAGCATTAGCAGCATGCCCTGGCCAAGTTCCACACTGCTGTCAGAGATTACCACTCACCAGCCACACACTACACCAGGGCACCCACAACCCGAGACACAGCTTGCTTTCAAAGATCAAATCTGTGCTCTAAGCACAAGAGCCATCAAACTCTGAGGAGGGGATGCTGTTGTACAGAAACATCCAGGACAACCTGCCACAGGCTCAGCACAGAGCTATGAGAGATGATTGTGTGTGCTGCCAGCAGTGTCAGCAAGTGACATCCCTGCCCCAGAGAAAGACAAACATCAAGTGTTTGGAGGATGTGTTAGGCAAAGACCTGGCTCGTGCTCCTCTGTGTATTGTGCTTTCAAGTCTGCAGAGATGATGGGACTGTGACCATTTTTCACTCAGTCTCACTAAATCAATTTATCTGCAGGTTAAATCGATTCATCTCTCTGTGTCATCATTTCTACATCTAGAAAATGGAGATGGAATCAGTAGCCTTCCTCTTCAGCAAAGCATTTTGGGGTCATGATGAGCATGATATGAGAACTCATTACACAACGGCAGTTATATTATGCCACAACTCCAACTCCAAATGAAGGCAGTGGCGCTGTGAAAAAAATTCAGAAATCACAATTCTGTACTCAATAAAGACAAAACAGTATGTCAAATGTGGGAATCCCTTTCCCTTCTTGGGCTGCACATTACAAGTTCTGCCTGTGGATTCCTGTACCACACAGCAGCAAGTCCCTCCAGCTCCCTCCTGAAGCAACAACCAATCTGGGCAAAGGGACACCTACGGGGGCTGCACCTGAGGGACCCTGTGACAGCCCATGGTGCGATGGGCAGAAGAAAATCAAATGTCTTTGTCAAATTGGCCTGACTTGAAGCCAATTCACATTGAACTTTCCCAGCAGAAAACCTCATCCTCCCCTTTGACCACTTCTAGTGAGGAACCAGTACAGAACATCTTCCATCTGCTCTGGCCCAGGCTGTCACAGCCTCTGTACGTACCTGGGCATCCAAACTTCATGAATTTGTCTGCCTTCAAGTCCAGAACATCTCCTATTGTTTTTTACCCCTGCTTGTTGGGGTGGTAATTGCTAGAATGTTATGGCATGTGGCAGATGACAACACCATTCAGTCCTGGTTCCTGTCAGGCTGACAGAGCCTTACATCTGAGCACCCAGCACTGATTTCTGGCAGGTCAGCTGTGCTGGTTCTCACTGGGCAAGGCTGTGGCTCCAGACACACTAAGCCAGCTGAGGTTGACCTGCTGCTGTAAACACCTTTGTTCTCAGATAACAAATTTACTTCTACCAGTACCCCTATACCAGGGACAAAAAAAAACCCAAAAAACCCCTGAAAACCCATCCACACTCCAAATCCTCTCCTTCTTGCAAGAGAAGTGAGTCATTCCTGTGCAGTCCAACACCTCTCTGAAGCAGATTCCTGGACTGTAGTTTCCTGGCTAAAAGTACTGCTCCATCTTCTGATTGCTGCTCTCACAACTGAATTACTTAAAATCTCCTGGGCAGACTAGTACCCCTCTTCCAGACTGCACGCCCTTCCTGCTCTGGGCTGAATCACAAGGATTCTCTCAATATTCTTCACCATCTCTCTCTCTCTATTCCCTCAACCTACCTCCTGCTATTTTGCCCATGTTTGTAAAGAGCTTTTGTCCCCAGCCCCAGCTCTCAGTCCCTTTGGAGCAGGGAATCCAGCAGCCCTTCAGTTGTCAGGGACACCAGTGACACATTCTGCCACTCACTCACACAGCCCAAAGGAGAGCCTGGCCCCACAGCTGGAGGTTTGCCCTCTCCCTGCCCATGATGCAGGGGCAAGCAGCTTCTCCTTTGCAGCTTAGGCTCCAGGGGAAATGTTTTCAGTACTAAAACCTAATTCTGTCTAAACGTCAGAAGCCAGAAAGCAATGAAACAGAAATTTAAAAGTAATGAAACAGCTTGGTAACGCAATTCTCCACCCTGAAGTCCTCCAAAACAGCAATTCACCGCTTGAATTATGGACAGAAATGATTGCTGAGCAAATCTGACCACTGCTACCAGAAAGGAAAATAAAGTCTCTCTCTAGTCTTACCTTCAGCCCCTGACATCACCAGAAAATTCAGGTAAACAAGGGGAAAAATACAGGAGAGAAAAGGGAAGATCCCCCAGCTAGGAACATAATTACCCAAATTCTGCCTTGGTTTCAAGCTTCACTTCTGGACATTTGTGATTTTGACTCACTTTAATAATTGCTAATATTTACAAGTCTCCTGTCAATTCTGTTTATTTATTGGTAAGTTCTATACATAGCTCTTATCCTAAGTGAAAAGATTATTAAAGTCAATGGGAATTTTTCTGTGGGCTTTTAATCCTATTCCCTAATTGCAAATAAAAACAATCTGTCCAAGCCAATTTCAACAAAGCACCACCATAACATTTACAGGACAGTTTTACTTGAGAATTTCTATTGTGTACATCTCTGCTGTGCTGACAGAACATCAGACATGAAATGAGAGTTTCCCACAGTAAGGGATTGCTCTAGAAACACAACATTTTACTTTTACTTTGACGGGACCAGAACCTACAATAAACCCTACAAATCAGCAGCTGATACAGGCAGCCAACACCATCAACAGACGTGCTTTCACTGCTTGGGAGGCCTGAATTTGGCCAGGCATTTTCACATCCACCAAATGGAGTGGTCTGTCCCTGCTGCTGCTCCCTGTAAAGCTGATTCTCCAGCCATGCTCACGTACATCCCTTATGGGGAATATCTTCCATTTATATGTGGAGCTTTATTAACTCTGTTACAGGGACTTCTGCCACCCTGGGAAACCTGCCTGGCACCAAGCTCCCACTGATGATTTTCTGGGTGGGTTACTACAGATAGAAAAATACTGCCAATACTCAGTGCAATTTTCAAAGCATTATTAAAGCAATATTTTTTATATTATTACCTAGGTCTAATACTGTTTTGAATTTGCAGTTTTGGACTTCATTTTAAAGCACTTAATTATATTTTGAGAAGAAATAGTCTTATAGTACAAGTCATTTTTTCAAGTACACTTGAAGAAAGGATAGTCCATGGCTCAGTAAATACAACAGTCTGAAAAGTTATGAGCTATCAGACTAAGCTGAATTGACTTACTGATATTACCTGCAATGAATGAGTTTTAGATAGCCTCTCATAAATAGGCAGCTACAGAGCCTATGATTTTATGGATGTCTTGTACTTATCAATATATATGAGAAATGATGCTGTCAGGCTTTCGAGGGGATCCTAGGTGAACCACACCACTGTCAATTTAATTTTTATTATTAAATATTTGGTGCTGTTAAAGGTTATTTAACATTTAATATAGCTGCTCTTCTACATAGCTGATAACTGTCATCTTTACATAATGCTGAAGCTGAAAATGGATGGGGAAGGCATATTTTTTAGAAAGTACCAATTTTTTTTTCCAATTTACTGTTAGATGTGTTCCAGTAATAGAATAATATTAGGTGAGTTTAAAAGGTTTTCAATATTCAGATGTACAAAAAATTTAGTCTTAAAGACAGTTGCAGCTGAGCTCAACGTTTGATGCAGAGGTTGCTGAATTTTCCTCTGTGGTAGAAAAATCTCTCCCAGGTTGTGCTGGGAACTGGCAGCTCATCCACAGTGGGATCTTCAGGGCTCATATCCAGGCTTATCAGTTTTTATATCTTTAAGAGAGATGTCATCAATTTAAACATCATACTATTTCATGTGTTATGCAGAAACCACACTCAGTGCAGGGACAGAATTCTGCCTGGGCAGGCACATGGTCCCCACATAACCACCCATTATTTAAAGAATTAAGAGAAAAATGAAACTGTCCCCAAGCTCTACTCAGCTCTTGGTAAGACAATTCACATGTCTAAAAGTGGGTACACAGGCATAGTTTCCAGAGCTCTTACATACAAAATTAAAAAAAAAAAGTGTGCAAGCAAAAGATGACACTTCTAAAAACCAAGGAAATTATCAGTAAACTGCAAAGACTTAATGGAAAGACTTGGTGCTTACACTACTCTCCAATATTTTGTTTTCTTTCAACAGCTGAGCATGTTAGCTGTGTTTCCTAAGCACAGTCCAGAGCTATTCTTTGTTTCTTCTGCATTCACACATCAAAAAGCTGAAATTTAAAAACACCTAGAGGCAGAAAACATTTCTATAATTAAAAATAAAACCAAACTGTATAAACAAAACCAACCACACAACTAGAGTACAGAACAAGTCAGTTCAGGTCTTGATCCCAATTACATTTTCTGTCAAGTGGATCCCTTTGTGGAACTGAGACTTTGTATTTTCTTCAGTAACACTACAGTACATTTACAAAGAAATCTTTATTGCTTTTCAGTGATGGAATTATATTTTTCTGCAATAAAAGCCTTTATGTGGACTTCCCTTACTGAAGCACTAAAGTAAAAGTGCAAGCCTTTTTAATCTCCAAAAGGTATCACTCGCTTTTGCTGCAGTTTAGGGTCTTTGAATGTACTGTCCTGTGTGCTGGCTCAGGTCCCACCAGCTGCTTTTGGGCTTCACCAAGGCATCCCAAAGAGAGACACAAATCATTGTTTTGCAGGCTGCAGTGTCTTTCCTGTAACCACACTCACTTGCTGTGGCGATGCCCCGGAACAACAGAGAAACCAGAGCAAAGTATCACTTATCAATGTGCAACCTCTTCATATATAATTTTAGAATCAAGCAGTCTCTGAACTTGTGGATCACTGAATTAAGGATTTTTGGGGGGAAGCATTTTTCCAATGAAACCTCTAATATGCCTAGTGCTCCCATTCAGTGCAGCAGAGCAAATTCAGATATTAAATTAAACAGACACGGTTTCAGATATTCAAATTAAGTTTCTACATCCCCCAGTGAAGCACATTTCGTTATTTCAGGTCAAACCTGCAAAATAAATAGGGCAGAAATACAGGTTTCTATATTAAAAAAAGAAATGAGAGATTTTTAGCAAAAATTCTCAAACACTTGAAAAGCCTCTTCTATCTCTTTGCAACAGAGGTAGGAAGGGCAGCAAATTATGACACAGTAATTATTATGATGGATGTTGAGCCAGTCCTTTATATTAGATACACTGCTTGTGCAGGAACCAGCACTACAGATTGCATACTTCACTAAGCAGGACGCTCAAGATTATAATGGGCAATACAGATTAACAACATTAGGTTAAAGCAGGAGAATTCTTCTTTCTCATTTCTAGTCCTTTCCCATGGAACAGTTTCTGCTTCACATTTCTTTTCTCTTTGCTCCCAAGCCTTAATCTACACATCAAGCAGGTATTTTTCCATTTCAGGAGGTACAAATCTTCAGTAAATGGATGAAAATTTATAAAATTGCACTGGTGTAAAATTCAGCCGTGCCTTAACCTGACTGTTCTGAATTAAAGGTGATGATGTGTTTGCTTTTGCCATCTTATGCAAACAGCAGGAAAGATCCATCTTATTCAAAAGCAGCATGGGAATTTAAGAGAAAGACTTGTCTTGGCAGAGCGTAAATAATCAGCTTGGTGTTATAGAAGGGTTGATTTATAATTCTAGGTGTTATAAAAGGGTTGATTTATAATTCTAGCAATTATTTCAGTGTCTATGAAACCAGAACAGCATAACACTTTTGACATAGGTAGGAGCTGAACACTGTTCTATGTTCATCCCTCAGATTTGGGCTTGCCACCAAGGAAAAGCCAAACTGTGCCTCAGTACTGATTCTTCCCTGATGTAGCCTCACTCCTGATGTTCAAGGGGAATCAGCTAAATACCTCAGAGAGCTCTGACCCAGATCTTTGTCCCAGCATCACTGGCACCAACCCACCCTGGGTCCTCAGCCTGCATCCAGCCAGGCAGCCCTGCAGAGCTGCAGCAGTCCAGAGCTGAGCAGGGGCTACCTGCACACAGCACCCACCCAGCCCCTCTTCTCCTTGCCCTGGGTCAGTACAGCTGCACTGTGAGTGTTCTCCAAGTGCGTTAACAAACCTGAAGATAAATTAGCCTGCAGATTCATGGTGACACCAGGGACAGCAATGCAGTTGTGACTTCCATTCCTCTGGCCCTAATTCTTTCCCTTCTCTGGTGACTCAGCATTTCAGATGCTAAACTTTACCCAGAAAAGGTCTAAGGTGTCATAGCTGGATGGGTACAGCTCCTATTCATTTCCAGCCAGTCACAGGCTCCCCTTTCCAGGAGATAATGCAGCTACACTTTGCTATTAAGACTCGTGTTACAGGCACTCTCTGTCATGACCAACACATGAAAAAAGATACAGAAGTCCTCAGCACATCACACATTCATTCCTAGCCACACAAGACAGTTCACACAATGGCAAGCTGCTTGCTGTTTTATTGTGCTAAGCAATTGCCCATGCCCCTCCACAGGTCACTCCCAGCAGAGTATGGAGGAAGCCAAAACATGGCTTGGGATCTTAATGAATTTTTGCACTCTCTTGTGCGTCATCAGGGAGTCCTGTGCACGGGATGCCAAGGCTCCCTTGCTCAGCAGGCTGTAGTTTTGCCTAGAGAGGCTGACCTGGAACACAGGCCAGACAGAGCTAGAGGAATAAAGAGGGTATTTATTAAAATGCCTTTAGAGAATACACCTTGGGCAGTAAAAGAGCCTGGCCAGGGCTCTGCCCAAGATGGACGACCAGTCAAGACTTTTCACACCCTTATAATTTGGTCCATTTCCATATTTGGCTTAATTGTCCAATTACAGCTTCACGTTATGAGTCCCATCCTCCCAGACTGCTCCCCTCAATTCGATGCTGTCCATACTTCTTGAGCCTAAAGCTGCAATGGTGTCCTTTTTCTCAGGCTGGAAAAGGGTTGTTGTGTCTGACTAAACTGAGAGAAGAACTTGCTTACACTTTATATGAAGTCTGGAGTCCCATACTAGGGCAGTGCAGAATCTAAAAATTATGAAAGCTAAAACTTAAGGCATCAGTAGCTCCAGGAAGGGCTTCCAGCCAGTTGCATTCCCATTGCTTGCTCTACACTGATTCCTGAAGGACCACTTTGCCATGTGTCAGTAACCCATCCCAGCATGTACAGGACTGGATTCCAATCTGGCTCATAAGGAGAGCTCTTAAATGTTTAATGTTAGCTGCAGTGGAGAAATGCAGTAAACATTCCTGTAATTGGTCTGCTTTAAAAAATTGATTTTGTGTGAAACAGGAAAGGAAGTTCACACTGCACTTTGTGGCTCAGAAGTGCTTGCAAGACCGGAGGTAAAATCAGAGGGAAGGCATTGTCTTGGCAGCACTTCTCTTTCAGCATGATCTGGAGGGCAAATGTGCCTGTCCCCGGCCGTGTGCATGGTGCTGCCCTCAGCCAGAGCCATCAGGTGAGGAAAAAAGGGCTGGGGGCTACACTGAGCTGCTGGAGCAGCTTACAAGCCTTTCCTGTTTCTCCTCAGCTCACTGTTGCAAGGGTGGACAGAAAGGCAACAAACATCTGCAGAAGGGGAAAAGTGAAGCACCAGCATAAAGAACGGAACTCTGTAACTCAGGTGACAAAGACTGAAAGCATTGGAGATTACTTCTGTTGTGCCTTATCAGTCCTAAGGACTGGTGATAGCAAAGATAATACAAAAGCAAGCTTTCTGTGAATTTATGAATTGGTAAGTCACTTTGTTGTAACAGCCCTCAGTAAATCACTCTTTGTTCCCTGCATTTCTGTGATGCATTCTGTTACGAATTCTCTACCTGCCCTCTGACTTCATCTCAGTTTGCTTCTTATTTGTCAGACAAAGAACTCAAGATTTCTCCTAAATCACCTTAGCAAAACTGACATTTTCACTCCTCTTGATTCTTAGAAAAATGAGGGGGAAAGTGGTTCATTGTTTCATTTCCTCATCCATCTAGCTGCAATTTCTGCAGAGTTGGGTTAGTCATATTCTTACATGGAAAACAGGTTGGCACCACTGGATCTCTGGGTCAGAGGTGGGGAATGGCTCAGTGGGCATGGCCTGAACACACAGGAAAGCATTGCTCAGCTCCTGGCTCTGCTGCTCAGTTTTTGGAACAGACACGGAGCCTCCTCCCTCTGCTCACAGCTGTGCAGCAGTGAAGGTATTTCTCTGGTTTTAGCCACTCAGTATTTCAGCTCCTGTCCTTCCAGAGAGAGCATTGCCTATTTACAGTGGGACTTTCACCTTCTGTGAATCCATAGGCTTTGTTTTGGATCCTGTTCGGCTTGGAGCACCTCGGTGCTGTCAACCAGAGTCTTGAATGTCCCTCTGCTTTCCAGGATATACCAGCCTAGAGTGGGTATTAACCAATTGTTCTGTTCGTTTTGGTATGCAGGATTTCCCTGTGGTGTTATCGCCATGACATGGAAGAATTTTCTTGCTTATAGAGGGTTATGCTCAATTCCTTTTCTATCCTTTGAACATTGGCAATATCACTTATATCTCTGTAGGAAAAAAAATCAACAACAACAACACAAAAACTACCTATCCTCCTCCCTAGAGTTTGTGTTGTGTTCCCATTCATTCCCAATGTGTGCCTGTCACTTTCTCTTACTCCTTACACAAGAAAATAATTTGTCCTGTCAAAAGTTCTGTTGCTCCTTTAATAAGGAGTAATTATGTATGGAAATAAACAATCTCTCTATTTTCCTCCAGGCACAGAGATTGATTGGCTTATACTTTAGCTGCATGTACTAGACTGTTGCCTGCATGTGTGCAAAGGAGCAGGTGTGTGTGCAAAAGCAAGGGAAATCAGGAAATTAATGAGGGAAACACTGCTTAAAGAAATCAGATTTGCATTTATATTGATTTCTGTCCTGAAGCCAGATTAGAGTAACTTGAGTAAGACCAAGGTTGCCAGAAGTGACTTATGAGGTTGCACACACAATCTGAGGCAATCCCGTGGCTTCCACAACCACCAAAGAAAAACCAAAAAAAAAACCCCACCCAAAAAACAAAAACAATTTTAAAAAAACCCAAAACAACAGTAAAAGGAGAATGGGAAAAGGAGAAAAGGAAAAAGGAAAATAATGTTGCCCTTATTGTTGGCATTACAACTCAAAACACTCTGTTCAAAAGGCATTATTCAAACTTCATGCTAGCTGAGTTTATGAAGTGTGCAAAGAACAACCTTGCAAACACAAAGCCTTGCCCTGAAAGGAGAACTATTCACATCGATCAGGCATGTGTGGACAGTCTTCCCAAAATTAATTCAGTTCTGATATCTCAGAGAAATTAAAGAAGTAAACAGTTCCTATTAAAAAGAGTAGGATATTTTGTAAGACAATACTATGCATGCCATATTATGATTTATTACTGACACAACGTAAAAGAAATAAAAAAATCCAACATCTCCCCAGTTTCTAAACTACATTTCCAAGAAAGTTTCAGAAAGCTTTTCTTTGTACCAAACAGGAAGGAACACACACACTGAAATTAAAACGTTTTCTGAAAAATAAACTCACAAGATCGATTCATTGCTAATTCTTATACAGTAGGAATTCAATAATGGCCATAGTCCAGTCTTGCCTTGTGTAATATATCAAAGAAAATGCTCTAGCTTTTAGCAATCATTGTCTTCAAGCTGGTTTTCCCCTTGGAGTTTATTAAACCTTCAGGCACTATTAAGTCTCTTACAATGACCCTTTTGTTGTTAGAGGATGGGGCATTCCATAAGGAAATGTAATACTGAGGATGAGTAGTCATAGTCTTTGACTATAGGTCAAGAATATTTAAGAGATTTTGTAATTTAAGCTGCAGAAGAAAGGAATAATTAAGTGACCCAAGGATTCTTGTGCTGCTGCAGAAAAAGGCCTTTTCTTGTTGGATTTCTTGGTTTTCAACACCGCTTGCTGCAGGGATTAGGGTAAGCTCTTTTCATTTACAAGTAGAGTTGCTCAGGAAAAGAGGAGCTTTCTTTCCTTTTCTTAGATAAAAGCCCAAGCTTTGTGTGCTTTTAAATAGAATTCTAAAGAAAACACCTCCCAGATTTCTCCACACAAGAAGCAGTCAGTACACCTTTGGCTCTCCTCTCCAAGACATGTTTCAAACATTCCCTAGTTTTTGGTAAAAGGTGAATGATATAAGCACACTGTACTAAAGTAATGAATAGTAATGAACACATCCTGCAGCTGGGTGTGAGGACATCAGGCAACTCCTGGGGAAGAGTTGGTACTGATGGTGAGCTGGGGTATCAGCAAAACCAGGAGGGACAGGAGGGAAGTCCAGGAGACAAAACTACAAGGACACAGAATACTGCAGACACAAGAAAAGCTGCTTGGCCCAGATGCAAGATCAAAGACAGCAAACAGCCAACATGTAGTTGGGAAAAGTACTTGCAATGAAAGTGTTTATTCTAGAAAATTCCTCTGAGCTGAAATGGCAAACGTGTAGGAGGATCAGCAGCAATGTTCTTTTCAAAGTAACAGAGTGATGCCCTTAGGAAGATTAGAGCTGCAGTAATGCTTAACTCTATAAACAAGAGCTGCCTAAAAAGGATTATTATTATTATTATTATTAGGAAACTAAGAAATTGCAGATAAAAAGGCAAGGCATCTATGGAAGGCATGGGAACTATTTAGTAAACCATAGGAGATGTTCAGAATACGTATTTGCTACTTTTTTTTAAAAAAATCAAATAAAATTGGTGATGTGGTCAAACAGGATAAAAAATAAAGCAGGCTAATAAGAGGTCCTTATCTAAAAGTTCAACTCAGAAACATTAGATAGGAAGTTTAAGAAGGTAGCCAAAAATGCATCAAATGAACAAAGACAAATCAACCTGCCAAAGACACAAAAAGTGAATAGCAAAACATTTTTCAGTCCACAACTCAAAAAGGAATCCTACCAAAGAATTTGCAGGGCTGATAAGAAATTGAGCTATAAAGAAAGATTGAAAGAAGATAAAACCATTGCAAAAAATTTTTTTTTAAATAGGAAGGAGAAAAATCCAGCCATAACTGCATTCTCTGCATCAACTTTCTTGATGGAAGAGATTAAGGATGTTCTGATATCAGAATGGGTTTTCGCGGGGTTTTGTCAGGGCTTTTTTTTTCCTTTCCTGCACAAGAAATGTCTGAGAAATTGTGTCAAACTGAAATGTCAGTAGAAAACGTTTCAGAATAAATGAATAAAATTACTAGTAACAAGTTACCAGTGCCAACATAGAACTGGATATGAAATTGCCAAAGCACTTACTGTGGCACATACCCTATCGTTTATGTTCACTTCAGTATTAAAGAAAGGAAGAAATGAAAAAAAATTACAACAATTTTAAACAGGCTTTTCAGAAGACTGAAAGAACTAGGTCCATTAAATCTGACTGGTTGGCTAAAACTGCAACAAAGGAAAGAATTAGCAGGCAAATAAATACAGTGCTGTAAGAATGCATCAACATGTCTATTGAAAGACATCTTGGCTCACAAATAAGCTGCAGGAATGACCTGGGTGAACTATTTTACCTCCACTTCAGAAAAGCTGACCCAAATATGGGTCATATTCTTCATGAAAAGCTCTTCAAGAGCTCCAGGTGTCCTGGGATGAGACATGGTGATATTCCAAGCCCAGTAACAGGGCCAGAGGCACAAAACCCAGCACAAGAAGGAGCCATCGCTCCCTTGGATCTGCTCACTGCATTCACAGGTGACAGGAAAACAGGGGAATCCCCTAGAGACCAGTTTTACTGCATATACAAAACTGGTCCAGATACCTCACACACAATTTAGGTTCTGAGTATCTCACACATAAAACAATGGGGTAGTAAAATGGCAGATGAAAGTCAGTGTCAAGGCAGGAAAGTCTTTAATAGGAAACACAAGCATATATATGTGTGTCTATATATATATAGACACACATATATTGATAATCTTCAACTCACCATTTTGAAATTAATTGTCTTTGCCATTCAGTGCCAGAAAAATGAAAGAACAATAAATAAAATTCTTCTGATTTTGAAAAAAACCCAATTTGTGTGTGTTCATCATCCAGGTCACACAGCAGAGAATACACAGAAAACAGCCTGTCAAAATGAAGATACAAACTCTTTCTTAAAAGTTAAAGTGAACCAGATCCTACTATAGGTTAGTTGAAAATAAACTCCAAGAATCCACCAACACTGACAATCAGGTTCATCAGCTGCTTCATACAGCAAGCAGCAGCTGTCTCTTTGCTCTGGAGAAATCACAGCCTCCATTGTACAGCCCTTTTCAGTCTCAATCAGGCTCTGTTTTGTAATGTATCACCAGGCTTGTGTGAGAGACACAGTCACGTTTGGTGTCTTCAGTTTCCGATTTTTCCTTCACTTTCTACAAGTCACTTCCAGAGTAATTCTCTCCTACATGAGCAGGGAGTCAAATACCACAGAACAAAGTCTGCTGAGCTCCCAAGGACCAGGACTGATGGGGAGGAGCAGGGGTACAGTGCATCCCTGATGGAAAAGCTGCTAATCTTGATGATCTCTAAGGACAATGATTGAACTGCACAGCAAACCTAGAATACACAAGCATAATTCAGTCTTGAGATTCATATCACAGCCTTTCCAACAGCACTATAATTTAAGTACTATTTTGAGTGCCATAGATCAATTCACTGAAGGGAACTTCAAAAGCAGCATTTCAAAAGGTCCTGAGTTCCTTGTAATGGTCTGTAATTCATAGAAAAACCAAGATATATTACCAGAAAAATAATTTCCCACAAGTTGGAAAGATGAGGAGGAGTCCAGGCAAACTGTTTCCTTTTCCTCTCTTCTAGATGCAAAAGCAGAAGCACAAACCTTTCCATTTGCATTTTCAGGGTTTTCAAGCTGTACGAGTTGTGCTATATTACACAGACTTGCTGAAATGCTCCTAATTCAAGTGGCAAGTAATAGTGAATCTATGCTGGAGTTTTAACTCAGTTTGGATTAAGCATCTCTTCATCTTTTACCATTAATTATGTTTACCTCTGACTGTCAGCTTCATGTCAAATTGTTACAGGTACGTACATCATGAAATGGCTAAAAAGCAAATAAACACAAGCTCTGTGCAATTATATTTCCCTAGAATGCAGCATATTAGTCCAATTTAATATTTTGCCTCAGTTAATTTCATTTCAAAATGGAAAAACGCCTTTTATTGCTCTGAGATTTCAAAGATTTCTACCTTCCCCTTGTGTACAAGGATTGTTTTTGCAAAAAGCAAAATCTGTTCTTAAACAGCAGCTGTAGAAATCAGCTCCTTTCAGTGAATGAGCTTAACCTGTTTGTTTCCTTCCTTCCTAGGACTTCAAGGAACACCTCTTGACCCCAGTCTTGACTTTCACCCTGTGCTGTCTCTGTGGAAGTGATCAATGAAAAACTTGTTAAGGAGATGGAAGGGACTTGTCTTGCTCAACCTAAAATACTGGTTGGGGGATTTCTGCAAAATTCATTTTGGATTGATCCAGAGCATTTCATTTGACCAAAAGAAAATAATCCTAGCTTCAGTACATGGATTATTTAATTCATCTTTTTTTTAACCTTGAAATTCAGGTCACACTTTTTCATGAGAAATGCTTCTTTGTAACAATAGGTTGAAAAGTGTTTCTTGATGCAGAGTGGCTGCACAACGCCAAAGGAAATGTTTCATTTGATTACTGTGGGGAAGAGTACATGAGGATGCTCCACTGGGGTGAGAGGCTTGAACCACATCACAGGTCTGAGTCCCCATCGTGGGCTTGGCAGTGCCTGCAGGAGAGGGGCTTCAGGCACCCCTGAAAGAGAGCTTTGAGATATTCTAACTTTCTGTTCCTGTTTTATTTTGAGCTACTGAGAGAACTCCATCTAAATCTGTACATTTAGATGGTGTACATCACACCATCGAAATCTTCATTTCTCAGACTACACACTCGTCACCAAAACAGCAGCAGTTCATTCCAAACCTTCTGGACACATGAACAAGACACACCCGAAACAAGTTTGCACTCCACAGTTTTGCATCCCAGTGAACCCCCAGCCACTCTGCTCATCAGCATTTTCCTGGGACACTTCCCTGCTAATTTTATGTCCTTCACTGTGTGCCACCACAAACACAAACCCCAGGAGACGCAGCAGCAGCCCTCACGGACATGCCAAATTGCAGCCATCACAAAGCATATTAATAATGCTGGAAAATGTAACTACTGTGGGGAAAACCAACCCTTCCTCCAACTGAAACACTGCCCTAATTCTCCAGCAGAAAGTCACATTCTGTGGCAATGATCTGAGTTTAGATGTCTTTGTTTCCACTCATTTATACCCAGGCAACTGTGAATCAAGGAGTTAGAGGCCACTTATTCCCCCATGTCTCCAAGTGTTTTTACTAAGTAATTTCAGCCAAGAAAAGGATCTGGTTTTGCATGTTTACATTTTTTCTACTCTCAGTTCTGACCCCTCTTTTAAATCTGATTCACAAGTGACAGCCCTGCAGAAAGTGCTTTTCACAGTGTACTAATAAATCATGGAAAAAGAGCTTTACAATCGAATCACCTCATGTGCAGTGATGTATATTAAATAAATTGTTAACATCAGAAACCACTGTAAATTTGGTGTATGCCTATAATCATATCATCAACAGCAAAAGTTGTGGGTTTTCCTCAGTCCTGATACTTAGATAAACTGGGAGCAGTCTTACTGTAAGAAAATATAATTTTCCTAATTTTCCATTAGTTCAAAGAAGAAACAGCCCACTAGAAAAAAGGGGGTTTTTGTTGATTTTTCTGACTAGTGTCTACTATTTAGTCATTATCTAGGAAAATGTTTACTCCTATAAAAATATCCATTTCCTAGGGACTGTTAATTACACTTTATTGAGAAACAATCAGTTATTGAGTTGAGTTGGCCATCCCTTTAGAAAATTAAAAGCTGAGATATTCATTTTTGCAACGAATATCTATCCAGTAATTACCATATTTACTTTTCATTTATGGGGGAATAATCTGTTTTAATTAAGCCTAACTGAAGAACTTTTATCAGATGTAATTATCCCTTTCGATAAATATGTCTCTAGTAATTACAGTTAACCATGGGATTTATAGCTCTTAAGTCATTTGGTGGGAAACATAATAAATCTTTAGTAATACAAGCTAAATTACTATAAATTAATTCAGATCATTAACATAATAAACAAATTAGGAAAATTTCACTTAATTAGTTTGGGTGGTTAACTCAAAATCCCCTGTAAAGCTTCATAGTAATCAGAATCTTACCAGTATTTTTAGAGATAATTTTTTTGTAACCTGTAAACCTGTTTGAATATTGACACAGAAAATTAGATCACTGCTGGAACCGGAAAGCACACATTCCTTTTAGATCATAGAGCCTTTAGGAGCTGATGCTGGGTAACATTTTAAATGCAGTTAATTGTGCCTCACAGGTTTTCAGGTCTGTACCATTGCATGAAGAACCTACATGATGGTAAAGTAAGATTTTAGAAGTAAGGTACTTCCTCTCTCCTTCCCTTTGCTCATTATTGTGAGTCCTCAAACAGGCAGGTACAGGGAGAGGTAACAGCTGAGCACTCAGTGGCCAAGAAGAAGGGATTCCACAGGGAAAACAAAGCAGCTTCAGCAGGCAGGGGTAGGTGGATTAAGCCACTGCATCAGGAGTGATGCACTGGGGAGCAGAGCTGAGCTGACAACCTGCAGGGACAGCCTGCAGGGACAGCCTGCAGGGACAGCCTGCAGGGACAGCCTGCAGGGACAGCCTGCAGAGACAGCCTGCAGGGACAGCCTGCAGGGACAGCCTGCAGGGACAGCCTGCAGGGACAGCCTGCAGGGACCAGCTGCAGGGACAGCCTGCAGAGACAGCCTGCAGAGACAGCCTGCAGGGACCAGCTGCAGGTTCCAGCTGCAGGGACCAGCTGCAGGGACCAGCTGCAGGGACCAGCTGCAGGGACAGCCTGCAGGGACAGCCTGCAGGGACCAGCTGCAGGGACCAGCTGCAGGGACAGCCTGCAGGGACCAGCTGCAGGGACCAGCTGCAGGTTCCAGCTGCAGGGACAGCCTGCAGGGACCAGCTGCAGGGTCCAGCTGCAGGGACAGCCTGCAGGGACAGCCTGCAGGGACAGCCTGCAGGGACCAGCTGCAGGGACCAGCTGCAGGGACCAGCTGCAGGTTCCAGCTGCAGGTTCCAGCTGCAGGGACCAGCTGCAGGGACCCGCAGCAGCCTCCCCCCGGGGCACACCCCTCGTGCACCGCCCGTGCAGCAAGCGCAGCTCCCTGTACCACCAATCCTTATCCCCTGTTCCATGCCGGGCAGCGCAAGCAGGGCGGGGCAGGGAGCTGACATCAGGCATGTGAGGCAGTGGCTCAGAAATCCCTTTGCCATCCTCTCCTGGAGCTGCACTGTCCGTGGAGCCTCCAAAGGCTTTCCTGAGCAATCCTGTTCCACCAGCACTGTTCTCCTCTGCACAGACTGGGGCCAAACGCTGCAGAGTGTCAGTGTGCTGGCACACGCAGTCACAGTTCCTGCTGACAAACACACCCTCCCAGCCCTGCTTGCACCTCCTGCCAGCTGGAGATAAGTCTTGAGCTCAGTTCAGCCAAGTCCGAACCTATCTCTATATTTATATCAAAACCACTCATCAGATTACATGTTCAAGGTGAGGAATACAGATGAACACAGATGAGCCTTTTAGTCATGAACTTTTGGAGTTTAATCTTCTCAGATAAACTCAGACAAGCAAAGAGCTTCCCTGCAGGTAAAATATCCTTCATAAATAGAGAACAAAGCAATTACCAAAACTTACTATTAAAAGAACCTTTTAAATCCTTTTTTCCCTGAAGCATTATTGGATTTTTCTGGTGGGAATGCCCCCTTTATTCCATGCTGTCCTACTTTGCTGTGACAACCTGAGAGGGACAGGGGGCATTTGGCTCATGCTGGCTGATTATTTTCTGCTCTTTAACTTGCAGCCTGTATTGGTGAAGGACATAGGAGGGAGAAATTTTCCATGTCCTGGCTTCAGGTCTCAGAAAATTCCCTGTATATAAAGAAAAATGAGAAAACTAGTTTGGGGGATCTCAACTAAATTTTTATGCACCGGTTTTGGTCTTAGCATTTTCCCTACTCCCTCCCTGCCCAGCATCAGTCTTTTGGCTCTTTGTAAGGACCTTTTCTTCTGGCCTCCACAGGCAGTTCTGCCCATAGTGATCCAGATCCGTAGAATATCTCCTCTGCCTCTCCTTGCTCTAGTCCCAGGAGGGGGGCAGGCAGGAAGGAAAGGGCAGAAATCACAACATTGGCAGGGAATTCTCAGGAACACAGGGCAGCAGAAGGAAAAAGAAAGAAAATCAAAATCATAACTTTCACCCAGGAGCCCTGGCAGGACTCAGCAGCCCTTCTCCACACCAACAGAGAGGCTGGAGAAACTGGTCAGTTGAGAGGCAGCAGTGTTTAAACTTCCCTGAGATACAGGAGGGCACAACAGACCCCTCAGGGGAGGCAGAGCAGAGCCTCACTTCCTTGAAAGCCTTGGCATTTGGGTTTCAAACTCTTTGGAGAAAGTTCCCTCCTACATCCTACAGAAACCCCAGCACTGGGGAGGCACGAAGCGTGTGTTATGCACAGAGTTGGAGCTGCCCATCTGCAAATGAATGAATTTCACCCTGAACTGAACCTTTTAATACATCAGAAATTGTCCATCTTCATGCTTTATTTTCTAAAGATGGATGGTGAAGATGTTTTATTTGACTTAGTGCTGGGAAACTCAAAATCCTATTTGTATTTCCAAAGTGCCATGTTAACTTTCCTCCCATTTTTACTTAACTCATTTTTTACCTTAGTCATATTAATGGTTATATAATAATATTAGACAACGTTTGCTAACCATTAACTCCAAAAATAATGGTTGTGCTAAATCAGAGCTAATTAGTGTGTCACAAACTCCAGTCCTAGCACAGGATGATGACTGAACAAAAAGAATGTAATGTCACTTCACCAAGAATTACATATACAATTTTAAGAGCTATTTTAAATATTTTTCTTAATAGCTGTCAGCAGAAGCGATGGGATGTGATTCTTTAGAGAGCATTGCTTTTTACTAAGTACAGGCAAATGAGTCATCACCAGCCTCACACTGGTTGCAGAAAACAGATTTAATATTAATTTATGAATAGCTGAACTTTTTCTCTTTAACGTGTAACAGTGAATTATGCTTTAAAGCCTTTATATTTCACTGCACATCAGCAAGGTTGTCAGGAGCAAAAGATCAGGATAACATAATTCTTATGGCTTGTTCTCACGCACCCCTCATTTACTCCTGAAGCAGCCTGAATCATCCTGAAAGATGCATGGGGTGGCAAAATTTAAATGTGAAAGGAGTTGCTCTTTAAGGGCCATCAAGTTTTTAAAAGCATAACTTCCAGCTGAAACAGTGGGAGTGGGATTCGTTCTCTCAGACAGACAGAGTCATTCACATTCATTTCCAGCGCCCCTGAGCAAAGGAAGGTCAGGCCCCGGCTGTGCCTATGTACCTGCATCCCAGCTCACAACAGGGCCAGGAGGAAAATGCAGATGGCAAAGCCTCCCGAGGCTCAGGATGTTCACTTCTTCAAATCTTCTCCCTAATTCACTTAATGGTACGAAGCAATGTGCAGCTACACCAGTTCCTTGGTGCCTCAGGGGTCACAGAGCAGGCTGCCAGGAGTAACTTCTGCCATTGTAACCAACAGATCACAGCGTTTTATGGATTCTGTACATTTTTAACTCTCTGGTGTCTTTTTAATGTAGAGCTGATAAATCAGATTTCTACAGCAGAAAACTACATGACAGCTTTGGTAATCTCCACAACCAGGCCCCTAAACATAAATTTCACAACTGTGTAGGCCAAGACACTTAAAACATGCTCATGGCACTCTACAGAATTAGTGTTAACACTGGGTTTCACTTTTAACTTTTTCTTACTTTTCACATTTATGAAACATCTGCAAACACACATAAAATCAGATACATCTCTACTGCCAGTGAGAGGATGAAAAAAAAATAAGGTCTAAAGGATCTATTTATAGAGGTCTTGGCAGATTTTTTCTTCTTTTTTCCTTTCAAATGTAAAGTTGTCACCAAGGGCTTCACAAGACCAGCAGAAAGTGTGATTCCATCACCACACAATGCAGTGCCTTGGCAGAGCCCTACCCAGCTTCCTCCCAACACTTCCTGTGCAACACGGGATGAGGACCAGCACTACAAAAAAAACCCATGCACAATTCACTGATGTCACATCAGGCTGAGCTTTTTGTACTGAGAGATGACAGGCACATTCCACTTCCTTTCCTTTCCTTTCCTGATATTCCATCTTTGATCTCCATAGATGACAGCTCCTACCCTGCCTAAGGATTCCAAGGAAGCACTGAGATAGTCTTAGTCTTTAAGCCCTTCAGGGCAAAGCGTTACAAAAAACCTCAAGAGTGCATAGCCACAAATTGCCCTTCTGCTGCTTCCATCATGGTAGGCTTGGACACAAGCACAAAAGAACTTGGATTTTTCTACTACTCACAGTAAGACATTAAAATGCAAGAATTCATTATCATTTTGAAATGAGAAAAAAGCTGTTAATTACAGGCTCCTGGAAGCCTGGGCATCATTTTAGTATTGCCAGCAAGTGTGGAAGGAAGAGGCTTCAAGCTGTAGGGAACAGGCTCCAATTTAGCTGCACTCACAAAGCTCACTTAGACCAAGGTGTAAATACATCAAATACCTGGTACAACGTTCAAAGACACGTGGGCTGCAGCAGTGTCACTTTCACTGCTGAGCTTTGACAGATGGACTGCATTTCTCTAACATTTCAGAAACCTGAGATCCTTCGATTACACTCTGCAAGAGAGACTCTCTCACCTGATGGAGGAGAAGGCTTCGGTTAAGGATCTGACCTCTGGTATTATGATGATTTAGGAGGACAGCAAGTCCTCCACAGGAACATCCACAGGACACTTAATGGAACACTATTCCCTTACCAAGCAGACAAAGGAAGAAAGAAGGTGAAAGCTTTTGTGTAGGATTCTATTATTTCCACTACTACCTGGGTGTTCTGTCCGCTCGAACATCTCTGTGATCTCTCAGGTGTGGTGAAACACCGACTAATACTGGACATAAAATTGGTTAGCCTCGATGATCTTAGGAACTCTCACCACTTCCTGAGCAGTGAAATCTCAACAGGCAGCTGCTCTCTCCTCCCCAGGCTATTTTCTCAGAGACAGTAAATACATCCAGCTCCACTGCTGTATCACCCCTTCCAGTGCTGCTGGTACAAACCATCGATGATCATTTTATAATGCAACAGAGGCTGGTTGTTACATTAGGTAATCATGAGACAGTTACAGAACTATGCAAGGAAAGTGAGGCCTCAGGCTGTTCCAGTAGCTAACAAACCTGTCATTAATTACTGAGAAAAAAAGCCTTCTGCCTTTTAAATAATTTATACAGCCAGATCTACAGTAGCAAAAGATTAAACCTAATTAAAATGGAATCTTTAAGTTCCAAGGGAAAGGCTGACTTCTGGACTTGGCCTCCACCAGCAGAGCACAGATAAGGACCGTGGCTAATGACGATCCTGCCCCTGGGCTGGCACACAGCACTTCCAACTCTTGCTCTGGGCTGGGATTCCCTTTATGAAATCATTTCAGACAAAGATAAAGACCTGCTAATCTCGAGCTTGCACATTGGATGCCTTGCTTAAGCACTTTATCCCTATGGCCAGCATATCTTTGGAAGGGTTTCTTTGTTTTGGTCTGTAAGGTTTAGTGAAGGGTAATGTAATCTTCCAACAGGGTTACTGCTCTCCTAGGTCTCAGTTTAATTGGACTGTTCTGTAGCTCAATTCCTATGGACATTCAAAAAACTCTGGGTGAATTCAATCCATATATATAATATAGCCTCCTAGTATGCAAAGCAGTGTGCTAATGCACTCCAAACTCATTTGCATTCTTCTTTCACAGGGAGCAGCTTTTATTATACTGTATTTTAAAATGAAGTAAAATGTGGCAAAATATTAATCTCATCATTATACTTCCTTACAGCAGCCCTTGCTGTATCTCCTGTTATGTCTGAAAACAGATGAGTACTGCCTCAGTCTTCTGAACTCTAAAGCTCACTGAGAGGACTCTTTTCCAGTCTGGTGATTCAGATACTAGGCATCAACAAGTTCTCAGATCAAGTGCTTTCAAAGGTCTTGGACATTTTGGCTTTCCAGAGTAATTCCAGAGTTCTAAAGGTCTGTCCTTCTAGCATAATATGGAAAAAATCTGCATATGCATACATTTATAAATATATATTTTACATATATATATATACACTTACACATACATAGAGTGTTTGTCCCATCTCTGGAACAGGACATAACTGTGCTAATCCTCTACCTGTGCAGTCCATCCCATGGGCACCCCCATCAGCAGAAATAATTTCCAGCTATGCTGGGGCTTTAGGGTTTTTTATTATTATTCGTTTTAACAGTACCTCAAAGCATTCTATTCTATTATCTCTGGATAGGAGGTAAGAGACTCTTTCTTCAGTGCAGATTAAGGTCTTTTTGTACATACCCAATATCTTATTTTCAAATGAAAATTGTTGCACCACTACCTCTATTTGTCTGCAGGCTCTAGTCAATACCTGTGCTGCTTTATCTCTCTGCACAGAGGGACCACACAGTATGTATTTCTCACTACTACAGTGGTCTTCCTTAAAAGCACCTACCAGTTAAACTTTATTATTACTTTTCAGTGTTAAGGTTATCTGAAAAATGTTATTTGACATTAGCATCCACCCATTATACTGAGTATTCCCTAAACCACACTGATTAACCTAGACTAACCTCCACATAGTTAAATTAGCCTTTCATGTCTAATTATGCCCTGTGATGGGATATATTAGTTCCAATCCTCACAGTCGCAAGGGACCTGTAGTTTCAAGTGACCTCTATACTTGGACAGTAATCCAAATAAAAAGAGACATGAAAGCAGGATCAAGGCCTAGGCTTGTAGGATTTTGTACTTGTTCCCAAGGTCAGTTTAAAGATTCAAAGACTCTTGGCACTGTTGTAATTGGGAGCTCCTGGAAAATTAACATGTTTCAAAACTGACAGCAGGAAAGAGTAAAGAATCTCTGTGTGCACAAATCAACTTTTTATCACATGTTTGTATCCTGACAGATTCATGTGCAGTGCACAGCTCCCTGTGCTAGCAATTCACATCCTATATTGGAGAACACACAGAAGTACTTTGGAATGAGCTAATGGTTTTACCTGAATGATAAACTATCATTATCTAATTGTCACACAACAATCAAAGTGGGTTTTGATGCTCTGGTAATTTATTATTTCTTAGGGGATGATCTTCCCATCCATTTACTGTTCTCATTTATCTAGCCTAATTCTGATGTAACTTGATTGTTTGGTAATTTTGCTAAACCATTCCATTTGCATTTAAAACCTATTCAATGTAAGCTAATAAAATTGTGTCAACTAATCAGTAAGGAAATGTTAAATTAGTACAAAATAAACCTTACTTAAAGCAGATCTCAGAAGAAAATACAATTGCTCTTCAGACTGGACAAAGTTGTTGAGACTGAAATATTCACAGAGCCAAGGAGAAGAGCTATGTGGAATTGAGTCTTAAGTTATTGCTATTAACAGTTCTTCATTGCAAACTTAAATATATTAAAATAAAAAGCATGTGGGACTTAGTGTTACTGTTTTTCTCACATGGTAGCTTCCCCTCAGTTCATTGCATTCAGCATTCTTCTTAAGGCCACATTTCAGTGGTGCAACTGTGCATAAGCAGGACAAAAGAGATGTGCCAGGAATAATCAGCCAAAAACCAAGGCACCTTGAGTTCCTAAACTCTACATCACCAGCCTGAAACTGGCTGAACTTTGCCCAGCACCCAAAGCAGCTTCTCTCTAGCAGGCTTGTAGACTCTGGGGGCATGTCAGGTGGAGGAAGAAAATATCACTGCCAGATGATCTTCACAAAATAACTTGTGGCTGCAGCAGAGAGCTGAAGCTTGAAGTTCTTTTTTTCTGGTTGTTTAGGTGTCTAGAGAGACACCTGGAAAAATGGGAGTTTTGCCACCGACTTCACTAAGGTGAGGATATTGCCCTTCAGTCAGAAGTCATTCTGACCCTCCAGTGAACCCCAAAGAGAGCCCTTGCTCAAGCAGATCAGCAAAGTCCCCCCCTCATACACTGTTCATGCTGACCTGGCCCTTTGGTAACTTCCCTGCAGGGCCACACATCAACCCAGCAACAAATACATCTCTTGGGCATCCTTATGTTATGTAATCTGTATCTCATCCAAGTCCTTTTGGCCCTTGCAATGTTCTGTTACTGTTAGCACAACGTGGGGTTATATTCATCTCCTCACTGCCCTTCTGCCTCCAGGTTCAGCTGTCACATACAGTAACAGGAGGTCTGTTAATCAGTTCTGCCTCCCCAATAATGCACCAAGGACGCAGTAGCATGGCTCTCACAGGTCACCCTCCCACAGCTGGCAGTCACCATGTTTGCACATCCACATTCACTCAGGCTCCTCTCTGCACCACTTTCTTCTCACATGCAGCTGAGAGTCCCTTCCCCACTCCACAGTTCAAAACCCCTCTCGTGTTGGATGTGCACCTGGCTAAGAAATGCAGGGGTGCCTGTGCCACCATGGAAGGCTGCTACCTGCCCTGCAAGGACACAATCCAACCAAAAAATCACAGGGCAGAAAACAGAGTATGCTTGAGTAACCCCAGTCTGTCATGTTGACTTACATCAAGGGACACCTTCCCTCAGGCAGCCCTCCAGGTCACCTTCTGCCATCAGCTCAGGAATGAAAATGAAAAATGACAAACCCTTGCCCTGTGTTGTCTTCCCCAGAGCATTCACGTTTCCCATAATCACTTCTACCACAGACTCCACAGAAATGACAAAACCCACAAAGTTCAATATTTTTTTCCAGCTCAGTGGCAAGTCTTCTGGCAGCTACTCAGCAGATACAAAGCAACACAGTCCTATCCTACTGTCCTGTAGGATAAGCAAGATGCTGAAAATCCATGAAGTTGCTGTAGTTGTCGTGAATGGAGGATCTAGACCACTGAAGTGTACAAGAGCTGGCTGTGGATCAAAACTCTACAAATATTTAGAGACTATAAAGAGCTAAAACTAATAGAACATCCAAATCAAGCAGGGAAAAAAACTACCCAAAAGCAGAGAAGGATTATGTTCTATAATTTCCTAAAGTACTTTTAGCACCCACATCTCAGTGTATGACTTTTACTATTAATGACTTAAATGTGTAAGTAACAAAGAACTGTGCTACCATTTGCAGTTCATAATTATGCCACATTTGCCTGCCACCACTGATTCACTAATACTAATTTTGTTTAACATACACTGTGTTGAGAACAGTGCAATAAATCCTGTGACATAAAGTAACAACCACTCTAGCCTTGTCTGTATGATTTCTCTCATTTCACCCAGACCAGAGTTAATATGCTCCATATTCTCCATACACTTTTTAAAGAATTAATAGCAATAAATGCATGTTTGTGTTGCATAAAATATGAATTTTAGCAGAACTGTGTTTGTTGAAAGGTCAGTAGTAAAAGCATCTCACTGAACATGGTTTATCAGCTGGGAATCAAAGGTCTCGAAAGTACAAAATATATCACCAGTGGAGTCAGAACTCAATCTAATTTGGCTTTCTTTTCCAATACACACTGCCATGAAAATATTTTACTTGTCAGTGCCTTTCTCCCTTTGACAGATATCTTCTTTAATGTCACATTGGTACGCTCCAGTTGGTACCATTTGTTCTCTTAGCCCTTTAGCCAGATTCTTCAGTGCTGCATATCTGAATAATTGGGCTAGATTTTATATTCATTTTCACAACAGCCAGCCCACCATATTATTACATTACAGGTCTTTGTAGCTAAAATCAATATTCAAAGTTACTTTTATACTCTGCATGAAGTTTCTGTATTTCTATTCTGCAACTAGAGTGTGCATAGTTTGTATTATCAAAGTTCCTACAGCAACCTCATGAATATTATAGTATTATTCTAAAATTAATTTTTATGTGCATTTTGCTGCAAGACAGATGAGCAAAGAATATAAATACGGTTAAGTCCAGACATAGTAACTTCTTCTGAACATGTTTTGGAGACAGTCAAAATGTTATCTATTTGGAGAGTAAACCAACAAAATTTAAAAAATTGTATTACAATGTACTTGGCTCACAGAAACCTTTAATGAATACTCTCAGTAGAGAATTAAAATTCAGTGCTTATTCACTGCAAGACATTGGCATTTCTTACCAACCTTGCTTTAGTTTTTCAAGAAATTGAGGACTAAAAATAATTCAGAATTCGTGAGCCACAATGCTCATTACTGCAAATGTTACGGACATAGTAATGTTTTCTGCACTTCTATCTACTGCAATTGATTCTGATCTGACCAAAATTATTTCTTATCTATGGAGGAGAAGAGTGCTGGCCAGTTCTATGGTTGCAAAACTTTACCCATCATTCTCCAAATATCACCAAAATATCAAACAATCTACACCGAAGCCTCGTCCTGAGCTAGCAGGCAAACCAGTTACAGGAGGTACCAGCTCTCTTCACATCTTGGTTTTCTCTTTCCTCACCATTCTACCAGTACAATTGTATGTATAAAACATGGGCAAGTAGGATCTAATGGCCCACGAAGAACACAGAAGTGAAATGTGGCTGACACTTCACCTGCTGTTATTTCCTCTGTTCAAACCCAGGAAAGCAGTGCAGCCACGTTCAGCTCTGGTTTGTCCACAGTAAATCATAGGCACAGGCTTAACTTGGATCGTGCCAGTGCTCTCATCCTGGACTGGGCTGTTGCCTGGGGACAGATGCTTTCCAGAGTTCTGTCTTTATGCCAGCTGTTAAGATTCATTTACACAAATTTAATGGACCAACTCCAGGCTCCTTTCTTAACAACGTCAATGGATGGTCACCTGAGACATCTGCACATTATGGGCAGGACAATGCTCAGACTTCTGACAGCCACACAGCCTGATCCTACCAACTCCACCTACACTGAAAAGTTCCTCCTCATAGAGGGAGCTCATTCCCACAGAGGCAAAAGCAAGGGGAATTACGACAGCTGTGCCCTGCAATGACTGCTGGAATAGGCAGCTACAAAATGTTTCATCTCACACTCCAAAATAAAGATCAAACAAGATCATATTACTTGGTCCAAACAGTATCTCTTCTTTTAAATGTATCTTCCCCTACTGTTCTGAATACCTTATGTCTTTTATGAAGTAAGAAACATACAGCAAAATGAGGGCTTATCTCCTACCTAAAAGGTCTGTGGGCAATCAGCTTTTTATCAAGGGGTATCATTTCCATAGCCTTTCAGAAAAGGATTGATAAAAAAAATAAAACCTGGTTATATAAGTGATCTCCCTGATGCCAAAAGTCCAGCCTTAAACCATCTGCTATCTAGCAAGAAGGAGCAGCAATTATCTGTCCTTACTCAAGATACAGGGTTTGATCCATGCTGCAGAGGCACAGCAGCACATTTAGACTGTATTGCACAGGAGATACAAAGCACAACACCAAAAGTATTTTGCACAGAAATCTCTGCCATCACTGCTTGCTATCCTTTACACCATACCAGAGAAGGGCTCTGTGCCAGAGAAAACAGAATATTACTTAGTTTGGGTATCAGTGTATAAACCCAAATAAGGAATATTTGCAAGCTGACCACATCCTGCACTGATTTCCAGCCACACAAGGACACTGCCTGCCATGTAATGTGTTCTAGCTGGAATCTGCTTCTCTATATGCTCAGACCTTTTCAGCTACATAATTACATTCTTAATTCTTAGGGGAGGGAAAAATGTATTTGCAGTTATCCATTAAATAATTTTCCATTATTAAATGGGAAATTAGGAAGAAAGATGAAAGTCTTTATCCTTTACAAAACCAGAAGGGCTTTGATTGCACACCTTGGTGTTTGACTTTCAGTACAATACTTCTGTAAGCACGGAGCTCCCACTAATGAAACACATACCATTACACAACCATGCTGTTCCCTTGATAGAATTTAGCACTACGTGAAATGCGAAATCTGAAATTTTCATAATGATGTTATTAACTGCCTATGCAGCAGAAAAGTTCTGAAACACTTGTGAAAACTTTCCACAAAGTACAGAAATTCAGAATTATACTGAAGCATTTTACCATAAACTCCTAAATCCAACCAAATATGAATTCATATCAGTCCTTATTGGATGGAAAAAGAAAAATCTAGTTTGGACACAAGAGAATTTCAGATTTCTTCAGTAAGTGAGAACCTGGAAAAACTAAACTCGGCAGTACCCCAGCTCCTGTCAGAGGGACTCCTGAACATAAAGCAAAGTTGAAAGAACAGCAACTGGAGGACAATCCCTGCCTGGAAAGAAGCAGTTCTGGCAGCAGCTCTATTTTCAGACAAACACAGGGGCAGCAAAGGAACCCCCTTCACTCCTAAGTCACTGACACAAACCTGGTACACACGAGAGCCACAGCAAAGCCACTCTTTGGGCAGCCATGGGTGAAACAGAAATTCTGCACTCTGCTCCTGGCAAATGAGTTACTGGAGACTGAAAACTATGGCCATAACCTGAGTCCTTTCCTTTCTAGTGACAAGCTCCAAATGAAATAAATGCCTGTAACCAGTTTCTTGTTCAGCTGTCATGACTTTGGCCCTGGAGACCCTTCATTCAGTTCCCTGGTACATGTTCACTGCCTAGGAATAGGTGGCTGCACTGTGCTGTAAGTGGATTTCCACTGCAAGCCTGGTCCCCCTGTACTGCTCACAAAATAACAATGCTTTTCTCACCTGATGACTGCTTCATTGCTTTGACTCTGATGATGAATGAGCAGTAAACATGCCACAAAATTAATTCAACCCTATGGCAGATTATCGTTAGAAGCTGGAAATTACAAAAATAGACTCATTCTTATTACAGCTTTAAGACTGATAGGTAAATCTCATTCACAAAAGGAAACTATAATGACACTAACATAAATGTTAATGTGAGGTTCAAATGCAATTTTAAATATTTATCTTGCAGAGGTAAACAGCCACAGTGAATATCTGAAGAGTAAACACATATTAAATCAATTCAAGTGCTTGCAAACTAATCTATTCTCAAATGAATTTACTTAAAGGCAAAGAGTCTACATTGCCAACAACCCAGACATTCACTGATGTCAATGTACTTGAAAAGCACCAGCCTCTTGTGAGCAGCCATCTCAGCAGGTCAGCTCTCTGCCCAGCAACCACATTTCTGGGCTCTCTCATCACAGATTCTCAGGACAGTTTCGTGCACTTTAAAGTACAGATTGAACATTTTTCCAAAAGGTGCACACAGGTGCCAAAAAAACCAAAACCCTCCTAACATCTCCCTGCTGTCTTTGAGATGGAACACAGTTTAAAAATCCAAAACATGGATCCACATGTGTGTGCCACCTTTGTTTCATTGTCATAATCCTGGATTAGCACCTTACTGCAGCAGCAGATCTAAAACTCAGGAAACTCCGATGGGCTCATCATCACATGTGTGTAAAGGTTGATTTTTTCAATGGTTTTGAATTAATTCATTTTGATAGTTGATGCCCTAGCATCCTTCAACTTACAGCTTTGGAAACACAAATTTTTTCCTTAGCTTCTGAACCATAGTTCTGGCTTGCAGAGGAACTACAAAAGGAGGTTGCATGAGCTGTGGTGGTCTTCTCTTTTAGCATTGCTGGCAAATGTAGGGAAGAATCACCAAGGAGGTGAGGAGAGGACAGAAAGTCCTTCTGAAACCTTCACCCTTCTTAACAAATGAAATGATGTCCTTAGAATGTAAAACCAATTGCCAGGTACAGGGAAATGAGCCATATGGGAAACTAACATCTCCTCATAGGTAATGATTGTATTTCCATATAATAAAACAAACAAGTTAAGCTTGTACCAAGACACCAAAAAAAAGCAGTTAGGAACTGTGAGATTTCTCCCTCCACGTTATACATAACATGGTTTAGGTAGCCGTAATTAAAACTACAGAATAGGAAAGTGAAGTCTCAATAACTCTCTTTTTTAAACAAATACTTGGTCTGGACTTCTTAACACACGCACTTTAAAGCTTTCAGAATGTCTCAGGACATTACCTACAAAACAGTAATTATGATATTCAGTGAAGAGCAGTTAGTCAGAGCTCTTTGTAGCTTGATGACAGCATACCAACAAAGAGTTGGAAATAAGGATATCTAATTTTTTCTGCATAATGTAACTAATTATGCAACAGTTCACAGATTAAACAAATCTTGTATATACATAATGCCTTCATTTGTAGGTATTCCCTCAGTTTAGTTAAGCAATTGCTTTTCTAATTCTTGAGGTATCATTAAAACCTTCCTAATTTGAATAGACACAGATGTGTACCATAATACCATTTCCAAATGTAACCCTTGGTACTTCCATAAATAAATGAAGGAAGAATAATATTTTTCTCATGTACTACTAATTACTTGGTGTTAAGAGGAAATAACAATTGCTAATGACAAGATTAAGGGTTTCAAGATGTAATTATATTAGGTTTTTGCATACAGGAACATTTCTCAAGGTAATTTTCAATTGACATGGGGCATAATTTATTTTTAAAGGAAAATAATCTAAACCTCTAGTACATGATTTAAACTTGGTCACTTCTATAAAACAGCAGGCAATTCCTTGGGTATAACAATAAATGACAGCTAGATATGGAGACCACTGGCAGTTTGAGCCAAAGAGGAAGGCAGTTAATGGACCAACATCTGATGTTCTCAGATTATGAAGATGCTTATTTCACTGGATGTTATTATGCTAATATGTTGCAAAAGAGTTTACAAGTACCTGGCTTTAATGTTTTTACCCCTGAAGATAATCCAAAAATCTGCTTTCTAGGCAATGCTCATGGATTCTGACAAACTTAAAAAAACAATTTCTGTGATATCATCTATTTCAGCTTCCAGGCTGTACATTAAAAAGAGTGAGCAATCTAGTAGAAGAGAGATCAGTTACAGAGAATACAGTAATATAAGATTGATTAAATAAAGTTAGGTAAAGTTAAAACCAGATAAATTAGATAAACAGACACTTTCTCAAACACACACAAAAGAAATGAGGCTTATTTGTCCAGAGTGTTTTATAAGCATTGTGTTGAACATTAGGCAGCAAAGTTCACATCTAATTCAGTGAGCCACTTTTGCCCCATTACTGCCAACATCTCACAGCAGCTGCTCTGTACCTGGGAGCCTCTAGCAATGCCATCTCCCTTTTTCCTTCCCAGATGTTCTTCTTGCATGTGAGAAAGGAAAACAGACTAAGACAGACAGATCAGCCCAGGTTGGCAGAATCTCTGGAGAAACCAATCCAAACCAAACCTCTTTGCATCTGTTTAGCAGGTCCCTGGTGGCAATGAATCTCACTTGAAGACACCTGCCTGGAGACACAGCATCTTCACACTGTGACAAGCCTGGGCCTCCTTAGGCAGACACATGCTCCCCGTTCTTCTGCCACATTACTCTTCATTTAAGAGGTACAAGTCTCATCAGGCTCTGAACCGTGGCACACGCAGGCAGCAGGTAACTGCTGGTTGAAAATGGTGTGTTTTATTTAGAAACCAGCCCAAGGGTGCCTCACAACCTCACTGCTGCAGCAAGAACTGAATCTGAAAGGCTGCACTTGGCAGTAGTGCAGGTCTCGATACAGCATTGTTAGGCACAATTTATGGCTATAATTTAAAAATTAAACTAAGACAAAGCACTGAACTGAAAAGAGCTCAATTAACATGCAGGAGGCCAAACTTCCTGCTGATATAATTTCTCCAACTTCAGTGGAACCGGAACAGAAGCGAATCTGGCTCATTATTTCCTATTCTTCTGAAGACACACAGATGATACTATCTGTTATACTGTTATCACAGCATGGAAGAAGTTCTGCAATACTGACCACTAATGCTGGGGAGAAGATAAATGCTATTTCTTGCTTCCAAACAATGAACAGAGAGATTGAATCTGGTCTCAAACAAGCCAATATTCAGTGTAAGCCCTTATACTGTTCCCTGATAGCTGGCTAAAAATGAAGAAAGCCATGGCTGCAGACTTTTGAACAAGCAAATTAAAAACATTAAATACTGTTCTCAGGCAAAAGGAAACATAGGACCTAGTCCAAACCCCACTGCAAATGTGGGTGATCTCGCTGCTAGGAACAGAGGGTTATTTTTCCTCAGAGTTTAGACTTTACCCAGTTATGAAGTTATGTCTCAAACATATTTCTATCTTTTTTGTTTCTCATTTCAAAACTGTAGTTTGTTGTACCTATCCTAGGGTTGGTATTTACACATTTTGGTCTTGGTATGCTGGCATTTTCACAGCTCTGTACTGGGTTTTCAAAACAGAGATTAACTTGTCCCATTAGCTCCTCTTATGCACATACTTCCAGTCTGCACATTTCCTATACCTGTCCTACAAACTAGGGGTTACTATTAGAAAAACATTTCCTGTAGAATGGGAGACTAGAAAAGTATGAAAGCATGTTACTCTGTGCTTTTATCTTCAAGAGGCTTTTTGTTTGTTTTTTTATGTATGCAAACATTGCCACATAGGAACAAACTATATTTAGCCAGTCTTGGTGTCCTTCTAGCACTTAGTCCCTTCCAGCAATAGCAACTCAAGAGATTTCATTAGTCTCATTCTACTCTGGTCAAACATTTCCACTGAGGAACAGCAACTAATTAAGCACATCAAGATTAATGAAAAATATAAAAAGCAAAGATCCTGCAGTTGTTAAATCTAAAATACCTCCTGTGCTGGTACTTAGAAAAATTATATATCAAATTTCATTACAGTCTCATTTGAAGAAATGGTAGGAATTAATATTAACAGCAAATCTTCATTTCTGAGCTAGTCAGTAGCAGTTATAAGGCTTGATTCCAGAAGCAGGATACCTTCCTTTATTTCTATGAAAAATTAAACACAGTTGCATGCTGGACCAGAAAGATAAGAGGACGTCTCAAGAAATTCCCCAGGAAAACAGGCACCATTAGAAGATCACTGGGTCAGATTCCACAGGTAGGCCAAGTTCTGCCATCTGCCAGTGCTATCACAGAGTATTAGCAACTGAGACAGCATGCACCACTGCCTGGTGAGACACTGGACAGGTCTACAGCTGCTTAGGAAGAATTAGCCAGGACACATCCATTTGGTAACCTTACTGTAATGAAATGATAGATGGCCAGCTGGTGGGAAAGGCCATGGATTCCTGGAGACATGCAGCATTACCTTCTGAATCAAAGATGACACCAAGACAGGGACATCTCTCCTCAGCTGGAACAAGCCTTCAAGGAAGCCAAGGCTCTTGAAAGAAAAATATAAACCTAAGCTCAGGAGACACCGAGCTGCAAAGAAAAGCATTGTGTTTAAGGAGTCCAACATGTCCTGAAATTTTCTTCCTATGGATTTTTGACAGCTGAAGCAACATCCCTTTTTTTGCTAGAACTGGCTTAGAAGAGGAAAGATTTGCTTATGATAAAATGCACCACTGTCCAATGAGTAAGGACATTTACATGAACAAGTTGCAGCTACTATTGCACTCCTGTCTTGGAGACGAGTTCAATGTATATTTCCATGTGTATTCATGCACAGATTTAAAACATTTTTGCCATGACCAAGGTGCTATCTAAGTTTTGTACTTCACAATTCATCTTTTCATCAGCTTCCTAATTCTCTCGTGCTGCATTTTTGGTGAAAAACTAAAGGCCAGCCTTATGTAAATATTCTGTTAATTCCCAGCCTTCAGATTCCAACTTTCTTGAAGCCAAAATAAGTTTGGCATTGAATTCTGCACCAAGATGCAGCTCTAGATTCCATCACATTTAGCTTGAGCCTTTACCCACATTTGGCTTCTAGTGTAGCTGATTACACTGCAGCAACAATTCTCTGCTATTCATTGTCCCCACCAGAGGTATCAGCATCCCAATGAATTAAGCTGCAATCATTTCTCTCACACCTTTAGAATATGCTACAACCAACACATGAACAGCTTGCTTCATTTTTTTATATCTCAGCCCAAATATGCAAATATTAAAACCCCTATTTGCTCATCATTAGAGGGGCAATGTCTGACCCTAATTCTCCTGGGACACAGCAGGCTGCCTTGGCAGATGTAGCCACACAGAAGTGCCACAGACACTGCTTCCACAGAATGGGCAAGGCTGCTGCTCAGGTACTTTTTGTAGCAAGCCCATAAAACTGCCCATGATGTTTCTGGCTAAGTGGGTAAGAAAAAAGACAGCTTCCTGCATGAGCTAAAAATGAAAAGGGCTAATGAAATCAACTCTGAAATAATACTGAAATGGCACAGTAAAGGTTCCTCTCTCTCACGCAAATGCACAAAGCTCAGCCTGGTCTGACCCAAATACTGCAGCCCAGGATGACAAAAGCAATGACCCAGTGGAAGAAGAAATCTCTCTGGGCACTTGCTGGCATGTGGCTATGAGCAGTGGGAAAATGCTCACATGCTGTAGGCTCATCAGGATGTCTGTGGGTTAGGTGCCACAAACCCATGAGTCACATCCTATTCAAGGCTCAAAACAAAAGAAAATGGCCAAATACTTTTTATTTTTTGGCAGACAGAAAGACAGATTCCTAAAGCCATTCATGCACAGCCATGGGGAGCATTGAGCTGCCATGGTGTCCATCAAACAGTTCTCCAGGCTTCAGCTAAGCTTTTCCTCTGCTCAGAAGAATGACAGGAAAAATAGCAGTTTACCTATTTTGGAATATATTTTACTTTGCACTCACTGAGGTCAGTAACAAACCTCAGCAAACTTTATTTGGCTTCTTCTCATCTCCTTACAGCACAAAGGAGCATGAATTGTTACTGTCCAAATTCTAAGCTCTCAGTTTCCTTCTGATAAACCAGCAGTACAAGAATACCAGTACCTGGAATTCCAGAGCTCCAACTGGCCTTGTCATTCTAGCCTCTAGCCACTTGCTTCTGCCAAAACCAGAACAGAGCAGAAATGAACCAAACAAAAGGCTTTTAATCTTCAGCACCCATTTTCCAGATTAAAAGTTCAATCATACAGGTGTTATGCCTGTGCTGCAGAGGTATCTTATTTCAGGCAACATGACTTGTTTAGGAAGATTTTTCTTGTCTCCTACCAAAGTAAGAAAAAAAATAAAAGTAAGAAAAGAAAAACAACAGCATACACACAGAAAAAAAAATCAAACCACCTTTACTAGATTCTAGATTTTCAGCTACACAAGAACTACACTGTGTTTTTTTATCTGAAGCATGTTCAGATTTAGCCTTTCTGCCCACATTGATATAAACATGCTGCTTACTGATGCTGTTGTTTGCATACAGTCTTCTGTTGCTTTCTTAGGGAGAAGAAAAATTACCAACAAATGTGCACTCCAGCAGACGGTGTGTGCCATGTGCTTGTTAGCAAGGTATCTTTATAATAGCAAAGCAGTTAAATATTGATCATGAAGTTGAGCAAGGGCACAAATGCTTTATCTAAATTACCTTGAGGTTTGAGAAGGTTGCTGAAGATAAAGTAGTCTACAGGGCTTACAAGAAATCAGCCCACACACGCATCTGCTGTGGAACTATCAGCAAAACTGTTCCAAGACAGATTGCAGTCTGACAGTCCAGGACTTACATCCTCTGTAACTGCTCTATCAAATATCACCAAGGAACGCTGCCAGTGGCCTGCTACTTACAGGGGAAAAGTGCTGCATCCACCTTCATTTGCTTAATTGTGTAGGATATCTAGAAAGAGCAAAGAGGACAGGAATGGACATGGCACCCTGAAGTAATGTCACAGCAGGAACTCAGCTTTGATCATTAGGAATGAAAATAAAGGGCTGTGCAGAGAGATTCCTTCTGGTCCTAGTTGTGTCTTGAGGATACTGCATGAGTCCTGTGGGTATCCATACCAAGAGATTTCCAGACACCAGATTAAACAGGGACACGTTGCTATATCCCCATTCAGTAGAAGACTTAAAAACTAAATAAATTAATTTGATTACATTTTTTCCAGATCTGACCTTTTCCTACCCATATCCACACATGTTCCCCACATATATATCAGAGCCAGACCAGCCAGAAAGGGAGAGCAGACACAAAGAGGTCTGAGGAGGTATCACCTACAACAACCAGCAGTATCTCACTCCTAATCCATGCAGGCAGCACTGAGTTTACACATTAACATGATTTGCAGATGTGAGATTTTAAAAAGAGGGGCCAAAAGAGCACATCTGTTTCAGCAGGCACACTGAGCCAGGCTGAAAGACCAGAACTCTCCCTGCGCTGTCCCCGGAGGAGGAGAGGAGCCCCAGACTGAACTGGCCTCTGCTCCAGCCCCACAGCTCTCCTGAAAGGGTGGGGAAAGCAGAGAACTCCAGTTACCATGACATCCCAGACAGCAGCCCTCCAAGCCTTACACGAATGAGTCTGGATTCTGTTTACATGTCTGTTTTAAAAGTAAAATGATTTAGGAGTCCGCAGGATTACATCAGAGTAAGAGAAAAGCATTTTGCCTCGAGGCTTTCTTTAGAAATTCGACATATCACTTTCAAACATACCCAATAGCATTTTAGTATACCTTTGAGATGCTTCAGCTCTGGTATGGCATCTCAAAAGCACCAGGTCTTCAACATCTAGACTGTATGAGGAGAGGGGGAGGTTGATGTCCCCAAGGAAACCGTTCAGGGCTTATGTATGGAATCACTTTGTAATTCAGACTTTCTAATAAGACTCTTACAAAAAAGGGTCTGAAGTCTCCATGCCTTTTGACTGATAAAGCAGGAGTACCCATGGGCAGAATGAGGACAGCAGCAAACATGCTTGAAATTAAAGGGAAAGCAAGATGAGCAAGATGTGACCCAAATATCTGTGTGCCAGTGTACAGGCAGCATTTCTTGTCCAAGCCTCAGGGAATTCACGAGGCACTGTTCAAGCACTGCTGCTCCAGCACTGCACACACACCCCAGAACAAGTGTTCACAGGCACATTCTCATGTAGTTTTTGCTCAGTACCTCTCATTGTAGCACTGAGCCAGACAGACAAAATGGACCAAGTAGAAGAAGCTAAAATTTCAATTACAGTTGAGGGTGCTTAAGTGTCTAATTGTCACCATTATTGGACATCAACTTTTTTATAAAAAGTCTCCAATAATTATTTCAGTATTTTGGCCTAATTCCAGTTGAAGCTTTAATGGGACTCGTTTTGACAAGACATAGGATATTGTCCCAATGGAGTCTCATTTGGATATGGGCCACCTGCAATTACCAATGAGCAGAGCTGTGCAAGATTAAAAGCACAGGCAGTATAATTTCTACCTTGTGTCCCAGGCTCTGTGGATTTGTTACTCACACAGCCTGTCCATCTGGGGAGCAAACAGCATGTACTCTTGATGAGAAAACTCTGGCCAACCGACCAGCTGTGAAAAAAATAGATTACTCTTGTCATTTCTTTCTCCTAGGTAATTTTCTGGAAGTAAAAATATAATTTCTTTGAAAGTTTGCAGTTAAAACAAGATCCAAGGGATGGGTCTTATCCATATTTAAAGTTCACCACACTTTTATTTGCTAAATGTAGTTTTGAAGATATAATGCTGATTAAACAGTTTTCCCTGTCATTTTGGACACTGGAAAAGGGAATTTCTATTATTCAGAGTACACCAAAACCAAATGACTGTTAAAGGGGAAAGTTCCTTTTAAAAGCACTACTACACTCTCCAAGAGAAAGAAGATTTTTTTCTATCATTTTCTTAGTATCTTTTTAATAATCATATATTCCCGCTGCACGTAGGAAATGGAACAGAAAGCTTTTGTCTTATTCAAGAGGGTTTTGTGCAAAATGCCATTGTCATTCTTAAATTGTAAGTTAAGAACAAGTCGCTGACCTAGAACTCCTCTTAAAAGGCAGATTGCAAGTGACAGACTAAATAGCATTATAATATGAAAATTATTCTTTTTAGCTTAAATTCCACTGTAGTCACAGCTCTATGTGATAGCAGCTCACACATCATGCTTGCTAACAGATTCACTGCTTGAGCTAAAGAGGCAGAGGGTTTTGCTATAGATTCTACCATTTTCTCCTGAAAACATCACAAGAGGGTGCCAGAAAACCCACTTTTCTGACATCAGAGAATGAGAAACCAAGCAGGTTCAGATGGTACTTCATCTTTTAGATGTATTCAACCAATATACTATATTCTACACTTCTTAGACCATAAGGTGTCTCATCTGATGAGCCAAGACTACTTAGATATTCATGTAAGACTACTGCTTTTAAAATGTTCATATACCTTCCCAACTACCAATTCATTTTATGAAGTTATTGGTGATTAGCACAACAGCAGGACTCACCAGTCAGACTCTGTACCAAACTACACCAAGCAGCTGTAGATTTAGGTCTATCAGTGCAGCAATCCCCCTTTCAGGGACAGTAGTTCTGTGGGAGTAAATCATGTAAACTTGAAAGCAGTGAACATAGCATGGCCCCAAACTGCATCATGAGAAGCGAGATGCTTCATATCATCCTGTCTTTTCCCACCACCTGCTACAGTTCTAAAATTAAAAAAGTAAATAGTATCACTTTTTTTATACCTAAAGGAATATAAAAATTGCAGAAAAGTAGTCTGAACCAGAGAAAATACTGCTCTCCTTTATGATTCCCCCATTATCTCTGTTCCACATGACAGAAATACCTTTCCATGTGTACTGCACTTTCAATATTAGGTAATGGAAAGAGATGGATCTCAGTAATTTCGAAGAAAGGAAGTCACAACAGGGGAATCAGTGCTTGCTGTGTCTAATGCAGCAGTTGCTAACCTGACCTGACTGGCAGAGGTCATGCACAAGGTGCAATTCCAGAGCTGTCTGATGCCTCTGACTTTACCCACCCACCTCTCCCAGAGCAGCGAGAATCAGTGAGAGCAGCACCTTCAATGTTAAAAGGAGAGAGAAGAACAGATGTGTTCCCTCAATTGCAAAAACCCTCTCCTAACAGCTGAGCTGTGGAAAGAAGATGGTGGCAGGGAATCTGCACTACAAGCAACCATACAGACTTCCCCTGTGTTGTCAAAGACAGAATGTTTCCATGGACAGCACTTGTCCAGCACCTGCAGCACTAAAACACCAAGACAGGTGCTTTAGCAGAGATGACCTCAAGAAATTAAACTGTTCCCCATTCTTGTATTGAAAACTTGATCCAAGGAAATAAGAAAGACATGTCAGAACACAAAATTTCTTTTCTTGCCTTTATCATTTGTATATTTCAATTTATCATAAAGGAAAACGGTGACTAAATTCTCTGTGGGTTGTGAGTGCAAAGTGACTCATATGAGCCAGTTTGCCTTGTAAGACTCAACCAGTCTTGATGCAAGTAAGCTTTCAGCAGAGATAGCAATGAAAAACATCTGCCAAGGACTTCATAGAATTCAGTTGTAAAAATTCTACCATTTTCAAACACTTTTCCCCCTTAACTTATCCCATTCTTCTACTTGTCCATGAAAGTACGTATAAAAACAGCATGGTTGCACCCAAAGATACACATGGAAGTAGTCAATTCAATATTAGGCCTTTCTTTCCTACATATTAATATGTAGTCAATCAAATGGAAGTCATTCCAAACAAATGTTTATGACAATTTCACCAAAGAAATACCATATATATGAAAAAAGATATTTCATTTTGTATCCTGAAGCGACAAAATTCACAAGTCTGTTCATTTAATTATAGATATATTCCACACTACACACAGAGGGATAAATATTTGAAATATATCTGCATAGGTGACATACATGTATTTTCAACATAATATTTCAAGTGTATTCTAGTCAATGATTTACCATAAATAGAAGACAGACTATTTTCCATTCATGATGTAGACAGCTGTGGTGAACATTATAGAATACTGACTCAGTGCAGATTTATTTTGTTTTGACTGCACTGAAATCTATGTAGCAGTGAATATCCCCACTCCAGAGAGGTCTGACACTGAATTAGGAGCCATTTAGATCTGAAAAATTAGTCTTTATCAGACCTGTGCACAGAACTAAGTTTCACATAATGAAGGCAACATGCTTCAACAGCGTAAGGCCGTGTTTTTAAGGAAAATGGACAGAAGGCAACATGCCCAAAACCTACAGTGTTCTGCTACTACATGAAATGGAAAGATATTTAGCCAAATATTCTGCTGGCATATGCCCATGGACTTGGAGTCAAAGCAGTCACAGTGTACAGAATCTGCTAACAATTACCCACACTCCCACACAGAAATGCATTGACATGAATCCACACACACACAAACTTACTCCTCTTGCAGTTTCCAGATACTCATCTTGTGGGTACAAAAAGATGCATGCTCATATTTTATACAGTACATTTGAAGTTTGAGCTACAAAAAGATTTCTGCATGTAAACGTATGGGTACATTTCCTCCAAGTGGAGAGGGATGTCAGGAGAATATGATTTCACAGCCAGAGCCGTGGCAGCCACCCCCGAGATAACCTCAGAGGCAGTTTCATGGCCAGCTGTTCTGAGTTCACCAGGAATTCAGGCAGTAAGCCAGAGCCAAGCCCAGATGCTGCTATTGGGAACTTTCCAAAACTTTACATCTGGATCCTGCTTCTGCCAAATGCCCCATCTGCCTGCAAGGTGATAAATTCCATCTCTTGGAGGACAAGAAGCAAGAAAACACAGCAGAGAAAGAGAGCACCAACAGCATAAAATCAATACAAGGGGTAGTTAACATTTGACTGGAATTTAATAAAGTATTTTCTCAATATTCTCCTGCTCTGCATTCCTACATCAGCTTTCCACAGAAGGCCTAAAGTGGTTTTCCATTGTTTTCAGCTACTGGAACACTTCATATCCAGGAGACCTAAAGCAACAAGACATATGCCAAATGTGCAAGGGCATACAAATGGTTTGTGGAGAGGGGTGTTTTCTTCCCCAAAACACCAAGAGATGGCTCAGATAAGTCTGAAGAGTAAAAGGATTTAAAATATTCCAAACATAGATGCATCAATATGTCTTCCCAGAGGCAGGACTGTCCTTGAGAAGGCTTGTAGGTTTTAAAAGGGCTGATCAGGAGACATAATTAGTACTATGAGAGTTAAAAATGTATCCCTTTATGTTCTGAACAGTGGGGAGGAAGAGAAAACTGCACAGGAGAAAAATATGCTTCTACTACTGGGGCAACATATCTTATTTTTGCAACTGAGGACAGTATCAGAGCAGCCAAAAAAGATGAATTCAGTCCAAGAGAAGTCACAAAGGATATTCTCTATCCAGAATTGTAAAGCAAGGAGAGATGGGAAAAAAAAAAAAAAGACAACAAACACAG
>VWYI01045448.1:228284-296162 GCA_013399455.1 Anthoscopus minutus
AAAAAAAGACAACAAACACAGTGGAAGTGGTTTTATGTGCTTTAAGGTTTCTATTGCACCCCTTTTTGGTACTTTTTCTTTCAAAACCAGCAGTAACTCAAATCCCTCTGAATATCACAGAAATGTGAGCTCTTCTCTCACAATGAACTGCAGAAAGCTCAGCTTGGGGTGGGACCCTCAGTGAAAAGAACTTCTCTGAAAAAAGATCCATAGCATTATATAGATCAAAGCCTTTGTAACATCACTATTCTTAACAGCACTGCCTTGTACACCGCCCTAGAAAACTGCAATTTTTTAATAGGGCTAAGCATTTGAGGAAAGCTAACATTGCATCCACGCTTAAAACAGCATTAAGAGCCAAACTAGAAAACTACAGAGCTGTACCACAGGCAAAGATCCCAAACTCAGTGATAAGGCAAAGAACAGAAGTCTATTCACACAGGCTGCATAGCCTGGACCAAGAAGACTTTTAAAGAGGAGGTCAAGTTCAGCAAAACTTTTGTGAGCACAGCAGTGAAAAGCTGTTGGGACTCAAGCTAGAAATACAAGGTACTGAAAATAAAAGGTCCAGGAATGCTTTTTAGACCATACTGTATAACACTAGTATATAAAGATTAATAAGTATAGCAGTGATGGCACAATTCATAGACAGGAAACAAGCTCAGTGCTGCACCTAAATTCAGTGATTAGCAATAGAAGGGTTCAACTTGGAAAGAGGGAGAAGTGAATGGTGTTGCTATCTGGTTTTGTACAGGACCCAATTAATAAATACACAACAACACTGTGGAGGAAGCAGCTGAGCTTATTTCCTGCTTATACATTCATAAAGCCTTTATCAATCCTGGAAAAACAACAGAAAAAAAAATTCTGCATTTTAAAGACAAAAAGGTAATTTGCAAACCAATGACTTACACATAATGTTATTTTAACATTAAATGTGACAGAGAGCTTTAGGCTGTGTAGAGGCCTATCAAGCTGGTAACCTTGTACAAGGTATTCTGTAAACAGAATAAATATCACCCCTCACTTCAAAGGCCTTACAAAATAGAAAGTACATGATTCAAAGGCCTTACAAAATAGAAAGTACATGATGCAGTGGGTTTGACATTTCAAGAAGATAAAAACCTAATGGCCGACATGCCAAAGAATCCACCAGGAAAGCAGTCCAGAGAACAAAGACAAAAACTGGGAACCAAACAGCAATGGTCTGGCAGTGAGAAGACATGGAAGCTACCAAGGCTGACAATAAGCAACCCAAAATAACCTCCTCAGAAGGTCTTGCAAAAAAGAGGTGAGAAAGGTTCTGAAGAAAAGAGCTAGAGCATACAAGGAGATACAGGCATGCATACCCATACACATGTGTGTACTGACATAGATAAACAAACAAAGGCATGAGACTCCTGGAAATGAAGCAGAGGTGGGAGCTCACAGAGGCTGCGGCCAAGAACTTCACAGTGAAGGGAAGCAAGAACAGAACTGGACCTTTAGCACCAAATTGTGGCTTTTACTGTTTCTTCTTCTTATTTGGTACAGCTACATTCCCTCAGGCCCTTTTAGTTCAGGGAATTAATATAGGAGATTTGGGCTCCTTTTGGGTCTAGAGTGACCTGTGCTATTTTCCAGTGTTGAAAGCCAAATATTTATGTACATTAGTGAAAAGTCAGAATCTTTTACGAGAAGGCAAGAACACAGCACCTTGCCAAAAGAACAGAGCCTCTTACTGGAAGGAGAGGAACACATTTCTGCAAAGGACTGGGCACATTTTGATTTAACAGAAGAGCAATGCTGCATTTCTGTCTATCAGCCAGTGTAAGATTAATGCCTTGTGATGTGAGACTACTGCACACCAGAGAGAACTGACTGACAGAAGCATTAACTAATGTTTGTAACATGATGGTTTTACAATCACTATCCTCATATTTTTTAACTAAGGGCTCCTATAAAGCAGGAGGCAACACCACATGTCAATTTAATAAATCTCTAGAAGCTAAATTCAAAATCGAGTGTTTGTGCATAGAGATATACATATGTATGCATGTGCACATATATGTCCATCCCATATTTCTTTTAAGATTAGTACTTATAATTACTGGTACAGAATTGCACAAGCTGAGAAGAATTGTCCCTCTTTAAAGGAAAAAAGCCCAACATTGTTGAATTAGGCATTTTCTAAATTTTAGGCAGAATATTTCTGGCCCTAAAGTTACTCCTCTGAGAACTCTATTTTATTTATGTCATTTTCTATCAGGGCACATTAAGTTGGCACAAAAATCCTACCTCATTGCCAACCGAGTAGTCAAGTGGATTTACAACAAACTTAAATATGGCTTACAAGGGGGGAAGCCCAAATTCCAGCTTTGGCTTGTCCTTTACTGTAAAACTGATATTGAGCAATTTTAAGGTTAGAAATAAAAGAAAAAGTGCTGGTAGACTCAGGCTCCATTCTAAGTAATAGCAAAACAAAGAACAAAATTAGCATTCTGAAGCCTGTGGTGAACTCTACTGAGCTGGAGACTTCTCATTTATCCATTGCTGGTTTGTAAAATTTAAAACATGTCCCCAGCTCCAGCAGGACTAAAATCAAAACTCTTTCTACTTTTCCTCATCACTAATACAGGTTAATGCATTAAGAACTAAGCAAAGACCATCAATCAGGCTTCCAGGTAATCAATAATAAAGTCTGAACCTATAGGTTCAGACTGACCCATCTCTGTTTTGACTGGGAAACAATTAGCAGCTTGAGTGTTATTAGAGTATATTGGACCAATTCCAATAAAGATTTAATGAATGGAATTAAAGTGATTTCATTAACACCTGCATCTTGAAAGATATACAGAACAGGCTTGGTGAGAAACCAACAAGAAATCTGGAAAGTGAACCCAGTCTGAATCTTCTCTTCAAACTTCCCTCCAGGAAGATACAATTCATCTCTGTTGGCCAAGATTTATTTTTTTTTTAGTTAATTTCTCATTCCCATCCAGCTGTCCTTTTGCTTGCACATGGATAATAAAGCAGGGTTAAAAAATAAAAATAAAGAAGGATGATTCGACAGCAATGCATTCATTCTTCTTCAACTCAAAACACTGACAACTCCAGCAGCTACCTCGTATCTCCAGGTTCCAGCAGCCTACTGGAAGGATTGATAACCAGCCTGCAAATAATTTCTGTGAACACACTGAATACAGGTTGTTCCTCTTCTGTGCAAAAGAATCTCTCTATCATCATTGTGGTTCTCCTTAAGACTTTCCTACTGCTGCTTTTATGTTTCACTTAGGATGGGGAGAAAAAAATTAAAATATCTGTGTTAATCTTTTCTTGACAGGTAGAGTTTAGAAGTGGCAATAGAGCAGGTAATGAGTTTGACCTTGTAGGAGTGGTGGGGGCCTCAGGGTACCCTGCTCTCCTGCTCTCTTTCTTTCTTTGGAACTCTGGAAGCAATGGACAGAGGTTTATGAGGAGATTAAAAGATTCCTTTTCAGCTGTTGTTGAAATTAACTGATCAGACTGCCATCTGTAGGGTCCTGCTCTTCCTTTTCTTGTATTCTCCCTGCTGTGGGAATGAAATTGCAAAGAGAACAAAATTGCCACTCAATTCAACTAAAAGGAATTCTCTGAAATGGCAAGCTGTTAATGTACATACTAAAGATCATCTCCCATTGTGCTTGTCAACCAGTTTGCCCATCATTTAAGCTAACATTATCTCTTTGCTTTATCTTAAAAGTCCATGAGTTGTCATGACAAGTCTGGAAAAAAATCTTAAGCACTTCTTCAGATAATTGATGACATGTTAACCTTGGGTTAAAAAAGGCTAAGTATCAGTTCCCGTCTGTCTCAGCAAGGCAGTGATATTTCGGAAGAGAGTTCTGCAGCCTTCACACAAAATCCAGCTACAAAAGAAGAGCTAAGGAAGTCTCCAGAAGTTTACATCACGGATACTCTCGTTGGGGAGCAATGCCTGTGATGCTACAGCAGTAGAAGATAAATCTAAGGACAATATTCCCAAATAACTCATTTTGATAGGTAGGATCCAAATTGAAATGATGCATCCACTGCAGAACAGAGTTACACGAGAAGGACAGACTACTTTTCCAGTATGAAAAAAGCAGACAAACATAACAAGTGAAGACTGTCAGTGTTCTAGATGAGGGTCATCATTTTTAGGTGAAACTCCTAAAAGAACAGAAATCTGACCCTGTGTTAGGATATGCAAGCAAAATTCAACGCATCATCAGCCTTGATAGTTAACTCTTTGCATTGTGAGACTTTTGGTTAAGTCAGTAGTGACTCAGGGATGTTCTTATAATGGAGAAGTAGTTTAAGGGTGTCATAAGTGTGATTTTCTGCAGGAAGAGGGCAGAGAGCAAGGAGGTACAAGAGCTAAAAACAGCTGATGAGCTAAATCTCCATGGAAAAAAAATTATTTCTACCATTTTTAATTTTTTCTTTAAATCTCAGGATCACATAAGAAATTAATGTTAGCCATGCAAAGGTGCAATACAGCATAAATTTGGTGAAGACTATTGTTAGATCAATATTCCTTTAGATTGTAAAAAGGTGTCATGACCTAGAAAGCTCTAAAATACCTGCCATCAATAAAGCAAAGTACATTATCAATCTCTTAGGTTACATTATCTAGTATTTGATGCAAAAATGTTTATAAGAGCACTCTACAATGTTTGGGAAGTTCTGCTATCTTTGTTAAATTGAGCTTTGTTAAACAGTTGAGCTACAGTAGTTGAACATGTGCATGCACATTGTTTGTGCAAGCAGCTTGCAAGCTGAGGGAATTTTAGGACACTGAAAATTCTTTGTGTTTCCTTTTCATATGTGCATACACTGAATTACCTGGAAACCAGAAGCTTTGAAAATTCTAGGACTCCTTCGTAGCTAAAGCAGAAATTTCCTAGTAAGACTTTCTAGCTTTTTAGAGAACATCTTACTTTGAATTATCTCTTCTTTCTTTCATCAAGATCATTAATTGCATGTGTATTTGCAAAGATATCTGCGACAAGTGTCACATATCTTTGCCCAACTCATTTGATTAATTGCCTCCAAAGCCTGCCTCTGGCTAAGGGGCACGCCACCTTTTACTACAATCCCTGCCAGTCACCAGCAATTTATCTGTCACATGTACATACACTGCCCTAGCTAAGAACAGTAACAACTCATGTTACCATGCCCATCTCATTCAATTAATTGCTTCAGTGGCAAGCCCCTGGCCAGGACAAATTTGGGTAACTGTAGTGCTAAACCACCCATACAAACATTTTCCACACATACACTAAATCCATTTACTGCATTTTCCACTTGCCCATTTTCTGTCACCATATACCCCAGTCCTTGCCACTCATTTGAAGGTTAAATATCACATGCACAATCTCAGCTCCAGCTGTTAACTCTGTCTGTCCTTTGCTCCATTTTCTGGAGTTAGAATACACTAGGTGAGATGTTGTTTCACCCAGATCCAAATATATATTATTAGGTAGAAAGTGTCAGCATTAAGAAGGAAGATGGTGTAAAGTTCATGATGCCACATCTGTATTTTGTGGAAATTACCTATATCCCTTGTTGTTTTAGAATGCCCAGAGAGCTGCAGTTTATAGCAGGTATGAATGACCAGGAACTTACCCTGAGGAAGATACAACAGTTGGAATGGAGAGTTCCAGAATCCCCATCTCAGTAAAAAGCACACGTCATTCAGGCCAACAAAAGTATCAGATCAGGGTACACACATCTACAGACTTTGATGGAGAAGATTCACATTATAACTGCAGTTTTGACCAATGCCTGCGCAGTGTGAATCAGGCACAGGCAAGAGGAAAAGGAGGGAATACACTGCTGCAAGCCCCCAGTCACAGAAAACACCACATGAGATCCCTTCAGCAGAGCCCAAAATTCACAAAATTAATGGGGGATATGTAACTGTCATTACCTACAGCAGAACCCCATCTTAGTCTGGCACTCATAGCTGATTTTAGAAACTCTGAATTAAAACTTGTACACATCACTTCTAATCTCTTCATAATAATGATTAAACACTAAACTCTCTCGCCCTCAAAAGCTACCCAGTAATGAAAAAGCATCATGAAAACAGGATTAAAAATGCATCTGATAAACAATGAAGCCTGACTTCTAGTCATTTTGTTATGGTTTAACCCCAGCTAGCAGCCAAACACCATGCAGCCACTCATTTACTCTCTCTCCCAACAGCAGGATTGGGAGAGAACTGGAAGGGTAAAAACCAGCAAACTCATGGGCTGAGATAAAGACAGTTTAATAGGGAGAGCAAAAACTGTGCAGGCAAGCAAAGCAAAACAAGGAATGAATTCACTTCTTCCCCTGGGCAGGCAGGCAGTTCATTCATCTCCAGGAGGGCAGGGCTCAATCACTTCTAACAATGATTTGGGAAGACAAACACCATCACTACAAATGCCCCCCTCTTCCCCCTTCTTCCTCTCACTCCAGATATCGAGCAGGATGTCATGTGGTCTGGAATATCCCTTTGGTCAACTGGGGTCACCTGTCCTGGCTGTGTCTCCTCCTAACCTCCCTGACACCCCAACATCCTTGCCAGCATGCAGGATGGAAAGCAGAAAAGGCCTTGGCTCTGTGTAAGCCCTGCTCAGCAGTAACAGAAGCACCTCTGTTATCATCATCTTCACTGTGCTCAGCACAAACCCAAAATACTGCCCCACAGTCGCTGGGAAGAAAACCAACCCTACCCCAGCCAACACCAGCATATTACTTAACTTCTATCTCTACAATAAAAGTGAGTCAAAACCATCTGAAGTATTAGAGCAAAAAAGTAATTTATGGGGTAGTAAGTAAAAATTCGGAAAAGAAACAACACTGGAAAAATCTTGCTGGTCTTGCATGGTGAATTGGTTCTGCCAAACAGGCACCTGCTGCCTATGAACCCTTCATATGTGACAGCCACACTGCATCTGATCAATCATGAAAGCACAAATCCTACCCTCAGACTGAATCAGAAAGAAGCTGCTTGACATGCAGTTATCCTCCAGGTTCACAAAATTACACAGAAGGTCACATCTACTCCGGCCATTCTTCATTTAAGTGTCACCCACACAGCCATGTGTTCACAGGAGATTTATACACCAGTTAAGCAACTGCTGTTCATTCTGGATGCAGGACTATGCTCAAACTACTGCAGTATAGCTGTATGCATTGGGAATGACCCTATGATTTCTCTGGATATTGTCCACATTTATGAAGCCTTATTTATTGATCTAGCAAAGGTTTCTGATACAGTTGACTGCACATTTTTGTTACAGCAATTTAAGCGTAACACAGATTTTACTGTAGCTTGGTTTAGCAGCAATATAATTGGTCACTGGGTATTATGGGGAAGCTGGCATTGCAACAGCTCTGCTGTGTCTGTGCAACAAAGAAAGGGCATTCCATTCCCCCAGGCTGTTGGCCTAGCACCTTCTCCAAGTACACTCACTCTCCACAACCTACATGAGCCCAATGAAAAGTCTGTGACAAATGCTCAGTTGTCTTCTTCAATGGAACCTGTCCCCACGTGGCAGCCTGGACAGATGGCAAGACAACAATTTTAAATACTGTCTCTGCACCTCAGAAAAGCAATATCTAACTCAGAAGCCCCCAATATCATCTTCCAGGTTTTCCCCAAATTCTGCAATTTAGTATCACTTGCTCTAACCCTCATTCTAGCAGATGCTTAATTCTTAGGCTCGCAGAAGGATGTGGAAAATCCCTTACAAGCTGCAGTAAGTGATTTCACTTCAACTGACAGCAGCTCATGTTAATACGTATGCTGTCTTCAAAAAAGTACAAATGCAAAGATAAACAGTCAATGCTGTGAAAAGAAGTGCTTCCTGCTTATTTAGTATGCTTCTCATCCACCTCCCAAAGCACAGAAACACCCAGGAGAATCTCAGCTGCAGGAAGTCTGCATGGTGTGACATCAGTCTGTAGGTAGCAGGGCAGTTCTGGTCTCAGGAGTCTGGAAGGATGAAGGCAGAGGGGTGAAGCCATGGCAGGACCAGTACAACTCCAGCATCCAAGGAAGCAATAAAGTCATCATTGCTGGCATCATAAAACACTGGGGGTCTAAAGAACAGGGTTTGAACCCACTGCTCAGCCTGGAAAGGGAAGAGCAGGAGCAAATCCAGGAATGCCTCTGGGCAGGTGCTTTAGCCACAAGGCACAGCAAGCAACTGCAGCCCTTTATTTTCCTCAGTACTTGGCTCAAATTTTGAAAAATTACTGTAATCAACTCTTTCATTTCAGGGGCTGATCATCTCCCAGAGCTAACAAAGAATTTGTTTTCCTCCCAGCTGAGCAGATGTACATGAGTTCTTTAGGTTCCTCCACCTCCCGCCCTAAAGCATCACAGCACCCATGTGTTCCTGGGCGCTGCAGAGGGGAGGCATATCCTTACTTCTCTGCCTGTGACACACATCTGCTTTTTCCAAAGGCTGAATGCTTCAGTCTAACTAAAAGCACTGCGTTGATAGTGCAGGCATCTGTGACAGTTTATGATCTCTGTTATACAAAATTTACTTAATTTTTAGGATGATACAGAGTCCTCATGTTGAGTTACGAAAATCAGAAAATTAAGATTTTAACTAGAATAAGATTCAGCTTATGAGAAAATTTAAACTAAAAGAAATATCAAAGAATTTAAGGTAGAAGCAATGTAAGTGATTAATGATTACTAGGTGTGGTTAGTTAAAAGCACGCCTATACACCTCCCACTTATAAGAAGAAATACAAAGGAGTCAACGATTGCCAAGATGAAATGAATAGTCCAAGGATATCATATACTTGTCTTAAGTTGTGTCAGTAGAAGGAGACAAGAAGGATGGACTGTTGTGGAAAGGAAGAGACCATGTGTGCACCTGCAGGCAAGAGATCTGAACTATGTCCAAGAGGACCAGGAGAACTGAGCATGCCCAGAGGGGCATGGAGCTCATTACCCCAGGAGAGCAGGAGGAGGCATATTCAGGCCATGAATATGTATTAGGCACACTGTGCAATCCTGTGCTTAGGTAACACTTTGGGGGATCAGTAGGGAATGGGGGGCAGGGGTGGGCCATGCATGTCTTTAGGAGGGGAGTCCCGTGCCACCCAGCTGCCATAATAAAGCTTAAACTTTAAATAGTTAGAGAGTCCTTGTCTGTGATTTCACTGCTTCAGTGTCACCTTTAACCCTACAATGACAATATCTTAAGTGCACATAGCCAATTCCTCTTGATGTTCAGCAGGAAATATCACATCATCCCTAAACTAAGCAATTAATTCACTTTTTCTTACAGAATTAAAAATAAATTGAACTTTAAATGCTATACAGCACCTAAGATTATGGCTCAGATTGCCTTTCTCAAAATTCCTCAGCAGAAGCAATGAATTGTCCAAAGAGCTGATCAATGGAGGGAGGAAGGCAGAAAACATTCCTCCATAAAGCCAGGAACACAGGGAGATGGTCTCTCTTATCCCAGTGGATTATGGAATCCATAGCATGCTTCTTGATAGAACTTGAGAAATGTATGCATGAACACATACAGCCAGGGGCTCTCACCACCTTATGTGTATTGTCTGCCCCATGGAAACAGCTGCTTAAATCATCTCCTACCCTGAAGGAAACTGTAGCATTTCCACTCAGTATTTTGTTTTCTTTCTATTCCAGTTCATCTCAGATGATATTTCCATACCTTATGTGAAACAGCAAAGCTGATCTCTCTTTGACATTCTGATTAAAGGTACTGGAATGCATTCCCTGTACACTTACACACAAAATGGCTTAGGTCCCATTCGAAATTATATGCATTTACTGAAATGGGATCCAAAAGTGGATAGAACTTGAGATCACACACTTATATTAATTTTAATGTTCTCGAGATTAGTCAGAATTTTTTAAGCAAATCATTCATTTACTTGAATCTCTGTTTCACATTAGAGAGGATGGTTGTACAGAGATTTTAAATCAATTTTGGAGTCCTTTTCTACTGAGGATTAAGCTTGATGATTAAAGAGACTTCATGTTAATTTCAATAAAATTTTGCTTCCCCTTTCATTTACTATTTTATCGATTCAGTAAGAGAATTTTGCAGTCTCAGAGCTCATCTCTTGAGGTCTAACATGACAGTTTCTTGGTAAGCTCTTCTTTCTCCCTTTTTCACTGACTGTGATAGAGGACTTTAACAATGGTCTGTCTCCCCTTTGACTCTGACCTGCTGGAAGACTCCTAATGTTCTCCTCACACCCCACTGTTCTCACTAAATGTATTTTGACAAAAGATCAAAAAGGTGAATGACCAGCACATCCCTGTGGCTGCTCTGGGTTACCCCCATAGGTTGTAAAGTGAGAAAAACAAATCAGTCTGTGTGCAAAAAGCCAAGAATAACTCAGAGACAGCACTGCTGGTGCCCTTAGAAAGCTTCCCTCTCAATTATGAAAATCCCAGAAACCACTGAACAACATGAGACCAACAAACCAACAGAAAATTTCAGCCCCTTCTACAGTCTGTGTTATGGAAGCCCCAAAGTCCCAGCCTTAAAATCACACAAGAAAGGGCAGGAAAAGGCTCCAGGCTCATCAAACCCATTCTCTATCCCAAGGCAGGAACAAGCCCAGCTGTTCCTCTGAAGTATTTGCCTGTTCAACACCCCTGCCCCATCTGTCCAGCTGTGCACATCTGAAAAAGACCCACACTGGCATCATCAGGAGTCCCCTGGGCAGGAACAGTCTTCCAGCACACACATCCCCAACACTCCATCCCAGGGGTCATGAGCTCAAATGGGACCTCTGTTCCATATTCTTGGGCAATGAATCTAAACAAAATCAAAACAGTGATTGCTTTTGACAGATTAGAGAAATTTTCTCTGCATTGAGGTAATAGTAATTTTCTACTGATTTTCTTGGCAATTTTCTTTAAGATTAGATTTTCTAATTGTAAAAATATTACAGAATATTCTTATGTGAATAAAAAATATTCACAAGCACACAAAATTTAATTTTATTTTCTCCATTAAAAAAAAGAGAATCCTTTCAATAAAAACTATTGGTTTTTAAAATGCCAAAGTCTTTGTCACCATAATTTCCATTTTTACCAAGTACACCTACCAAGTACATGAAACATTGTCCAATTCTAAACCTGGTATCAGCTTTGCAGACAAAGTACTCAAGGTCAAGCCAGATGTCAAATAGCTCAACAAATGGTGAGGCTAGAAAACACTCTCAGCTTCATGATCACCTCCACAGCGCCTTGCTCCTGTGCCATCTTATCCCTCTCAGCTCCGTACTTGTATGAAGAAAAGCTACATAACTGACAGCACCTACATACTGTCCATGGCTATTCTTAACACTTCAAATCTGATGCAAGTCTCTCCCTTATCCCTTTTTAAAGTAAACCTATCAAACAAGTCCTTCTCTCTGCAGAACATGGATATTTTTTCCTCTCAGGAGACAGGATCAATTTAATACCCAACACCTAATGACTGAGCAGAGACAAAAGAAGGAAATATTCAGCAGCAAAAAGGGAAGAATTTCAACTTTTTACTCTGAAAAGCATAGCATTTCCTTCTTCCCTAAGTGTTCCCAAGAAAACTGTACCTAGAAAAGAGATTTGAAATTATTTTTTAATGAGTTTTATTCTTCTACTTAGCCCTGTGCATTTGGACTCCTGACAGCACTAGAGAAAGATTACTGTGGATTCCACTCATTCATTCTTCACCACACACATTTCAAATTCATCAAACAGGAGTGGTTTGTTCTTCCGGCTTCCAATGGAAATTACTAAGCAACATCTCCAATGCCTTTGCTCATAGGTTGAGGTTTTGCCATTGTAAATGGTTTCTTTAGGTCTACTACCTCAGATCATGCATGTCTTAACAAGTGTTTGTGCTAACCTTTCTCCCAGAGCGTGGTTCTATTGGAATCTCAGAAACAAAACCACCTGGGCCTTTGGTTTGTTATTCCTTAGGCTTTAGCCAAGACCACCACTCATCTCCCCTGTCATGGGAGCAGCTCCCTCCAAGGCCTGGCACAGGTTGCCCAGAGAAGCTGTGGATAGCCCATCCCTGGCAGTGCTCAAGGCCAGATTGGATGGGCTTTGAGCAAGCTTGTCGAGTGGAAGATCTGCCTGCCCATGGCAGGGGCTTGGAACTAAAAGATCTTTAAGGCATCTCTCAACTTAAACCATTCTGTGATGCCTCATCCTCACTCACAGCAAACAGGCAGAAGCTTCCAAGAATTAACAACCTCAATGTAACCCTAGAAAATTCTTCTCCTTAAAATTAAACCTGGAATGTGCATGCTAATCTGCTACTCGGTCCTACTCTCCAATTCTTACTCAGGCTAAAAAAGGGCACAGAAACTGTGTTGCCCTGTCCTTTAAATAAGCAATGATTCTTGTATTGCTTTCAGCAGTCTGATTAACACAGCTCCAGAGCTCCTTTTGGGAGACATTTAGGCAAAAGGTTTGATTGAGGACATTCACTAGAATCAGCCTGGGTTTAAGAAAGTAGTTTAACATGCCAATGCACTATTAAATGCACAGAACCTTATGGCTTCCTCACAGCTGTGAATGCAGAGCTGTTAGAGACCATCTTTATTATAACAAGTATATAGAAATACTTTGTGTTCATTTAGGGTTTTGAGCTGAGCCCAAGCTGAAGCCACCAGTATCTATTTCATGGTACATGGGTCTCAAGATGCCTCTGAAGCTTTTATCAGATACTTCAGCATACAGGTATTGAGCACAGGTGACAAAATACAAGAGTGCTTCCATCTCTGTCTGCACTCTATGATGGAAGAAAACAAGTTCTGTACTGTGCCACTGCTGCCATCCAGAGCCAGTATGAATGGCTGGTTTTTTGGAAGTCTGACTCCAGCAGTAGGATATCTCCTAGAATTTCATGCTGCAGCACTGCTATGTTTTATTTGCTGCATTTGCAATGCCATCCTTTTTTCCCTTTAAACAAATTGACTGTTAGAGCACATCACAGAGTGAAAACAGCTCTGAGAATGCTGGCACTTTGAATGTTCTGCTGGAGTATGGGAAATTTGTATCTTTTGATGGAACAAAGTCTGTGGCTTTTCTTTGCTGTCGCAATTTGTTAAGCATGTGTCCAGTTTCATTTACATGGCTGTTAACATCCCTTTCTCCTTGCTTAGAAAAACTGAGGCCAATAACACAGAGCTCATACTGGAAAAGGAAACACAAGAATGCATCTCTGAATTTATACACTCACAGCCATAATGTCAGAGACAGGAGCAGCAAGAAGAAAAATACCTGTGCATCTTACCTATGACAGCCAGGTAGTCTCAGATTCCCGAATCTGATGCCCAAAATATGCATGTTTATTTTTCTAATTAAACAAAGCTGTATATGCTGAGTGCTGAGAGCTTTTTTTTTCCTTGTTGTTCCTCAGACTGTCGTAGGGATGCAGAAAAGGGGAGGCATGCATCCTGAATTTAACTGCTAGGTGCTTTTACATGAGTCCTGTCCACTACATTAGGTTCTCTTCTGTTTTCCCAATTAAGACAGATTCACAGCAAGCTCTTTAGCATAACATTTTCTGCCAGCTAATGCCAGAAGTACACAGCATGTTACAGTTTTACATGTTGGATTTAGTTGCCAAAGGTGTCAGACTATACTTGTGACAAGAGTGGATGCTGGTTTTGGCATTTGCAAAGCTGTGCATGTAGCAGAGGATGGTCATGAAACAAACCCAGCCCCTTCAGGCTAACACTGCACCAGGCAGAAAAGGGGCAAGGCAAGGGCATGTTTAAACACAACAGAAAAGTATTTCCATACATGATATGATGCATAACACAGGCTGATAACATGCAAGTGGTGCTGGACTGCATGTACCAGGTGCTGTCATTGGGGTTACTCAAACTCACCAGGACCTGACATCACCCAGGACCTTCCTTGGAAGCAGGAGCTCATTTCAGCTGCAAAGGCTCTCAACAGCACTGTCCTGCAGCAGCATCCCATTAAAATTAGCAGGACCATTTAAAGACGTATTAATTATTAATAAGGTGGGTAGAATTCAGCCTATAATGGCTTAGAAAAGTTAAGTGGTTCTAGGCAGCATGGGGGCTGTTCTGTCTGCTGAATGCAGTGAAGACATTCACTCACTTCCACAAAATGACTGCCTGTCTCAGTCAGTTTAGACTCATTTGACAGCGTTCTTGGTAGAATCAAATATTTCTAAATTTAGAAATTCAGCAGGGAATCTCTCTTTGTCTGAAATTTGAGAACATTGGCATCTTCTTGACAAGTTACTACTAGCACTGCAATTCAAATTTTATTTCTTTTTATATCTCAGTACTAATAACTGTGAAAAATGCAGCAGGTCAATTTAACAACAGACAAACTAATTTTTGGTATAATTTCCAAGGGTTTTGCCTTATGATACACATAATGAAGCAAATCTTATGCTCCAAAGATAATTATTTAATTTTTTTAAACCATGTTGTATCCTGTACATAAGAAACGGGCAGGGTATGTGCCTGTCCTTAATCAAAGCCAACAGCTTTTCATTAAGACTCCCATTCCCTTTGAGAAGAAAGGTGTTAGGCCGGGATGCAGCAGGTGGCACTGTTACACATAATTTAACAGTTTTACAGGACAGGCATACTTTTTGATATGGAGATGGATTATGCCTTTGTTAGGTTTTCCAGTGAAGTTTCTTTCTAGAGAGCAGGAAAAAGAGGCCAGGTCTTCCAAAGGGTAGGAGGCTCTCTCTCCACTTTAATCTCTCTCACAGGAGCCAGCAGTTGAAGCAGAAGTCGAGGTGTACATTGGAAATGCCAGGAAACACGATGCATTTAACTTTGAGACAATTTCTGTTTCAGGAGCTAGCTGAACATTTAAATAAATCTCACATCACTTTGAAGAGAGCCATCATCCATATTACTCTGCTTTCAACAGGGAGTCAACTCACAAAAATTTCTGAGGTGCAAAACCTTCACATTGAGAATGCTCACAATATTTAGTGGCAGTTATTAAAAAAAAATTTTTAAATTGGGTACCTAATAAATTTGCTTTCACTGAATGTTACTTTACTGTACTGAAATTGGTCCTCCCCTCTATCCAAGCACCAGCAGGTCTACTGGGACTACCAGGGAAAGAAATCTAGGTGCAATACTTCACTTCCTTCTCCTGCTCTTGTATTTTTTCTGGGTTAACTGCAGCCCAGGTTCTTGGCTTGGTGTCCTCTATCATAATTATTCCCACCACCAGAAGTTCTCAGATGAGAGGCATTGACATGAAGTTCCACACCAAGGAAGACTTAAACATCATGAGAAGTCTTCTAGCAGCTAGGAAAACAAATTTTCTACTGCTTTGGCATATCCATCACTCCCTAGTCTTAGATCTCCTTAAGATCACCGAGCACCTCCAGTAGTGTGCACTGCAGTTATGAATTTGTCTTGACAGCAGAAAGCTTTTCTCTAGGCTCTTGTTTTCCTACATGTCCTCGCTCACCCACTGTCACTCATGACAGAATTACTCACTGGCCTGCTCCCTCTCCACAACATAGCAGGTCCACCTCAGACTATCCATCAACTCTTCACAGTAAGTTTTGAAATGGGACTTCAGTTTCAAAGAATTGATCCTTTATCACCTTTGCTAGTATTGCAAGGAATGAGATTTTCAGTTGCTGCCTTTTCTTGCACAGCCAATGATGGTAGCAAACACTTTTGAATCAGATCTAGTGTTGTAGTGTTTGTTTTGTTTGGGTTTTTTTCTATCTACTTGCATGAAGTTCACCAAACATGAAACAAAGTACTTTTTTCTTAGTGATTTTTTTGAGGGGGCTTTGTTTGTTGGGGGTTTTTTTAAATCATATAATTTAAACCGATTTGTGCCAACATCAAAAGTTTTAAACTTCTATCTAGGAGGCTGAGCTGAGCAAATAACAGATATTGCTGCCTAAGCTGTTGGGGAAAAAGCAAGGATATGGAAGCATCAGGAAAGATTTATGAGAGAGGAGTTTGGTCTCTTTTGATGCAAGCCTATACTGAGATTACAACAGCTTTTAAAACAGGTGTTCGAGCCAGGAAACCACAGGTGGGAAGAGTCAGATGGCATCTTTGTAGGAAGGTTAAAGAAACTCTGGAGAGATGATCTATAAGAGGCAAACTGGTATCCAGTACAAACTCTGAAACAAGCAGCTTGACATGTGGAAGTGAAAATGGGAAAGTTGTCCAAAAAAAGGAAATTATCAGATCATTCTATTTGCTTGTGAGCATGCTTATTTCTTTGTCAGGAGGGTCAAACACTGGGACTAGTGTCCAAGAAATATGGTTGATGCCCCAAGCCTACCAGTGTGTAAGGAGCATTTGGACAATGGCCTTAGGAAACAAGCTTTAACTTCTGGTCAGACAAGTTATCCCTTCAGTGAGCATGATTTAAATATAATTTGTTCCTGGATACTAGACAAGGAGACTGTACTTCCAAAGACATGCTGCTGCTGCTTGGAATTAGAATCTGCCTTTGAACTCATGTACATTTCTGAAGTTAAAGCTTTGGCACCAAAAAGAGCATCAATGCTATACAAAAGCTGCCTATTTGGGAATGAATTTTTCAGTGACCTTCACAGGATATGGCTGATTTCCATGCCTGAAAGTTATTCTGATAGAAAACTAATATATGCAATTTGAAGGCAATGCATAAGCCGAGGAAACCAGCAGAGAAAACACTCAGAGATCAGTATCAGATGGGCTCAGAGAGACTTTTAGTATGGCAGGACACACTGGGCTATTCTCTCTGTTAAACAATACCATCTGCCTTCCCCCTTTAAAAATTAAAATTCAAATAGAAGCATAATTCTGACTGTTTCAGCCTTTATCAAACTCAACTGTTCAGTACAGCATTAAATAGTATGAAATAAGGACTCTTGGAGGACTGTGCATACTGCATGAAAGCATTCATTAAGTCTAAGTTATGGTTACTCGTGCTGTCAAGTCAACAATGCACAATCAGTGGCAGCTAAAATTTTAGGCTGGTATGTTAGACTAACAAATAGCTTTTGAGTCACATAAATTCTGTTTCCTACTAATGAGGACAAATTATGTGTCACCACAGAATTAATTTCTTTCTTTGCACTAAACAAAATAACAGGAAGAAACTTCTTACAGATACAACTTTGTAAAAACTTGAGTTTTTTGCCATAAACAGCACTTCTTTTTTCAGCATAAGTGCATACAAAGATAAGGAAAAGGCAAAAACATTTGGACACAGACTTTTAAGAGAAAGAACAAAAAAATAAATTGAAAATTACACCCATACATGATTCTGCAAGTGCCCCATTTTGTCAAAGATATTTGGACTCACATGAAAATGAAGCATCTCTGAAGTTCAGGCTGTACTGAATCCAAACACAAACTTTATGACCAGGACCATCACTAGTTAGGATGGTGTCCTACAGTATCACAGACCACCAACCTGAGCAAATAGGTTTTATTGAACATTCTTCCTGAAGTTCATAGGCTGCTCCTTGCTGGCTTGCCAAATGCCAACTCAGAGCCATTCAAATCAGCACTACAAAACCCAGTGCCCATCTCATTTCTCTCTCACTGTATCACCACCATTCCCTAAAAACCACTTGGCACAAAACCTTGCCATAGACTTATTGAATGGTTTGGGTTGAAAGGGATCTTGGAGATCATTTATCTAGAAAACATTAGGTATGTGGTATTTAGAGTAGGATTTGGCAGTAACACCACTGGCCACACCACCACGGATCACATTAAGAGCAAATCCCTCATGAGAACAAACCTCACACCTCAGGGTCAAAACAGGAATCACAGAAGCATTCTACAGTTACTGTACTCCTCAGGATCACTAAAACAAAAAATCACATGTTTTGCAGTCCAGAGCATGCAGCTGAATCAAAATTAAATAGCCCAGAGCTCTGTAGACCTCAATTCACCCAGAGGGCAAAAAGCCCCAGGAAGCATGCACTGCATAGGAGCTACAAGGTGCACAAACTAAACTTGTGTCAAAGAAAAGGACGAGTTTTCCATGTAAAAGTCAGTGAAGCCTGCTATAGATGGCTTGGAAGAAAACACAAAGAGGCTAAACCTACCTTAGCCTTGTGTTGCACTGGAACAAAGGAGAAAGCCTGCAGAAAGCAGCTCAGCGCCGACAGCTTCACATTTCATCCCAAGGCACAGAGTCCTTCACACTCCCAAGTGAGCTCAAGGTGTTCATCTGCTCCTCAGCCCAGATGCTCCTGGGAAGTGAAATTCAAAGTAGTTAAGTGACAAAACCTGTGGATCTGAGGGAATGACAGACTCTGAGTTCACAGAACTGTTTATTTGTATGCAAGAGACATCAGTAATCCCTTGATTACAGAAGGCTAAATCAAGTGTTAACAGGTGAAAAGACCTAAATTCTTGGGTCATTGCAAGAGGTTAAATTTCTTCTATGAAGCCACATTACCAGCATCTCAGTTAAGGGAGTTGGGATAGTTATCTTAGGAAAATGTTCCACAAACTTTGATGTGCTCATTGTCATATTTGATAGAAGGCTTAAATATTCTAAAGGCTTAAATATTTTGTATGAAGTCTGCTAATATTTTTAACTACAGGAGATCTTTTTGACCATTTTTTCCATTTCTCCAGGAGTAAGCCTGCCAGTCACAATTGATTCCTGCTTTCCCAGTACCTCACAAGGATGTCATCCCTTTCTTTTTAAATGACATCCTTTCTAGCATTTCAGAAGACTGAAATAAAATCATCTACTCACAGTTTCAGGGATAATAGTTCTGAATAATTTATATGTGGGAAGATGTGGAGAAGAGATGTACAGCATATGACTGATCATATTAGTGTAGAACAGCCCAATAAACTGTTTTCCAGAGGAAAGGAAGTTTAGTTGCATCTTTGTAAGTTATACACTGAAAACGGAAGAAGAGGCCACTTCCAAAATTTAAATATTTCTAATGAAATCATTGCATATAAGAATAGCTTCCCCTATCTTATTGCATACTTTTTTTTCCTTATAAAAGCAGCTAATTATCTGACTATTTATCAAAATTCCCATTACATTAGGAGAAGGTGCAGCAAGGAATAGGCCTGAGAAGCAGGAATTCAGGTCTCATCTATCCCATTCACTGTTCTTTCAGAGGCAGTGACGGATGGAGCACCTTGCTGAAAGGCAAGGACCAAGTTCTGTTCCCAGTTCTGCCAAGTGATCCCAGACAAAATATTTGTCCTGTTACAATACTGTGGTCTTCACAATACAGCAATAGACTTGTCACTTCTTTCTTTAAAGGTCTACAAGACATAAAAATCTGCAATGTTTAGTGAGGTCAAAAAATAAAAGGAACCTTGGTGCTTGTTCTAACATCAAAGAATTAGTGAATTACCCAAATAATTAGATATAATTACACACTCCAATTAGCAAAACACACAAACTCTCACAAGCAAACCCACAACTCTCAGTCCAATTGGTCTACTTCCATGTACATTTGTAGGCTGGCATCCACATTAGAACTAGAAATTTCCCAGAATATGCCAAGACCTTACTAGGGGGTGAGAAGGTCCCTGGGTATGGGAATAGTCCTTTGCTCTACCAGCACAGCCATACAGAATTAATGAAATGGAACATTTAGAGTTTAACAGGCTCAGCAGATGATGCAAATTTCACCCTTTGTCTCTCCACAGTATTCCCTGATTGTATTATTAGCAGAACAGCTCCAACCAGGAAAGAAGAAAAGGTGGGTGTGAGTGAGAAAGACTTTATGTACTATACATATACAAAAAAGTACATAGGAAGAAGCTGATGTGAAAAAAAAATGAGTCAAATTACTAAAACAAGACAAGGAGAATAAAAGCAGAACCACTCCATAGGTTGCTGTGTGCCCCTCTGCTCCCTAAAAGGATCAATCATGATGGTCATTGCTGTGTACATGGTGGGAACATATTTACAAACTTAAAAATCCCTTTCTAACATTGGGTCAGACTGCTGAGAGAGGAAACAGCACAAGAGCCATGTGACCAATTCTGTGGAAGATTAAAATTGGACCAAAGTGACTGCTCTTCCTTTTCTGGCTCTCTGTTGTGAAGCTGCTTGCTGAGAAGTGACAGCTTCCTCACCCTCATCCTAGGCCCCACTTACAAAGTGGATTGTGGCAGGAAAAGAAAGGATCCTGCTCTTATTTGGACAAGGCTGCTGTGTGCTGGTAACCCAGTACAGCCAACAAAGCAGGTTATATCAGTGTCACAGCTTAGCCAGTCCCTCCCTGGCACACTGACAATGGAAACAGTGCAACATCCTGCTCTCTCTTGTCATAGAGAAAAGCAAGTTAAACTTAATAAGTCACCAGAAAAAGTGCTTCCAAAATCGATATTCAACTTTTTAGAGACATTTTACATCCAAGGAGGTATTTTCTTATCATCTCTGATACTTATTATTTTCCAGACATCCTAGACACTGCCATGAGGAAGCAGGTAATTGATTAAGGCCTCAAGATTTAATGTATTCACTGAACCTTGGTCTACTAACAGCTCATATTCATCTCAATAAGAATTGAATCAGCAGGTCACACCATGCCACCAGGATAATTACAGACAGAATGTATGAGATTTTTAAAATCCACTATTTTTTGTGTAGCTTTAGTTTATATCAAGTATGAATGACAAGGAAGGTCCAAAAGGTTAAAGCAAATGCTTAGCACAAGAATCAGACAGCTGTGATATTCTGTGATATTCAGAACCAAACCTGCTATGTTTAGGGAGGTAAAACACAGTTATTTTCACTTGGAAGATTGTTTTTTCAAACGGTTTGGGGTTTTTTCCCCAAATAACATTTGGCCTTATTCACATCTGAACTTGAAGGCACTTCATTACAATTTATAGTGAAACTCAGAGTGCAAATATGCTTTTAAAAGTATTTATAAAAGCAATCACTTCTACACTTCACAATTTCCACACTTCAATTTGGATCTTATTTCTTCACATTTTGTTATTTACACAGTAATTTCTGCTTATCCAAGAGTGCACTGCTCAGATGCAATATCTTGCTTTCAGCAAGGCCCTGATTTTTACCCAATTTTTCACAGCTAAATTCACTGGAGTAGAAGAAGGTCAATACGCAACTCTCTCAAGAGCCTTAATATATAATCCAATTATTTTATACATTTTTTAAACTTGACAATGTGAAGGGTTGATAAATTGAGAGTTTGGCAGATGCACTGGAAACAGATGTTGGAGGCAAACTCTTCTGTCTCCCTGGTCTCTGGGTCCTGGCCATTGGCCAGGTTATGAGACTCCTGCTCATCCCTACCACAAGCACTTCATTCAGAAAGCACTTACACCACAGCTGCATCTCCAGGCAAATGCCAGAGTTAGGCACCTACATGACTTGGCTGAATTGTGACCAGCACCAACTTTGCAGCAGCTCCTGTGGAGCTGCAGGTAAGTGCTGACATTTCCATTGTGAGTGTTGGGAGCATGCAGGTGGGAGGTGATGCTGCCAGAGCAGTAGGAGCCAGACAGAGGCTTCTAATACTTCAAGGAACTCTTAGGTATAAAGGAAAAATAATTTATTCCTGAAACAATGTTTAACATCAGAAACTTCAATCTGGGCAGGCAAAATAGTGCTTAGCAATGGGCCAGATGACCAGAGGTAAATCCTACAAGGATGTGAATGCTACCAACAAACAAGCTGGTAATTTGTCTTAGCATGACCAAGGAATTTGTTACTGGTGTTGATGTGGGAAGGCAGGTGTAATAAGTGGGACAGTATGGGAGGGATTTGGAGATAGGCTCAAGGACAGAAGTCACCTGTAATTGCCTCAGATAAGAAGACAGCAATGGCTGTTTCCATCTGAGAACTATGCAAATTCCCATGCCAGTGGAATAAGGACTGTATAATAAGATGGGATCTATGGTGCTCCAACTGCCATAAAAAGTAAATAAAGCTATTATAAACAATATCTCATAAATAATTATGATATACATAAAAATACAGCAGCAAGGTTTATACCTGGCAATCAGAAGTCTTTCAAGTGACTGAAAGAAATTATCACATTTAATTTAAAAAATACATTTAATACTGATAAATTATTTTCAGATAGGGAAATTTCAGGCCATTAAGCTGCAACTTGCTGTTTGAAAGACTGAGGATACAAATGTGGTTAACTTGGTATCAATAGCCTGGCACAGTTAATCACTGCCAAAGCAACTGAAGTGTTATTGAAATTACCATCATAACACTTAGGACTCACAGTCAGGCATTACAAGTCCTGTACATTAAAAGGCCAGAACGGAAAGACAGTACCTACTGTGAGCAGCTTACAGACTGGTTTGTCATATGAGACAACAGAAGGATGGATACAAACAAGCAGGAGAAAGCACACACTGGCAAAGCTCACAGCTCATTGCAGAAGGCCCTGCAGAGACCCCCAGTTTGTTGTTAAGTTCACACCAGAAAACAGCAATGTGTAATTGAGGTCCTACTGCTTGAGCACCTGCATTACTCCACACTTGTGCAGGCTGAATTGTGTTTTGGTCAGTAGAAGCCAAAGCTCCAGCTCCCATTGCCTGCAGGAAGAGAGGACCTCACTCATAAAGTGAAATTCATCTGAACTTCTGCCAGCAGTTCAAAGGCAGCCCACCTTCCTTGGATACAAATGCTGCAATTGCTAGCACATGCCCTTGGCTGCCACCAGTAAATGAGTTAAATCATTATGATTTGTTGCTATAATTCTTTTTGGAAGACATTTTAAACCATTTAAATGGTTTAAAAGGTTGTCCATTCCCTTCTTACACTGCAATTTTGGGATGTCTGCTCTAAAATTGTAATGTGGTGGAGTGCTACAGTGTGTGTTGGTGATTAAAGATAAACAAACTCCATGTATGGTTCAAAAGTTCAGCTCCAATTTGAAGGCTCTGGAATAGAAGGCAATAAAAGAGGAGAGAAAGCAAAGGGAGAAAATATAGGATAAAAAATGCAGTTGAGAAGAGAAAGCAGAAAGTTGTAAATAAGCATAGAAGCAATTTAATTACTATATACAGAACACTTGTCAAATGCTACATTTCTCGGCTTTAACACCTGATCTATAGAGAAAAGCTGTCTGCTGCTCCTTCAGAGGCAGTTTTGTTTTGCTTTATTGATTCAGCAGATACCATTGAATCCTCTGCTCTTGACCTCTGCCAAATGCAGCCCAGAGAATTTCACCAGCGGATTCCTGCATGGAGCTCAATAACATCCTGTTGAACTGGGGCACAGCTTTTAGGAAGACATCTGTTCCTGACTGGATCCATAGGTGAGTTGTTTCAATTATTAATTTCACTTGCTTTTTTAAAAAAAAAGACCTTATTTCCCATTTGAATTTGCCATCCTTTGTTCTAACAGTCACAAGTTTGTACCCTCATGACAGCTCATCTATCAGTTCCGGATTAGACAATTCATATGTGCCAACAATCCTGTCTTTGGAAGGACTTTCCTTTAGAGGGAGAAAGAAAAACAACCTTTAATAAAAACTCCTCAGCAAGAAAAACAGCCTTTAATAAAATCTCCTCTGTAACTAAAAAGTGAGTCAGAAACTCCAGGGAGAAATGATACAGGGATCAATCAGTAACAGCTCTAGAAGCTACAGTGACAAGCTTGAATGTTACAGCCTGAAAGCCACTGCTGATGTAAAACTAGAACACCTTCTCAAGGATTTTTTAATGACTCAGTGGTTCTGCACTGGACTCTGCAAATCATCTCTAAAATGGAATGAGGCGCCCAAAATTTGTCTATTTTATCACCCAGATAGAGGCAGTGTAGCAAAAAGTCACTATAGTTACGTCTTAACTGCAGCAAAAAGAGGTTTTAGAGTTGAGCACCATTGCTACTTTTAACTCCTCTCCAATATTTGCTGCTACTCACAAATACCCAACCACCACTACATCACCACCAGCTGTCCAAAGCAGAGAAGGGCCAGGAGCAGAGAAGGGTCTGCTTCCCTGCAGCACCAATGACTGAAACTCAGCTAGCTGAGGAAAACAGCTGCATGACCCTGGTGTAGGGTTACCCCACAAAGGCAAAAGGGCTTGGCCAAGGAACATGTAATTGCCAAGGCTGGCTTTGCAGAACATGCAGTTTTGACTGAAATGCACAGTCTTGAGGCACACAAATGACTGTTTCATGTATCTGCACCTTCTGCCAAATTCCAAAGAGGAAAAAGAACTGAGAACTAGCCAGAAAAAAACTGAAATCACAATATTCATAAGTAGAATATATTAAGTATTTTGGCACACAGTAATACTGGCCAGATGAAGATTTGTATTTAAAGCAACAGAACCTTGCCTATACCTTCTAGTATCTCTCCATCTGGATTTTCCCAGTTCTCTGTCAGCACGTGTTCTACATACTTTCCTAAAACCCAAAAGCTGAAATCCATGCATCCATCAATTTACTCACTTGCAAACTCCACATTAATTTTCTCCTTCTATTACTATATACAGACACACACTTATGCAAACATAGCTATAGACAGTATGTATGTGTGTAGGTGTAATCTAGTCAACACAGTACTTACATTTCACCTCAAAAGAATTCTTTCTTGCATTATGTATCTTACACACATCTTTATATTCTCTCCATTTGAGTTATTTCAAGTCCACTTTTTGTGGCTCCCATTGTTTCATGTTATATAGGTGGACATGTGTGAGGCAAACCAAAGGACTGGAATTGTACCACCACCTGACCCAATGCCAACCAACATTTCCTACATATTCCCCAATTCTGACATTCTCCATCTGAGAGAAGTAAATTGCGCACATGAGATGGAACAACACTCTGACCTTGCACAGAGAGCAGACATAGAAAAAGTGATTTTCAGCCAAAACAGTTTGCTTTTTGCTCTGTGTATCAGGCATGAAATTAAAAATCATCAGAGCCATGTCTCAGTAACTAAGTTCAAGTTTTCCTGCATGCATCTACAACTTTGTCTATGAGAGACTGGCAGGTAGATCGCTGAGCACTGGAAGGGTTTTAATCAATATATGCTTCTGACTGACAGGTGGCCAACCACCCTGAAGGAAACTTCCCTGTCTTCCAGTCTAGGAGCCACTCTGGCAGCCACATTCACACCACCTGAGCTGGGACTGAGGCCCCTGCAGAACCACAAACCCTACAGTCACATAGTCAGACAAGTTTTCCTTTCCTGCTCCACCCGAGGTTTCCCATAGCAGAGCCCCAGATAGCTCAATCTTTAAATCTTGATCATGATGCAACAACAAAGTAACACCTCGAGCTCAAGCTGGGTGCCTCCAAGGAGGGACCCTGAACAAAGGAAGCCATGGATATTATACTCTTACAGTCTAAGCACACAAAAGTCTGAGGTCATTGGCTCCTGTCATGTCTCTGAGTGTCCAGTCACTGTTCCCAGCCTCTTGCCTGGGACTCCTGGCACCCAGAGCTCAACCTGCAGCTGCAGCCGAGCTACCTGCATGGGATGCATTCCTCAACACCTCACAGTACAGAATTACACCACAAGAACCTCCTGAATGCTGACACGAAGCAGCCAAGTAGCTATCCAGGTTAGTGTGGAAAAACAAAACGGGAAAGTCTAATGTCAAAAACTGTGACTAGCCAATAACTGCTCTCTCTTCTCTAGAAATCCTCTCCAGAAGGTATGGTAGACCACACAGGACGTGCTGGACTGCAAGCAGACTGCTGACTTTTCCTATGGGGGGACACCTAAACAGGATAAATGGCCATCACACAGCAATTCAGCTTTTTCTCAGAGCACTCAACTTGCATTGTGCAGGCTCACAAAAGAAGTTGCATTATTATGAATTAATTGGCATTAACAATCACAAAAATTATTATTATGAAAAAAGTACTAGAACAGCCTGTCCTGCTGCAATGCCTCCTGAATACAGCTACCACAAGGCATGTAAAGTTCCCTAGAAAGCCATCCCAGTTAACAAATTGGAGAAAATGCAGCAAGATTTTTTGTCTCTGCACTGTAACCACAGATCGTGTGGTTAGAGAAAGACAGGAATATCTCAGTGCAGTAAGATTTTTCTCAGCTGCTTGAGAGTGCCAGCAGTTGCCTGGTGAAATAAGCACTGAGGTCTGGTGGCAGGAATATCTTTATGCCCTTTGTGAAAGACTTCATCCAGAACCTTTTGCCTCTCCAGAGCAGGTAAGAATGTCATCTTGTGCTACTGTCCTTTCGTTCCAGCACTACACCCCCTGCTTTCAGCCCCATCCATCCCTGTTTCTATGGCTGGCACTTTAATAAGAATTAAACCTACTCACACTTTTCTGATGTTAACTTTAATTTCAGTTTCTGCAGAACAGGTGTCATGAGGAATTAGTACCATTGCATTTAGCAATTCAATTAATGAAAGTATATTAAAATTACAGTAGCAATGAGTAAAAAACTATTCAAACCATTAGCAGTGTCAGAACGCCCAAATATCAGTAAAAATATGCAACCTTAATGAATTAATATTAACTCTGGAGCCTGAGCACAAAATTTGAACTCCTTACCATCCAATCACATCTCTGCTCTTGGCCTAACCAGTTATTAATAATTTCTCGGCTGGTGATGAGGGCTATTTTGCAATTTTATTTCATCAATTTCTAGCAGAGCAAAGAGGACATGTAGTTTGGTTCCATTTTTCATCTCTAAAGACATGCATAAATTTGTGTTTCTGACATTCAAATAAATCATTTTCTCTTATAGAAATGACAATAAACAAAAGTCAAACTCTTATTGATCTTCACCTCACATTCACCACACTGAATCATAGAACTGGCATCCAGGATCAGAGTGTATAATAGATATTTTTTAGCATTATAATTGTAGAGCTAGGCCTGAATTTTGACAGCAAAAAAGCATATGTCTCTGCTGCCTGTCAGCATATGTGGACAGCTTGAATAAAGCTCTAGAGGTGTCAGCTGCTCTCCTCTTCTTCTCCCTGACAGCCAGGTAGACCCCACAGCTCTGCAGCTGTACCATGTGTCAATTAGCCAACATCCAAATGCAAATTTTTTTCTTTTGAGACTTTTCCTGCCCCAGCAAGATGTGCTGTGACTTCCTGCCAGACTCACTTGTACTCGCTTCAGCTTTCCATCTCTCAGAAAGAAAGGCTTGGAACTACTTGAGCATCAGTTGAGAGGCAATGGAGCAGGCAGGAGGATTCCTGATAAAGCAATCTGCAAATGATCACATGTAAGAGGGAGATTCTATGTTTGATTGCTCTAAGAGCAGAATTATAGGAGAAGAATCATGAAGTTCTTCTGCAAACCATTACAGGCAACCCGATCTGCAAAAATAATGACTGACAGAAATGATCCTTTACTCATTTTATGTCATCTATTATTTTCAAATATGGGACTGTAGAGGTGCGTGCTTTGGTGGCACCACAATAACAGTGAGAATGACAAACATACCCTGCTAAGAGGGCAATTTAAGTGAGTAAAGCATTCTGGAATTACTAATATCTAATGTAGGATTGAATGTTGAATAAAGTGATTCAGTTTTGCCACAGACCTTCACTGAACATAGCAGTCACACATGAATGGATTACAGGAGTTGATTAATTAATGTATTCACTTTGAGATTCTTAAAAACATTGATTAAAACACTTTGAATAAAAACATAAAATTACATCCCATTACAAAGCCCTAGTAGTGATAAATTAAAGTGGTGGAAAATGTGTTTTTGTAATCTTTCTCCACACTCTCATACTCTTTGGACTACGTAAGGCGAAAATATCTATTTTACACATTTAGAAATCAATAGGGAAAAAAAGGTGGTCAGGATTTATAAAAATAATTTTCATTAGAGCTCAGCATTTCCTGAGTACAGAAAATGTTTCTCATACAATTAACTATATTTGTCTCAGTAGGAAATTTCCCACTGATAGTTATGGAAGCAAGACTGGATCCTGAATTATAGAGAAGATTTGCACTCTTCATTTGAGTAATTGCTCAAAGTTCTGCTTGACAAAGTGGCCACAAAGAGCCAGGAGAATGTGGTGACTTGGAGCCGATGCCAGGAGGACTGGCACAGCCACGGGCTCCTGTGGCACACAGCCAGCAAAGCCCACAGCCACGCCCGCTCCCTCCCCTTCCCCTCCAAAGCTGTAAAATCTTCTTAAATGCTCAAGAAGGAAAAAGAGGCCAGTATGGCAAAGCAGCTAAATAAATGATATCTGGAACCAGATGTTTAGCTGCATAGAAGAGCTGTCGTGAGTCACAGTCAGGATGTGTTGAGGCAGGAGGCCCCCAGAGGGACAGAGCTGTGTGCAGGGGAGAGGGAGAGGCAGTGCCCTGGTGCACCCACCAGCATCCTGAGCAGGGGCTGCATTCCTGCCCTGGTGCACCCACCAGCATCCTGAGCAGGGACTGCATTCCTGCCCTGGTGCACCCACCAGCATCCTGAGCAGGGGCTGCATTCCTGCCCTGGTGCACCCACCAGCATCCTGAGCAGGGGCTGCATTCCTGCACGTGGCATTTGGCGTCTAAAAGGTGAACAAAGCTCTGCCCACCGCCACAGGCACTGTCCTCTCACAGGAGGACACTGTCCTCACTGTCCTCTCACTGTCCTCTCTTGTGTTCTGCACACACTGTGGGCCCTCAGTGAGGTTTCCAGGACACTATTTTCCTCAAAACTGTTCATAACTTCACCGAGATATCACCCAGCAATTCGTTTTCTTAAGCAGTTTTATAATGACAGTGCCATGACCTTACTCCAATGAAATTAATTCTATAGCCCTTTTTAACTTAATCCAACAAAAACCCACTCATCTCAACATAGACTCATGAATCATTTTAATATATACATTTATACTAGTACAATTAGTGTTATTAATATAAATTGAGAACCCTAACATTATTTTACACAGAGTAGTGATAGAATTATTAATGCCAGTGAGTATTAGAAAAGTATTGAATATTAAATATGCTGTAGGTCATAGGTGTTTTTAAAGTACATCAGAGAAAATTTGTTGACATAAAAAAGGTAGGTTCTTTTTGTTTCATTTCATAGAAGATTTACTGTATTTTCTGTATAAGATAAATACTGAAGTCTTCATTTAAACTCAAGTGCAGACCCTAACTATAGAATCACCACTAGAGCTAGAAATCCATATGACAGCTTTTCTGGTGTGGAAAGACACACACTATTACCTGAAAGTCAGCAGGCCCAAGAAAGTCATTCTCTATTCAAAACAGCTTTCTGCACAAAATGCAACATCTTTGTAAGAGATGTGTATAAGTAGACCTGTATCTTAAAGCTTTTGCTGAGAGAAATGAAGTTTTAGGTGTATGATTTTGTCAAACCAAAAAAGCAAGTGCAAATATATAGTAAGTGATATATCAGATGTTCGTATGAATGAAGGTTGCCGTGTCAAATATTGTAGAAAATGATATCTGTGTTTGTACTATGGACAGATACATCAGGGGGAAAAAAAGAAAGGAGCATTTGATTTCATGAGTGGAAAACATTCATCTGACAGATTAATTATTTTTGAAGCAAGAGCAGCAATGAACTGATTAATACATGGAGCTCTCTATCTCCATGCTCGTATAACCATCACATTAAGTAAATTCCATTTCCCTGAAAAGATTCTGACTTACTGAAAGGTCTTTATGCACTTATAAATGTGTCAACAAGCGACAAGGACGTAATAGTTTCCAGGAGGTATTACTGCAATGTATATTTGATAATGAAATTTGCTGGGTAAATTAGCCAAAGAAAAAGTATAAAGGTCTAATGGGCTTGGTCTACCAGTGCTGGCTGTAGCAAAGAAATGATGGATGCTTTCTGCAGTGGAGGATCACAACCAGCCAGGACAGAGAATCACTGATCTGTTTGCAAGGGAGATAGTTTTACAAATAAATTTGGCCATGAGCACAAACTCTTTTCTTTGACAAACCAACCCCCATTACTACAGTAACCAGTTTACCAAAAAAATTTATCTTTTGTCTAGATTGTTGCAACTTGCCCACTCCAGGAATCCTTTACTGGATATCCACTGAGGGTCACTGACCACTTAAATCATAAAGTATCACTGCTGTTCTGATCCCTAAACAGATTGTTCAAGCTAGAAAGTGATAAACAGCAAACCAGCAGGTCCATTCTGAATATCTGGATATTTTCAATTTGTACTTAAATTAATATTTTTAGATTTGCAATATAAGAGGAAGATTCAGAGACTTCTGGGAGCTGTTCAGAGAGCACACATTGGGAATTTTATACCCCAAAAATTAATATAAATCAAACTCAAAGCTTGTACTCTACCAAAATAACTCAAAATCACCCTTGTTAATAGTTGATTAGCCATACTAGCTAAACAGGGCAACGGGTGCTACTTATTACACTGGAGAGAAGAGCTGCCTAAAAGCAGAATTAAAATCTCAAAGATTTAAAGATGCAGAGCACTGGGGAAGCCATTTGACCAGTACTCAGTCATACATTCAGATTATATGATGAGTGGCTGATAAGAAAGGATTCAAGTGCCAGAAATGTGACATGTGCTATCATGGAATGCTATTCAATACATATATCACCTTTGTCACTTCAGCTCATTGTCTAAGAAAAGGAAAAACCTAGTGGGATGTAGTAAAATGGCAATGGTATATTTATGTAAATGCATCCTTCTCATCAAACAAGATGAATTACAGTTCATCCTCAACTTGAGACAAATGATAAAATATCAGAATATTTTACAGTTACACAATTATTATCACCTGGAAGAACCCAGTCTAAAGGGATGATGTAAAACAGCAGAGAACTCTGGGACAGGATATCCTTAAGTAAATACATCCCATATTTCTGTAAAGAAAAAATTCACATTGCAGAGTTCTATATTAATATAGAATAGTGCAAAAGATTTGTAATAGTAGACTGGTATGTTAATGGACAAGGTCTTCAATATAGCAGCCAGATTTCTATTTCCTCTTGTGAAATGCAACAAGTCCTTTCAGATTCTTTCTGAAGCGAAAAGAACTAATGTTCATTTCTGGAAGCATGAGAAATTATGCTTTATCTGTAAATATAATATCTTTATAGATTCTAGTGTGACATTAATACATCACCACTACATAAAATGTATAATTCATGTACTGATAGCCAGTCAGATGTAGCAGCCATGAAAACAGAGGCTTCTGCAAATCATCAGCATACATTTGCAAAACAAGTGACAGCAATAATCCTCTAAAGGTGGACTATGTGTGTGGGGGGAGGTGTTTAAGTACCAAATTTTCACTGCATCTACCTGTTACCTTTGCAAGTTAAGATTCAAAAATGGAAATAATACTTAAAAAAGAAGACACATTTGTGGTTTTGTGTGTGTGTTTGGTTGATTGGTTGGTTTTTTTAAATCATTATGTGTAAGTAGGAAGAGACAGAAGTTATTTTGGACTCTAGAAGACAAACACCTATATACAATGAATATAATTATGGCATGAGCTCTAGGAGAATAGTAGGGATGTATATTGAAATAATGATGTAGCTTTTAAGTGTTGCTGAGAGCAGGATTTGGTGAGTAAATCAGGAGCTAGTGACACAGAACATAGGCAGACCTCTACAAACTCCTATCTACTTTGAGTCTTTTTCTGTTGTGGACCAGAGTGGGAAGGATCCTCCCCAGCACATCCAGAAGGTCACAGATCTCTGATAAAGTCACTGTGAGCAGATTGCATGGGACACCATGGAACTTATTACCACAGAAGTCAGTAAAAGTAGCGTGTGAAGTTGTGATTAGCTAGTCAGTAATTTAAACAATGAAAAGATATCCTGAATATAAATTTATACATCAAGAAACAAAAAATATCCCATAGAAGCCAGAACCTGTATAATATAGTTACTGAGAGAAAGAACCGAATGGATTTGAGAGTGCATAATAGGCACCCAGTGTCTGACGTAGTGGATACCACAGAGTGGAAATAAGGGAACAAAAGTGCCATGCATCTGCCATGGCTGGAGTGCCAGAGGATAGGGATTACAGCAGGAAAAGCCAGTGCAAAACCCCCCATTTCTGTAGCTCTTTACAGGGACCTCTTTCACATTTCAGGTCAGTGCCCATGTCCCCACACAAGCAATAAATGGCCTGAAAGATGGTTGACTTTGTTGCCTGAACCTCACAGTATTCCACCAAAGCATTCCTACTCATCCTTATGGGAAAATGGTGACAGGATTTGCAGGACCTTGCACAGAACCCACAGGAGGCAGAGGCCTCATTCTCCCTTCAGTCCCCCAGGGCTGTACAGAAAGATTCTCTCCCCACAGAGCCTGAGCCCACTTTGCCTGCCCACTGCCATTCACTGCTCTAATGGCTTCAAGCAGCCCTAAAGCCCATCAGGCACTCACTGGCAAGGAACAGGGCATTTCCAAGGCACCCCAATGTGCTGCAGCCCCAAGCTGTCAGCACAGCCTCCACAGCCACTGGCAGAGAAAGGAGGGGAGCTGAGCTGTCCCCAGGAAGCGCAGCAGACGAGGGATGGCTTCGGGGTACTTGTGGCATAAAACACAGACTGTAAGTCACCCTCAAATGTAGCCACAAATGAGGGTCTGGCTCTTTGCATGGGACTAAAACATAAAAAGAATCTTTTAAAAGGATACAAGAACAAAGAAGCATTTTGTACTGGTAGTCCTGTTCTCCCTGCTGTGATCTCCACACATTGGCACACTGGCCTTGACAGATGCAAAGCATTTTTTTCTCCTGCACTCTCATTTTGCAGTGGTGTCACAACTACAAGAAACACTGTGAATCCATTAATCAATTACTCTCAAATATCCAAATCCTCCTCAGACCAAGCAGATGTCCCACAAACTTGTCATGGCATGTCTCAGGGTGCCTTTGTGAAAGAAGTTGTTTAGTTTGTTTTACTTAGATTAAATAAAGAATTAGCAGAAGAAGCTACATGCAAGGTTTGAGGAATAAGCAGAACTTGGTATCACAGAATCAGAGACTTCTGTGAGCTTCTTGGGTGGGAAGAGACCTTAAAAATCTCCTTGTTCCAACTCCACTGCCATGGGGCCAGAGACATCTTCCACCCTTCCACCAGATCAGTTTGCTCAGGTCTCCTGCTAACCTGGTCTTGAACACTTCCAGGGATGGGGTAGCCACAATTTCTCTGGATAACCTGATCCAGTTTCTCATCACCTTCTTAGTATAGAACTTACTCCTAACATCTTAACTAAATCTGCTCTCTTTTAATTTAATTTTTCTTTGCCCCTACACCTCTCATGGGAAAACTGTTCCAGAATTTTACTTCATCTACAACTAAAAATGTCCTTCTAGGTTCCAAATTTAATTGTATTTATGATTGCTTTATGCTCATTTGTCCTTTTGCCAACACTGCTCTTTAGCTTCAGCACTTTTGCTTCCTCAGTCATTTCCCATACACAAGCTTGCAACTTACTAGTCTCCAAATGCATGACCTTGCACCACACAGCAGTGAATTTCATCTGATTTTCAGTACTCCAGGCCTTAAGTTCATCCACTTCTTCCTAGCTGACAGACTGCTCCTATTCAGAGTTCATTCATCAGCATATTTAACACATATACATCTCCTTTTTAGGAAAATGATGTGAACAAAAACACCAAAAAAATAGCCAGAAGACTAGTCCTTAAAAACTGTACTGTAACCTAGTCCTTCAATTAAAATTTTCCAGTGTCTCCTGTAGTTCTCAAACCCTCACATGATTCTTGCTTTGCCACTTTCTTTCTGATGAGCATTATCCCTAATTTCCCTAGGAGATGCCAAATCACATACACAATACAGTCCAGCTAGAGAAGCACAACTGCATTTTCCTGTACAGAAAATCAGTTATCTTATCAACAGGGTCCCTAGAGATGTCTTCCATCAAATCAGTGCTGAGCAGTGGCCAAAAGGACAAGTTACTGAAAGATTGTTTGCAAAAGTGCCAGGTGCTGTATATTTTATCCAGCACAGTTCACCTTCATTGCTCATAACCCAAACCTCTCTTAGTGGCTAATGTGACACCTGTGCCAATGTTTGCCCCTGCATAGCTGAGCCAAATTCCATCATCGCTGGGACCTGAGTGTCCCTGTGTACCTCAGCAGCCATCCTGGGGCACTGAACCTCCCTGTCTGCCCTGTCTCTAGATTCATGGTGTATCAGGCACAGCACAGTCTCTGGCAGTCTGTGGTAGAAAGTTACACTTCTAGCAGTAAACTCCAAAAAGAACAGAAAGTTCAGGGAAGGGGCAAGACAAAAACGTGATCTCTTCTCCCAGATTCATGACACTCATAACATTTATGAAAAACTGAGCCAATAAACACAGTTTCACATCATCATGATGGCACTGGTGTGCAGGACTTCCTGAATTATGCCAGTTTGCTTTACCTCCCAAAATTCTCCAGAAGCAGGGGATAACACAAGAGAAATTGCAGATTGAAAATCTTTTTCTATTTTAGCAATTCCTTAAAGCCTATTAGTCCACACTTACTTTGCATCTGCCTTTATTCATAAGATCTAATGATGAAAGCATTCAAACTCTGTTAGCAGAGTTCAGTGAAAGCTCAGATTATCAGTGCACACGAAAGCACCGTGTGCTTTCACCTCAGCAACACATCCTGGTAAGAAGTAAATAAAAGTTCCACTCCACAAACTATCCTCTGTGAGGGCGACTGCTGCTCCAAAGGCAGCCCCCAGAACCTGGTTCATTAATTTAAAAATGAAAGTCAGAATAATTCAAATTTTAGCCTTTAAGAGGAATCAGTTAAAGTTATACAGAATTCATGCTTTGGAAGGGAGCAATGTATTTATGCCACACTGCCTACTACAAAGTATTTGCAAGCAAGCATATAAATGTAAAAGAGGAATACACATTCATTTTGGTAGGTTTAAAGTTTTTCATGATCCCCTCATGACAGAAGAATTTGTCAGCTCCCTCTAAGAAATAGACAGAAACATTTGTTTTAACTTGTTTAAAGTGAACCTAGTAAGAAATTATCTAAGACATGGCTCCTCTCCTTTTCAGTCTGCTTACTGACTTACAGAAATAAAAAGCTGGCTGTATCTGAAAGAGGAACACAGCTTTAACCTCTATCAGCACTGGAGGTTTTGACACAGTAAGTATTGATTTACATTTCAGATAAAAGATATGAACAAAAGACCAAAGAGAGTCAACTTTCAGAATACACAGAAATGGAAAACATTAGGTCAAGTACTCCAAATCTTCCTCCCGAAATTGGTGACATTTTTTACTCTTACTTCATATGGAATATCTTAAGACATTAAGCTCGTAAAAGGTTTATGAGAATCAACAGCAGGATGCAGAACAGGTGTTATTGATGCTGCCATTAGTGAAAGGTGGGAAGAAATGAAGTCACTGCTCATTTGCTTTGGCAGCAGCCAGGCTGACACGCACTCCCTGGCTGTCCACTCAGCACAGCTCCTGTTGGACACACCACAGCACAGACTTCCTCTTCTGGCTGCTGAGCAGACAAAATACTGAAAGGAGGTTGGACATCTGGGAACTCTGAACTGCAGGAAGAGTTTTAGAAAGCAGAAACTAGTCAAGATACAAGATAAATGACCATGTCTGTAGAAATGTGAAAATATTATAGAAGAAAAAGGAAAGATAAGTGGGACTGCTGTTTTAAGGGAGTCACAAGACAGAGGAAGTTGAAGTTGTTAGGCAGCAGGAACTCAGGGCACAAATCTGCATGATATCTACATTTTATCTGGCTTTGGGAAGACTCTCTTCAAACAATTTTGAAAGAGCCAAAATGAAGAATGCTGCATGGAATCCAGTGCCTCAGTCCAAATGAATTCATTGAAAACAGCAGATGCTCTTTATTTCTCAAAATTTGTATTTCTGTTTGTACGTTTATTTATATTCCAAATGTACAAAGAATTTTACTTGAAAGTGCTTGTAATTCTGAAAAAAACCACATTAATTTTAAAAGGTTAATTTAAAAGATAACACAACAGAGGCATTTATATGCAGTGCATACTGTGAGAAACCTTAAACCCTAACAATGTGAAGAGTAATTGAATGAAAAAGCAGTATCAAAACACTAAACAAAAATCTGACAAGTTGGATGAGCAACATCAAACTATATATTGACTTCTTTTTTTATCTTGTCAGTAAAAATAAAATCAAAGGTGGAGAGAAAGGAAAATAAGCCCCACAGTTATCAGAACAAATAAAGGCTGTGTTTACCCCATCTTAGCACAAAAGGACATAAGAAATGTTAGAAGAGCCCATTTTGACCCATTGCAACGAGTATCTTTCTTCCTAATATATTTTATGCTGGTTCAAAGAGAATACTCTATGGCATTCTCGTTCTTTGTACAAACTATGTGATGGAGAGATGAAGAAATTCCTCTGTGAGTCCAGATAGCCATCCATTTTAACACTGGGTCATGAGGCTGCTTCTGCAATTCTAATTTTTATTCTTGTCTGGACAAGGTACTAAAACTTTTTAGGTACTATAAACTATCTGCCCTAAGAAGATCTGCCCTAAGATTCTCCTTTCGAAAAATTCAGAGGCAAAACTCTGTGCAGCATCAAACTGATGTGGAGATGGTTTGATTCCAGACTGAGAATATTCTCCTCTGGTTTACAACGGATAACATGCTGAGTGCATAATACAGAAAATGTACAATGATTTCTTAAGAAATCATTGGCACCTTAATTGTGTTATAAAAATCAATAGTTTATCATTTAATGGATTTACTGGACAGAGAAAAGTGGCTATGCTATTTAAAGTTCCCACCAATTATCCAGAGGCTGTTTTTCTCTAATCCTATTCAAAAATTCTCTGAATCAAAGAAGCATGACCAAACTACAAAAGGCATTACACAAAATATTCTTCTACAATGCAAAGCTGAAATGAAATAAGAGATTGGTATATTTTGGGATGTGTGAAGGCTGTAACTTCTCAGTAGAAGCTCAGTAGAAGGTGCAAAGAGAACCTGCAAATGTTTTTCACTCTAACATAACTTACCAAACTTAAGCACAGGTTGCTTCAATACTAAGGCAAACCATGGCGGGTTTTTACTTTTCCTGTATGCTCTCCTTGTTATTACATAGCTTTAATGAACTGTCCTGAAGGCAAGAAGGGGATTAGCACATACACTGCACAAAGCTGATGGATCTTTCAGTTACAGAAATTCACCGCCTTTCTTCAGATGATACCACATCTTTTTATCTGTAAACAGATGCCTCAAAAGAAACCAAACAGATCAAAAAAGAGGAACAAATTAAGAATCTTTTTAGCCCTGTGCTGGTTGTCTTTCTACATCCATGAATGCTGGTTAACTAGTTAGGCATCTTCATTAAATATTTCTTTATGATTTAAGGGTTTAAATGCCTGCTCTGAACTGAAATGCGGCCAATTGGTCACATGAGTGGATTCCTATAAAGCCTGATGAGACCTAAGCAGCCAGTTTCAGGTATTACTGGCTGAGGAGTCAGTGCTTTCTGGAGTGGTACAACACATTTCTTTTACAGAAAGACTATGATTTTTTTCATGCTTTGTCAACAGGGTAAGTCTGGTGATGGAGAGTTGTCTTTGCTCCCAACTCACCACTGTCCACTGTGGTGTAAAGAACAGAGAGATGCAGAGGGAATGTCTCCACAACTTTCCCATCCCTGCTGCATCTATCCCGACAGTCCCTTTGACCATGACTTTCAGGAGTCCCCGTCCATGTTAGAGCATCAGGACTACACATCAGTGAGAGGAAACTCCATGAAATTCTAATCTTGGAAGTACCACAGAAACTAACCCAACTGTGTTTTTTCATAACTATCCACAACCCTCAAATAAGGATTCTTACAGAATGTCCATGATTAAATATTTGTGGGGCTTTGGAAAATAGACTGTGAACTGATTCTCAATTTTAACATATTTACCCAAGAAGAGTCTTCTTCAAACTGCTGTTTTCTGAATCACAGGTGTTACTTCATCCTTCTAAAAGCAAAGCCTTAAGATGATGGAGAGATTATATGCATCTCTCACAGAATTTATTTTGTTCTAGAAGATTAAGCAGACTGTCATGCTAATCAAAGAATATCACTTTTTTTTTTTTGAACAGTATTTCTATCAAAAAACCAAGATACAAATAAAAATGAGAAAAAATTCAGAGCTCATGTATATGGCTGAAGAAGGAGTAAGCTGGAAATTCTGCTGGAAATTATTCTGAGATTCTCAAAATGGTAGTGGATACAATGGTGACTATGCAGTTAAATTACCCTGCATGATGTAATCTTGGCAAACACACTCCTAGGAAGGTCACTGGCTGAGCAGGAATGTTCAGAGGAAATGCAGCACAGGGGCATGCATGCCTTGGCTCCGTGGCAGCTGTTACCAAGCAAAGGCTAAGCAGGCAGCAACTCACATCATGTCTCCCTTCCCTGCACGTCAAGAATGGCAAGAAGGAGCTACAAAAAATTTATAGGATGCCTGGAGGTCTTCTTTTTTAGCTTAGCTAGCATTTATCATATATATATAGACATCAAGACAAAACATAGCATTTTACAAAATACTGTATGAACTACAAAGACAAGAGATCTCCAGACTACATGAACTGACAGTCTTAAAAAGCACAAACCAATCCAATTCAGAATACTGTACAGAACAGACTGGTCATTAGAGCTTTACTCAGATGGATGCTTTACACAGAGAAATGGGAGACTGCTCCAAGTGTGAGCAATGATATGTAATATGGCTAAGTCAGGAAAGGATGAAGGAAATTACAGAATTATTCCTACAGAAATAAACCCAAGCTGTGTCAGTGGGGGTCCTTTAAAAATGGCTGGATTTAATATCACACATCTGATATCAGGTGCACATTGAATACTCTCCTAAATTAAATCAATTCATTTCCCAGCATGATGCTCCTAACTTCTCAGTATTTTAATTTAAGACCTAACCACACCTTATGCTTAGGTTATTTATGAGAAGAAGGGACGTTCATGTGTTCCATTTTCTTAGTCCAAGACACAATAGAAATCTCTTCACTGGAATATGTTCTAACATGTAAGGGATGAAGATAAATGTATATGAGTTCTCACAGTTTTTCCCAAATTATTACCCAAGTACTCACTCTGTCTTTGCGAGGCTCCAGTAGATGTACACTGCACAGAAGCTTCAAATATTCAGCCAAAGAAAAGTGCATAATCCAGCAGCTCAGGTACCAACTGCAGCCAGACTACAGGTGCAGTCTCAAAGAAATCATCATTACACCCTGATTGTCTTATCTCTAGTTTCTCTGTGCTTCCCACATCACCATAATTCCAAAACAGACTATGGAAGTATGATGTGCTCAGGGTATGGATGGACCAAAGTTAATGGCACAAGATTCTGTGCCTGTCTTACACTACCTGCAATTTTTGGGTCACAAGATATGAGGGGTTTTTCTGTAAAACTGGAAAGAAACAGGGAAAAAAATTCCTCTCACAGTATGTCTAAAACAAATTTCCAGTGGCAGCTGGCAAAGAGTCCTTGGGCAGCCCAGTTTTGCCCTCAGCAGGCAGGTAGCTCCTTACACCTTACACTCACAGATGGCTGCCTCATACACCATTTCAACTGCAGCTTTTTCAGCCCAAATCTCAGTTTTAACTGGAATTTCTAAAGTGCTCAGGCCTTAGCCTAACTCCTGTCAGAAGAGGTATAGGATTTTTAGATACTGTATTATGTATAATTTCAAAATTACTTCAAGTTAAACCACATGTAATGAACTATGTGGTTTCTGCTGGCTACAGAACTCCACAATAGTTTTTCAACCTTCCTTTATCTATCACTGTCTCTCTTCTGTCCTTGCTCTATTAACTGTTTTTATTTAATAACCTGTAGCTCTACTTTAGTATTACTGTTTCCTTTATCTCCAATACCTAAGAACTCTTAATCAGTGTAACCTAGTGTATGATAAAACAACACTGGATTTCATTGAAAATCCTAAGGTAAAATGAGAAAGCTAAATACATCCTAAAACTGATTAAACTCGTTACCTTCCTTGGCACAATCAGGACGGCACCTTCAGAAGGAAGAGCAAGGCAGGCGAGCAGAGCGGCGTGGGCTGAGCACAGCAGCCCATGGGTGGCTCGGCCCTTCCAGTTCCTGTGCTCCATTATGCCGTGATGAGTTACAGGGTTCTTAATAATTGCTCTTCCTAGAAACATTAAGACATTCTTTGATGAAGAAAATGGCATTCCAGTACTTTCCCGTGAAAAGGCAACAAAGTTTCATGAAGAAATGCTGTGATCAAAAAAGCAGTCAGTTCAAGGGAAGATCTTACTTGACAAATATCTCATTATAAAACCCCAAGTCAAATTGGTTCCCCATAACCTTGTTCCCGGGTTTTTGAAGCCCTCAGGAAGTGTTTGCTTGTACTTTCCAGGGATGTTAAACTAATGGGGCTGCCCCCACTTCCTTCTCGTAGGGAAAAATGCCATGAGTTGCCATGTCAACGACATGAGCACCTGAGGCACCTGCACGGGTCCTGGGTGACCCGGCGCCATTTCCCTGGGTGGCACGGCGCCATTTCCCTGGGTGGCACGGCGCTTGGGGCACCTGTGAGGTGCGAGCACAGGCTCTGCGACAGCCTCGGCCATTGTGAGGGACTCGGTGCGGGGCCGGGGCTGGGGCCCGGGCAGCGCAGCCCACAGCGGCCGCCACCCGCTGACCCCGAGCTGCCACCGGCCCTCAGGGGCGCCCGCGCCGCCATCTGCAACGGTCCCGCCCGCCTCACGCAGGTGNCCTTGACCCTGGCTCCCGTCCTGACCCCGGCCCCGGTCCCTGTCCTGACCCCGGTCTCTGTCCCGACCCCGGCCCCCGTCCTGACCCCGGCCCCTGTCCCGACCCCGGTCCCTGTCCTGACCCCGGCCCCAGCTCGGGCGGAGCACCTGGGGCCCGCGGCGGTGCCCCTGTAGCTGCGCAGTGAAGCCGGCGCCGCAGGTGGCCGTAGGTCTTGTGTCAAAATGTTTTGTGGTCAAATTTTTATAAAGAAAAAGTCTCGAATTCAAGTTATTTTTCCCCTTAATTCTGCACGTTGTGCATAAAAGCTGTGCCGCTTTGCCCATTGGAGCACCAGTTGTCTTGCAATACCTTATTAATGGTCTTTCTGCCCATTTATTATGCTAACTTGTATTTTGAGAAAATATATAGTGGTGTTACAAACTCAGCTTTAAATATTTAATATGTGGGATTCATTTGTCTGGGAGATACTAAAACCCTTCATCAGTGATGAACTGCTTTCCCTGGCGTGTCCCAGCCACCATAAATCAGCTCTGGCTCTGGGCCCATGATGGTGAGTTATATGTATGAACAGTCTTGGGTCTAAGCCTGTGTGCCCTGCCAAAAATAGTCTCTTCATGTCATTTTTCAATGCAAATTAGTAGTATTTGCAAATTCACTTTATTTTGCTTCACAGATATGACTTTGGAATAAAAAATCTGAAATAAACATCGCTTTTCCAACACTGGGATATTGATCAGAAACTTGTATTCATATACTTATGTAAATAGTGCCTTTTAACACAAGGGACTAACCATGACTATGAAGGGTTTTAGATCTATGTGAGTCTGTCCATCCCTGTCTCTCCTGGATTTAGAACAGTGCTCAGTACTAGTTAGATTAAGAAAGCATGAGGGTCTGTTTGCATTTGCTATTTGTGAAACACTCCTTTTGCTTGTTACTTTCAAAGGACCAGTTGTTGGAATCTGGGGCTGCATAAACACCAAATATTATTGAAATACACATAAGAAGCTGTCATAGAACGGAGTTACTTTTGCAGAGTCCTAAGTGGCTGGTGTGAATGGAAGGAATAAGGGGCCCTTTGGACACTGCTGCTTTATTGTTCACGTAAGAGGCATGGTGAAACTAATGACCAAAGTCACTGCACAAACCAAGACATCACAAGGTAAATTTGGATAGGAATTTATCCAAAGATAAATTTCTTTCATTGTTGCTTAACTTTATAAATTGCATTCTTGATGGTTTGTCATTGACTGAGACTTTAGGCCTGTATTTCCAGTTGGACAGACATACTAAAGAACATGATTCAGGGCAATAAAATAATAAGTTTGTGACTGAAAAATGAGAAAGCTGCAAGTTTATGGCATTGTGCAAAGTTGTCATAAAATACCTATTTATTTGATAACTATGCAAAAAATTGAGGACTTGCATTTCAAATTGCTGTCGATTCTTTTTTAAAATAGTCTCTCTGGATTCTTTTTCAAGTACTCTTGATTTTTAGACTTTCTGGAGGGACTGGGAAGACAAAAGGTGAAAAGAGGAAAAATACTGCAACTATCAATTTTCCAGACCTCCTTTAATAATAGCTTACTATAATTAAAGATAATAATACTTGATGCATAATGAAAGCACTTTTTAACATTACCTCAATAATTACATGACAAATATGCTGTTCACTTAATGGTTTTAGTGGCCACCAATCTTAATAGCAAAGGTAATTTCTAGTCTTCATTTGTAGTAATGAAATTTGATAAGTTACAATTAAGCAATATATGAGCAAGGATGTATTGCAATGTCACTTGCAGTATTTTTCCTGCCTTAGTGAAAACCATTTTGCTGGTTTCACAGAGGTGTTTACAATGACCAGCTGTGTAGCTGAATGACTTGTCCAAACAAATGATTATAAACTTTGGGTCTAGTTTACCTTCCAGCCAAGTTAGGAAGAGACACCTGGTTATGAATTTGGTGCCTACAACAGTATCAGTTTTCTGAGTCTGCATAAAATATGTTCTGCAAATTAGCAGATAAGCTGCCTTGTCCATATGAATATCAGTTTAAAACACAGCTGCATTGATGACAAATTGTAAGAATAGTTCCTGAAAGAGATGTTATTTTTTCAGTCTCTGAACTTAAAACTTTTTGTACAGTGACATTTAGATCAGAATTCCTTGTGTTTCTTTAGTCCTAATATTTTTCCCGAGATGTAATAAGGCATAACAGACCTGCAAAATAGTGAGGGCTGAGCTAGGTGCATGATGCTTGGCAAGTCTGAAACTGATCTTCAAAGCAGAAGTTAGTGAAAGTGCTTTGACCCAAGGAAAAGGCAGTGTATTCCTTTGCATTTCCTTCACTTAAAATTAATAATAAATAAGAACTGGGCAGTGGTGAACTCGTCAGTCCTAGAATGCCAAGTGTCTGAGTGTGAGTTGCAGGGATGCACTCGTGAACATGTCCTGCAGGAGGGCTCAGCTCCTGGCCCTCCTGCCCTGCAGCCCCTCCACGTTCTGCTCTGGCAAAGGGGATCCAACACTCGGTCACTGAGATCGGTTTCATGGTGCCACTTCTCACTAAGACATGAATCACACCATTTTCAGCAGTTCTAGCTTGTTTAAAGGCTGTAGGTAAAAACAAAGATAGGGCTGCAGACAGAAAACTGTGATTTCAGAAGTAAGTGATCTTTCTGTTAAGTGAATATTTAGAGAGGAGGAAAAGCCTAATACACTTGCTTTAGAAATGCATTCTTTAAAAGGTATTTCTAAATTGTCTAGTTCATAATTGAGTAGCTCAATATAACTGTTAATGTAGTAATTTTAAAAAAATGCTAACAAGTGGAAAAGCTGTGCAGAAAATGGTCTAAAACATCGAATAATGTAACCAGTGTTTTAGAAGTGCAGTGACAATATCAGTTAAATTTGATCAAAATACTAATTACAAGGTTTGATAAGCCTGTTACAAACGCTGTGGTTTTTAAATTTTATTTTCCTTATAATCAAAAAATTGTAAATGAACTAATATTTCTCACAACAGCATGGGATAAATTTACAATATCTAATTATTTTTCCTTTTTTATTTTATTTACAGACAAGATTTAATTGTTGCTGGTTAAAATAAATGTAGATAAATATCAATAGATTTCATCACATTTTCATAAAAGAATGATTATTTACTTTTTGAAATAGAGTGCTGCCATAATCCTTTAGATGAATTCATTCTTCATGAACTTATCCATATTTCTAGTTCATGAACTCATTTCATATTTCTAGTTCATTTATAGTGATATGTATTTTCTTGATTTTTTAAACTTGGTTACTCTTTGGTTGTGAGAGCTGATCTGCTCATTATGAGAAGCTGTATTTATAATCAGCTGGTCAGCATATTGTTTCTGTTTGTTAAAAAATTGGTTGCAGTCTGAAAAATGTCCAGTAATTAAAAATATTTCATTCTTAAGTTGTTTGTACCCAAACTGTACATGAACAGAACAACATATATCAAGTAAAAGTGAGGCAGAGGCTTGTAAAAGATTCTTCTCTGGGTTGAGGAGCACTTCCAGTTCTCAGTGAAGGTGCCTCTTGTCTCTTGTGGCTGATTCTCGCTGTCTTTGGAGAGTGACAACTTCCTTTCATGTTCAGGATGTCTTCACTTGCTGTTGGTGCCAGGTGAGCCCCCAGACACCCAGCGAGACCCAAGAGGGGCGTGGGAGGCTGCCAGTGTCAGTCCCTTCCCTTTCCACTGCTCCAGTTCTGTGACTGCAGGCATCTCTGAATCCACAGTGACTTGGCCAGCCCTCAGACAAATGAAGTGCTTGGCTTGAGTGTGACAGAAATCATCCTCAAAGAAGAATGCTGAATGTGAAAGAAGATAACTTGTCTCAGAAGTCTCTGCCAAATACCTCTAGATGCAGAGATTTTTGTTGCAGCTGTTCCATGTTTCTACTTTTCTATATTGAATGTTAAGCTCCTCTTTAATGGATTCTAATGTTTTCCAGAGGGCACTTGAGAACAAAGAACGGTAAAAAATGTGTTAAAGGTGATTTTTAAGCATTTTTAAAGAATAAGAAAGTCTTCATTGATTCAAAATAAGGACTGACATAAAAGTCCTATTTTTACTTGGAATATAAGAAAAGGCAGCCCTGGGAATTTGATGTGCAAAGAGAATGTTTTCCAATACAATACCAACATTATTTTGGTGTTAATTCTTTTGCAGTAACACTCTGATGCAGTTGATATACATTTCTCAGAAAAGTACTTTATAATTGTATTCACATATTTTAAAATATGGGTGGGAGTGTCATTATAGGATTTTTTTCATGACAAATCTTACATAAAGTTGTTTGTTTTCCAGCATAGCTTGCAAGTGTCTTTACTGATTGAGAAGCTAAAATTATTTTCTGCCTTTGAAAGCTGAAAAAATGTTCAGAAGCGACTATCAGGTAAAACAGAAATAATTGTAATTTTTACACATTTTCATTTAATCTTTGAGAGAGCTCAATTAAAACAGCTTATCCTGAGAGGCAGGAAGTCCAGCTACAGGAGTGTTTTGGAGTGGTTCATAATTCAGCATTTTTACAGAAGAGTTGTGAAGTAGTGGGTGGCTGCTGATGCTGTCAGGTCTAGAATGGGCACAACGTGAGTTTGCCAATGGCTTTTGTACTTCACCCTTGTGGGCCAGGGAAGGAACATCTGCTTCCAAGCAGTCCTGGAAGGAGTCCCAGCTCCTAAGGTGTAGTCAGAAAAGGGTTTGGTTTATTCCTTTGGCCCAGCACAAGCTTGTGACAACAGCAGTCACATTATTTGGAACTTATTATCCCTTTTACTCTTTCCTGGCCTCTCTTTCCACCACACTTTGCCTCCCTTTCTCTGCACCAGTCCCTGAGAGAACAACCCACCCCAACTACATTTTCCCCACTGGCCCCAGGTGTGCAGCTTTTGTACTCGAAGTTGTTATTTCTGGTGTTCCTAGTTCCCTAGGCTGTCTCAGCTTTTCATGGAATTTCTGATGCCCAGCTGCCACTGGCTTTGCAGAACTGTGCTCCCCAAAGATGCTGCATATGTCCCTCAAGTTCATTGTGGAGTTTGGCACTTTCTTGCCTAATTTCTCTGGGGCCCCCCTGAGCCCCAATCATCCTCCACAGCACCAAGTAACTTTTGTCAGCTTCTTGCATCACTGCCTGTTTGGCACTTTCTCATATCACATCTGGTATTTTTCCATGTCCAGTTTAACCTCAAACCAGAGCTGACTCAAGAGCTGTGCTATTAACAAAATGTATTTGTAAAAATGGAAGAAAAAGGCATTTTGTCACTTTTTGAGAGCTTGATCCTGTAGTCCTTAAATAAATTGGGAAACTTGGAAATTTATACTATACCGTATTTAAAAAATGCATCCATTGTAAGTTAAAAAATATTTTGAGTGCAGTTTATGGAATGCCATTGCGGATTTCCTTGGAATTTAGTAAGTCCAGTCACTGGGATCAGCCATGTGGCTGGAGCTGCCAGGTGTGTGTGGGCAGAGGAAATTACCTAATTCATATACAGTGCAGAGTTGATGTTCTCTGAAAAACTAATCTGAGGAGCATTTCTTTTGCTTGCCCCTCTTGCTCATTCTGACTTGCAGGCAATTGCTTGGGCAGCTGAGCATAAAGAGAATTGGGGAGTGCAGGCAACTAGAAATGAGAAGGGAATGGCAGAGTTGTAATGATTGATTAGGTCAACCACGCTGCTGCAAAATGCTTAGCAAACTGTAGGCTGAGTGCATCAGATGGCACAAAAAATGCCACATCAAATGGCAAAAATCTAGAAGCAAGTAATTCCCTAAGCAGAGGTGATAAAGCCAACCTCCCCCAGAACCTGTGTTTAGGTTCTTTGATGTCCAGCAGGACACATGCTCTGTGTCAGGAGTTTTCACCTGACAGGAACATCCATATTAATCTTTTTCCAGTAAAAATTCTCTATTGCTTCATGAAGGCTGTAGCCCTTACCCTTTTCATGGTGATACTGACTGGAACAGATCTACTACCAGGCACCTTAAGTTGCCCCAGAAAAGTTAGTAAATTTTTGTTTGGTCAAATCAGGCTGTAATTTGGTAACTACTAGAAAAGTTACCTCAAAATATGTAGGCAGAGCTGTCCACATATGTGGACAAATGGTGTAAACTTCATTCCACTGATAATCAGACAAAACATCCAATCTGTAATACCTTTTAGTTTTTAGCAGCATGTTTTGAAACTCACTTCATTTGGCAAATTGTAGAAATAAATATTATCCAAATATAAATTAGTCATCTCTTGCATGGTTTTAGAATATTTACAATCATTTTAGAGAATGACATTATAGATTAAATAATTTCAAATACTCCATGGTATTCCTTCAATTTTATCTTCTGATCCTCTAGTAAAGCCAAGTATTGACTACATGAATTGATTGTTATAGTAGTCTAGAAGTTGTTATTGATATTCTGCTGTCTGACTGATCAGTAATGCTGACTGTGGTAGCAGCATGGTACAGAGGGACTCTTAGGTTCTCATCTGGACTGTTGATAATTTAGTGCTGAGCATTTAACTGGATGATGTATCATTAAACCATTTTATTGTAGGGGGGCCCATTTGTTGAAATACTCAGTGCTCAAGGCAAGAATCCAGGAACAAAATGGCAGATTTTTGGCAACCCATCAGCTATATCAAAAGTAAGTTTTTTAAGAAATCTACAAAACTTAAAGTATAAACCAGAAAAACGTGAATGAAGCTTAAAATTAGAAGGTGAGGGCTTTGACCTGACAGTGTTGTCACTTGCAGTTCTGTCATTATGGCACACTAAATGACTACTTAAATTACTTTTATATGCCTGCTTGCAGACTGAGTTGGTCACAGTGTAATTTTACTGTTTAAATATTTAGAAAGTAATTTTGGTAGTGTAGTAACCAAAGAATTGAACTCTGCTCACTGAATCGTGAGTCCTGATTGTCAGCATTATTTGTTCAGAAAGCAGACAAGTAAAGGACATATTTGTGTGGATTATATTTTTGCCACTAAACATGAACCAGTCATACCTGCAGTGCCATCTGTATTTTCTGATTGATAAAAAAAAATAGCTTGGTATGTTAGTAGCCTGGTTGGTTGTCAGGAGGAGAATTCTATCAGGATGCTTATTTTGTTGTCCTTTTTTGTAGGAATACGACAGAGAATTAAAAGGCTTTGTTTTTGTACTTGAAGGAAACAGTCTAATCAACAAAATTAAGCTACCAAGGGGAACTAAACAAACTTGTGAGTAACAAGGAATTAAATGTCTGTGATGTTGTTCTGATTATTATTTCAATCTTATATTGGAATGCAAAACTTACATTATTCTCCCTTGGTTCAGACATAATTCAGCATAGGAAAAGTGTTTATGCATTAACTTTTTAGTAGGTCAGTTACAAATAAGTAAAACTTACAGAAATGCTGTATTAGAGTGAGTGCTATAGGGAAAATCCAACACGTCCTAGTGCTGCCAAAATCACTCCTGTAGGTGATCCTGCTACAGAGCAGTGTCTGATTAATAACTTCTGACTCCATTCAGCCCTTACTAAAGTCAGTAATTCTACTGGCATTAATGGATGTGAACTAGGTTCCTGTCCCCTTTCTCATTTTACTTCTAAAAGAGTTTTTTAATTTGTGTCAAATAAGCACTAGTGGTACAAGAAACTTCCCCTGGTTTATGTAATCAGTGTTTCAGGGTAGTAGGGGATGTTTTGCCAGGATGTCTCTGGTACCACAGCAAACCAGACTCCAAGCAGTCTGCAGTGCAGCAATCATCATATGCCTTCAACTCCACAACTGTACCTTATAAGGCTTGTAAGAGTGAATTGAGCTGGTTTAGAATTAACTGCTTGCTTTTGAAGAAAAATTGAGATGGTAATTTTAAACAAGTGGAACGGGAATCTTCTCGTATACTTCTTATGCAGGGTATACAGTAAGACATCAGTTTTTCCAAAAAACAACAAAAAATTGAACTCTAGTCTGATTTTCATAAAAGAAATTGCCTGTTGTCTTCATTAAAATAAATATTAATGCAATGTATATTTTTGAGAAACCAACCTAATTTCTTTTTGATGGTACAGTGAATTACTGTAGCAAATAACAGTGAACAATTAACAGAAAAATTGCTAACTGTTGCTAAACATTAAAATGAAGATTAAGAATTAATTGTGTGGGTAATCACTGCTAAAAATAGTTTGGTTTTAAATTTACTTTAGCTAGTGCTGCAATACTCCAGTCAGGTTTCCATCTGTTACCATTCCGTTTCCTTCTGTCGTGGTCTTTTCCCCTCTTGAGGTGTATGTACCTCAAGCATTTAATTAATCAAGTTTGTGTATGGTCTCCCAGTTGCCCTGGAACTTTGTATTCTCTTCCAAAATAAGAGATACTATACATGCAAATCTAATTTGAAGTTTTAAGGTGTCATTTGGCCCTCAAAAGAGAAAGTTCTGATTTGTCATTCTTTAGAAGAGGAGCCAATGTTGCTGTTCAGGCTTGTGAAGTCAGTGAAAAGCAGCCTGTATCGTCCCTGATGGAATATCTAAGAAAACAACATATGGTTCAATTCAGACAGCTTTGTACTGTTTTCCCTTGATAGAGAGCTACCTGAAATTTTTTTGTTTGTTCCCTCAATCAAACTCCTTTGCTATTATTCTAAAAATCAGAAGCCTCCACTGAGCAGTGTTGTCATGATCTGAATTGCATTCTTACCCAAGAGGTTTTTTGAAGTTGCTTAGCAAGGTGTACATTGTCACTGACATGAGTGCAAGTGTAATATGACTATAAGAAAATCTTGATAGGAAAGTATTACTTCATTTTATAATTCTTACGGGATATTTATTGCCTTCATGCTCTTGGAGCACAAAAATTGTAAGCTAAAAAACCATTCCTTTTGCTTTCATGAGAATTCCACCAAAGCCACAGATGGGACTTTTAAACAATACTTTTATTGCAGTTTGAATTGGATTTCTTCAGGTTTTTCCCGTGTTCATATGTTGTGTGAACCTTGGGAAATAGTGTTGTAGGAGCACAGCATATGGTAAAAAATCGAAATGCTGGGTCGTGAAACGTGCAGCTGCATGCACACAGCACTTTTTGTTTTTTTCCTGTTTCTAGTGGGACTGGTGCAGCAATTTCTGACACTTCAGATTTTTGTGCCATTGGGAAAAGACTTCTCCACTGAGTTACTGTAAGATGCATAAAATTTTCTTGAATACTTAAAGTGAATTTTTGATTGCAGTCATTAATTGTGGTCGCATATTTTGCATTAAAGCATCGTGACTTGTCAAGGCAATAAAAAGGAATTAAGCTAATGAGATCATTATTTCTTAGATGTTTTAAATGCTGAAATTCCTTTGAAGACAGAACAAACTCAAAAGAATCCTGAATGGAGATGATAAAAAATCCGATGAAATGGGACACAAATGTATCAAAACCTATAAAAATACTGGTGCGTGAGGACTGCCTGAAAATTCATAAGAGATTTATTCATAAGTCGTAAGAGAGGACCCCTTGGTCCAGAGCAAAAATAAATACATATTCTAATAACTGGGGGAGAGAAACACAAGCAAACAAATGCTAAAAAGCTAGAAAAACAAATGGGTGCTCAATTGGTATAATTATTTCCACACTGTGAAGAAAGAAAGATACAGCAGAAACAGATATTTTTCTTAGTTTAATCATTTATTATTATTATGAAATGATTTAATAGAGTTTTAAACTTGGGTAGGTGTCAGGCTTTGGACAACATTTCTCCCCTAGTGACACCATCTGTTTATATATAAACAGCACAACTCACTCAGCTTTGTAGCCCATAGAATATCTGAGATTGGATTAACAAAAGGAATATTAGGTCATTAGAAACCCTGCAAGAAAAGATGGGTTGAATTCTATCAATTAAATTAGCAATTAAATTGTGTAAAGTGAAAGAAGGATTTTATTATTGACTTTCTGTAAGTTTGCATTTAAAGGGACAAAGGGACAAAACAGACAGGATATGTCATGCAGCAGACAGAGACCAAACACCAAGTACCAACCAAAAGCAAGATTTGCCTCTCATGGTCATTCTGTAGGCAGGAGCCGATGGAATGACAGGGGCAGGAATTCAGATTTTTCTATTGTGTCATGTTCAGTTTGATCCTTTTGGGTATTTGCCACCTTCTTAACAAAAACCTCTTTTCTATCTCTACTAATTTCATTTTTCTCATTGCTTGCCTTTTTTTTTTTTTGATAAAAACATTTTCTATCGCCTCTCTCATCCTTTTTTGCCTTTTCTCTTTACAGCTTATATTTAGACTTCACATTTTCTTCATCTTTTCTTTTTACTTCCTGTTCCCATCTTTACTATATCCCTCTTATAGAAGCAAGTATATATCCTTATAATACTTATAGGTACTTGTATAGATTTAAATAGATGTATTTTGTATTTGCTCTATATATATTTTATGTAACATATACTATATTGCTTTATAATGCATATAATGCAAACTGTATTAACTATCTATTTTCTCTGTAGCTCCAGTTACTTTGAATGAAGGTGTTTATGCCTTAAAAGTACAATATCAGCTGTTCCCCACTTAGTACAACTCTATGAAAAAGTTTATAAAACTTCTTTTTAAATAGTTTTAATACTGAGTTTTGTATTTGAAGTCAGCTATAACTTACTTGTACCCATAAAGTCCTTCAAGACTATCAGAATAGACAATGCATTATTTTATCCTAGCAGACTTAAGATAATCCAGTAAATAACAAAAACAAGTCCTTCTTGCTTCATGTGCTGCTCTTCAGTTCCCTTCTTTTCAGATGTTTTGAAAGAAATCTCTTGCTTGTTTGCGGACAGAATGTTGATGGTGTTGTTTTTTCCTGCAGTTTAATGTTCGAAGATGGTTTCTTACACAACCTGACTACTTAGTGCTGACTCTCTGAGCAGCTTCAAGTGAAAACTGATAGCATGCCAAGCTATGAAATTTGTTTTATGTAAAAATCACTTACAAGTTTTGTAATAGCTGTGCATGAAGCTTTCTGTTGCATTTCTTGCTCTCCCATTCTGCAGAGAGATGGAAATAGGAATTTAGTTTGAGCCTCATCTTCTTTTGCATTCTGTTCAGTGATAGATTTGGTCAGCAAACAAGAATTTCTTCAAGACCATCCATCACTGCTGGCAGCAGCTGAGCTAAACTTTCTAACTTGCTGCTGTCAACCAGTCATGCGAGATTCCTGCCATAAATACTGAAATGTGTATGCTATTCTCTATATTAGCTGGATGATCTTCTCTTCAGAGGAAATCTAAATAGAATTTTAGATACTTTTTAACCTGGCATTATTATGAGTGCTGCAACATTAACAGTCCATGTATTGATCTGTGTAAAAATGTATAAAATAGATTGTGGATGAAAAATTTGATGAAGCATAATAAAATCACAACTAAGGTAGAGAGAATGTAATTTATGCAGTTTCTTTGAAGCAAATAGTAGCAAAGCTATTAGTAATGCTGAATATAGCTGTCTGCTGCAAATGCTGTAGCCAGTTGTTAAATCTTCAGTGTTATGGATTCTACTTTTCTGAAAAAGCAATGGTAACTGAGTGTTTAAAAAAGTATTTTCATGTTAAAGAAAACTGCATGTGGTTTGTGTTGTCATTTTTGCTTTAGTTCCCAATACATGCACATGTGGGTGTTAATACTTCTGCTTGGCATTTTGACAAGCACTCAAACATTTATTCTTAGAGAACTGTAGTGCCAGGCATGGTCACACTTTGTTTCAGATATGGTTGTTCTCAGTATTGGGTGTCACGTGAAATTAGCACATCTTGTACTGAAAAGTTCTACAGCAAATGAGTAGAGCAGTTGATATGAGGAAACAGACCTTGAAATTGTACCATAGCATCAAAAAAAAACCAAGAACAAAAAACTACCGCCCACAAAAACCAAAAAGAGTAGACTGGTCTGGTGTAAGAACAAGGATGACAGGCTCAGTTCCTGGTTATGTACTGAGATATTTTGTGGTCTTGTATGAGTTCCTGTGTATTGCTCAACCTTTTTTCCCCAGTTCCAGAATGGAACTTGCTGATCCATTGCTGCAGCTCCCAAGTCACACTGCCTCTCTCAGTGATGGCTAATTCATGCTGCTTCTAGCTGGTTTGAATCTTCTCATGGTAAACATCTGTAAATCACACGTGGCACAGCTTGTAGCTGGGGAGGTCTCAGTTCCCTGAAGAGGGAGAACCCCCTCACTCTGACACGAGAAGGTGCAGAGCAAACCCACAGCCAGTGAAATCTGCAGCCAAGCCCAGCCCTGGTGCTGGGTATTACCGTGCCCTGGGGCCCTGCTGTGCTGTCACCTCCCAGCATCACACAGTGCCTTATGGACCATCTGAGGATCACAACATGATCCTCATTCACTCCAATGGTACCTATGGCTCTGAATTTCTTCATCCTTCCTGGTGTTTAAACCTCCACGTTTCAGCCTTTGCTTGGCTGGGAATGCACTTGGCAGCAGTTTGCTCAGTTACTGTCCCACTGTTCATACTCCAGTTAGCTTTGCTCACCACTAGCCTTCACCAGCTCCAGAGGGCATCAGCTCTTGTTACACTCGGAATTAATGCAAACTCTGTGAGAGTTTCAAACTCTGGAACATAACTGAGAAGTTTTCTGTTGAAGCTAGTTATATTTGAAGGAATATGTAGGGAAAAGGGAGTTAAAATCTCTTTATTCCTGAAGTAGTTGTTCTTGCTGATAAGAAATCTTATTTCAAGACCTGTGAATAGTACAGTAGAATATATCTATTTTGCAGCATAATATATATATTTTACTGTAGAATATATATATTCTGGTACCATATTTCCTGTTTTCAAACAGTTGTTTCTATAAATACAATCTTATTACTTTGAGAATTTTAATAACCAAAACATAGTAGGTTTTACAGGCATAGCTAATTTATTCATAGATACTGTAATAGTTTCACTTTATGTGAATTAGATGTTATCATAATTAGTCATCATTTTAGCTTTGCTAACAGAGATATCATAAATTATTCATGTTAACCTAAACACCCAGCATGTTTTCAGATACAGAACAATATGAATCTTGGTTAGTCTTGCAAAACTTAGACCAACCTCTTAAAATTCTAAGCAGAACATAGATGCTAATTCTATCATGTACATCCAAAATTATTGGAAGATTTTAGGTAGAGACTGAAGGTAAACTTTATTGAATAGATTTAGCTGAAAGATTATTTGAAATTCTGGTATTTAGTAGCATGAGACATGTTCCTTTTTGTGATTTTTTTGTGAGGTAGGAGTGAAACACAGAAATATTCTTCAAAGTATTAGGGTATGTTAAACTTCAATTTCATACTTTACAAAGTAGATTTTAATTCATATATTTGAAAGTAAAAAAAATTTTAATAACTCTCCAAGTCATGGCATCTTCTAGAACTTTAGATGGAAACAAAGTACTAATTATTTCTATTTTAGTTGGTTGATCAATGTAAGTAACAAGAGGTAAACTGCATCTTGTTTTTATTGGTTGGTAGGATTTGTCAGTCAGGATTTTCATATGCCTAATGAATTAAATTCTGTTACCAAGAAAGTTAATTTTGTCTTTTTAAAGAGAAGACTTCGTAGTAATGCTTAGTAATTAGAATAAATGGTTTAAATATGAGAGATATGGCTGTATTTAAGAGAATTATTACATTAGCAGGTGCAAACATCCTTTCCTTTGTCTCAAAAGGGTGGATGAAAGGATGGATCATCTCTTTAGAACAGAAAATTCATGGAAAGAATAACAGAGCAGAAAAAGTAACAGCCAATGAACTTAAAAAGCCAACATAATTTGCTGCAGGCATAAATAACTGCATTATAGAGGTACTTTGTTTAGATTCTGGAAAAGAAGTCAGCACTAAACTTTCTATATATTAATACTCATTAAAGTATTCTGTACTAAAAAATTAAAACTATGCTCTAGAATTACAGTTTTCTAAATGATTTGGCAAAGTTAGCCATGCTTCAGAGGAACATGGAATTGTGCCATAAAATGGAATTTACTAGATACTTGAAAATAAGAGGAAGATGAGCTTATTTCAAAACCAAGGATATTAAAATATTGATAGCAGTTTCTAAAATATATATTATGAATATAAGCACTTTCAGAATGATTTGTGAAAGATGCAGAGTTGTTAAAGTATTTAAACTTTCATACTAAGTTATTCTTGATCAGCAAAAATAGCAGGTCATTTTTTTATTTGGAGAATTGATGGCAAATATTTTAGTATCTTGTAGGGAGAGGTCAGGATTCACCATTTCTTCATAACTGCCCATCTTTTGAACGATTTTCATTCTAATTACAATATTTGATGATTTTTGTTTGGTGCCTGCCACTTGTGTTACTCTCTCTTTATGGATATTGGTTAAGGGTATTTTGTGGGGTTTTTTTCTTAATGCTCTCTTGAAAAAAACACTAACAGGAAATTCCAGTACACAATACAACTTGTTCTCTAGGTCTGGGGGACATATCAGTCTTCCAGATCTCTTATTTTGTAGAGATTGATTGATTTTCAAGAGAACTACATCTGTTTTTATGGGGGCAGGATGCAGTGCTCGGTCTGGATTGCAGATCATCAGGCAGCCACTTCAGTAACCTGGTATCTCCTACAAGACCAGTTTAGAATTAGCACATAAAAGTGAAGTACAGGGTGCTTCTGAATAAGGGAATCTTGAGAATCTGAAAGCATTGCAAATCAGCTGATAATTCCTTTGTTTTCCTTTGGTTTCTATCTTTAAAATGGAGATGATGATGACGATGATGATGATGATGGTGATAATGATGCTCCTATCTAATGTTTAGGAAACACCTGCCTTTTATAGAGAAAATGGCACTACAATTGTTAAGTACTAATATACTAATGCACTAATAGTGAAGCACTAGCAGAGAATTCTCACTGGATTTTGACCAGGATACAAAGAGATTTCTGTCAGCAGTAAATTGCATGAGAGTTGCTCCTAGCTTAGCAACATCGATGAATTACCTGTTTTTGTGTTTGGTAAACTTCCAGATTACATCATTTATAAAAACACTTCCATTTGAAGAGCAAGTGATCCTGACAAATGAAGCATCCCTTCAACTGTTCAGTATTGTTTTTTCTAAGTTCATTTTTAGCCTTGAATTGAACAATCAGAAATGGTTATAAATTACTATCCATGCAGAAGCAAAGTGAACAGGCAATCCGGGCAGATGAGTCTGTCTGTGCTCTTGGGTGGTTGCTACCATTCACTTGCAATCTCACCATAGTTACCATTGTGAGGAAAATAGTCAATCAAATTTGAAGATGTAAAATAAAATTGAAAATTGAATTGGAAGGTAATTTTACTTTCAAATGGTTTGCAAATGTAGATGTTAAGTGTGAAATGAATGCAGTTAATGACCATAGCTGGAAGAGTTATGCACCTGCTGATCACAGGAATATTATTATAAATGAGGTTGATTTTCTTGTTGACTACCTCATTTTTCTCAGCATGGTCTCATTACTTTCCTATCATGTCTGACCCTTAGATATAAATACTCAAGCACAGACATAATAAAAATACATTAACTCCCATATAGATTTTTTAATTCATCTGTGAAAATCAAGATGTGTGCTGCAGATGTTTCTTGCCATTGTAGGTAGAATGTAAGTTCTGCTTTTGGATAGCAGGAAGAAAAAGTTGAGCTTTACCAGAAATACTCTGGAGTCATTTTGCTACTAAGAAATCTGATGTTCTAGCTCACATTGTCTGAATTATTTCAGAAAAGAGTTTCTCCAGACTCTTCCTTTATTTTTATTTTCCAACAAACAATGTAATTCAAAAGTCTGAAAGTTACACTAACTCTTAAATAATCATCTTCCTTCTCCTGGGAAGTAAATTATTTTGTATTATTTTAAGGCCATCTTCTTTTTTTTTAATTTGCCTGTTTGAATTTTTCACCTACTTTTGCCTGTGGAATATAAGTATTTTTATTGTTTTAAATGTATTTACAGAAATAAATTACACTTCTTTGCAAGTGATTATATCTATGCATCTCAGGTTTGCCCCTTCCTTATGGTGCATCTGGCAGAATAAAAAGTCTAATTTTAGACTTACATACTGAGTTTGATAGAAATGTATGTCTTTTGATCTAAACAAATGTGTTCAGTGTTACATTTTGGAATGTTCCTGAGCTGTACATTTACCAATGCTCTTTCTATAACCAAGGTACTTCTTTTTCTTTATGAGGGGGAGAGATAGACATATTCATATAAGAAATAAATAATATTTATTTGAATATATTGAACTGATAGTATAGAGTGAACTTAGGTTTTATTGCCAGTTGTTTGGAGATGTGCATGACTTAATTCTGGGCTCCTACTGCTCAGTTATAGGCTCATTTAAAGCAACATTCTCTACTGAGCAGGGGTAGTGGGTTTGTGTCTCAGTACTCGGGTTAATGCCGCTGCCTGCTTTCTCAGCACAATTGCTCAGCTCTACAGATAACCAGGAAATCCAGGGAGCTTCAAGCAACCATTGCTGCAGTACTTTGGAATCCATTGGTGCCCCGTTTCTTTAGTACTTCTGAATACCCAAGATTTAGAGTGAAGTGTTTCTAGAAACTGGAGCCATAGGTTTTTCACCAAAGGCTATATGGGAAGTAAAGAGATGGGTGAAACTATGCCTCAAAGGCTTAGCTAAGTGGCCCATTTGCTGGTGATCTTAAGGGAATTATTTCACATCTTGCTTAAACTTCAGAAGTAAGATCAAGCCCAGGTACCAGCACCGAAAGAGACTTGGAGGTTTTCTGATGAAATCACTTAACGAGGACTTGGTATAATTTATCCATTCATAAAAATATGAATTCTTCTGGGATCTCCCGTGTCAAACAACAGCAATAGTGAGTATATAATGTTTTTTTCTTGACACAGTCGTGGCATTTCTGCTTTTCAAGTGCATGTTACTTGTAAGACGAACTGCCAGTCTTTCAAAATGAAACAGAGAGTAGAGTCTTCCACTTTGTTTTCATTTACCTCCCCGTTATGAGGATGAATAGGTTAAACATCAGGTTATCTGCAAGGGAGAGGAAAGAATCAGCAGGTTCTGGAAAGCTGGTGATCAGTTTGCTTTGGATCATCATCCTTAGTGTCTATAGGGGAGCGAGAAGGTGCTTATGTATTTTTATTGCCTCAATTCTCAAATAGGCAAAAATAACTGAAGTATGTCATTTGTCCCAGAGTTAATGTCCTTCTAAGTCGACTTAGTAAGGGAACTTATTCATGTTTTAGGGTGTTATTCTGCAAATTTTGAGCGATGGCATTCCATTATTTAAGCAACAGATATAGGATAGGTAGTCCTTAGCTAATGAAAAAGTGTTTCCAGTAAAAAAAACCCTCACAAGTCTACAGGGCAGTCTCGCTATTTTTAAGTAGAATTTAAAGTAGAACCTAGCATTTGAATGATTATGATTAATTACATTTAGCAACACTAAGTAGTGACAAAAAGTTGTTTTTTATAATTATTTGTCATCTCAGAGGGGCTGTTAATTACAAAGAAATACCCATGTGTTAGAAATAGGCTTGTTCAAAACTAATAGGTAAATTAATCTTTGTTTCCCTATACATTAAGCATATTCTCCAAGACCACAGCCTTTAAAGTAATATCTGTATTCTGGAGTGTTAAGGAGGGACTTTTGGAGAATGTCAAGGTTATTCTGCTGTTGTGGTTTAACCCCAGGGAGCAGCTGAGCCACAGCAGCCTCTCTCTCTCTTCTGGGGAAGAGAATACACAGGGGTAAAAGTGCAAACACTTGTGCATTGAGATAAAGACAGTTTAATAGGGAGAAAAAAAGCTGCACATGCAATCAAAATCTGAACAAGGCATCAGCTCCTTCCCATGGGCTACAGATGTTCAGCCATCTCCAGGAGCTCTGGGCTTCATCCTGTGTAATGGCTGCATGGGAAAGCAACACAGCTCTGCCCTTTCCCCACATTTCCTACTGCTGAGCATGGCACTGTGCTGTCTGAAACACCCCTGGGGTCAGTAGGCAGCAGCTGTCCCCACTGTCCCCTCCAGCTCCTCACACATCGCCAGCCTCCTGGCCAGTGGGATGGGGTGAGATGAGTGGGATGAGATGAGTGAGATGAGATGAGACGAGACGAGATGAGATGAGATGAGATGAGATGAGATGAGATGAGATGAGATGAGATGAGATGAGATGAGATGAGATGAGATGATGAGATGAGAGGCAGAAAAGTCCTTGATTCTGTGTAAGCAGTGCCCAGCAGAAATGAAAACATCCCTGAGTTACCAGTGCTGCTTCCAGAACAAACCCAAAGCATAGCAAGGTCCAAGCTGCTCTGAAGAAATGTAACTCGATCCCAGCCAAAACCAGTACAGCTGCTAACAAGACTTGAAGGGAAAAGAACATAAAAATGATCCTCTTTATCAGTTTAAAGGAAACCTATTTCTATTTTTTTTATGATCATGGCTGAATTTATAAGAAATGTTAAAATTCAGTGTCCTTGGTATCATTGTGAGATGACCTGAATAGTGAGCTATAAACTTCTGCATTGTAATTCACCTTTGAAGATATGTCCTCATGAAGTAAAACAGACAGACAATGTATTGTGTTTACCTTTAAGCTGAAAAGAATATATGTGCAGTGACAGAGGCATTTTTAGGAAAAGAAAGCAAATAATTTTTTTCTAGTTAGCAGGCCCCAAGATAACACAAGGTTAAGGGGCCAAAACACATGTTATTATTAAAGCCTACTGGGTTCTCAGTTCATACAAATTGAATTCTTTCATACTCTGAAGGGCTGCGGAAATCTAGCAAAGAGTTTAGACTGTTGAAATGAAATTAGCATGTAAAGTGATTTTATATATGCAGGGATATAGCCACAAAGTATGAATTGGAGAAAGAAATCTCATTACTCATCTTGTAAAAGAATTTTTAGATTCCATATTTGCTGTCACTGACATAAAGGTTCTGCACATGAACAAGTTTTTTGTGATTTCCCAAAGATACTGGATTATTGAATTGACAAAGATCTGTTCCATTCTCTCCTGACTTTTCTTTTACAGGATAACTGATTTTGACAATATTAAAAGAAGATTGTATTTGTCGACGGTGCACAAGGTGTTGTCAGTAACCCCTCTGCATGCAAAGGTTCCTCTCTTCATGATCAAGCGTAAAATAGTAGGTACCCTGGGAATACTCCCTGGGCTGAGGCTGAGCAGGTGTGCTAATTAGAAACTTTTTGTGTATATTGTGAACTTTTTGAAATTATTGCTTGGTTTAGCACTCATTTCCTACTGGTTGAAGATACTTTTGAATGTCCCCTTTACCAGATGGCAGCAGAGCCACCAAGTCCTGCACCTCTTCTATCCTTCTTTATTAGGAATTCATTCTCATTTTACACAATTACTGCTGCTTCTGTTGATCCAGCCTCTATAAAATTCTCTGTGTCCCTGATACTTCTTCATGATAGTGCTCTGGCTCACATGTCCCTTCTCTTGTAGTGACTTTGATGACAGTCACTGGAGCTGCAGGTGGACTGGAGCTGATGGCTGCTTTCGTATTCTTCAGGTTCTTCCAAATTCTGGCACATACAGAACAATTTATGTGTCAAACTGATGGAAACAAACCAATAACCATTATCTTCTCCTCCTTCCCCTCTCCCATGCCCAGCCACAGCATCAGTAACAGCTGACAGGGTACAAAGCCTGAGGGTTACTCTATTACCATGTAAGGACTGAGTCTCAAATACTGCTTTAGAAAATAAGCTTGATATGAGAACAGCTAGATTTCGAATATTTTAAAATATGTATTTGCATGAAGAGAACTAGACAACAGTATACTAAGCAGTTGTGAATTTAAGGCTAGACCTGAGAGAGAACATTTTACAAAAAAACTCTGAATTTATAACTTTATTTGAGATAGGTGAACTTGAAATTGAGGAGTTTTCTGCTTTTTGGGAAGAATTAGTTGGATTTTTTTAATGCATATGTGTCAGGTCATACCCCTGAAGTTGCCATTAATTCAAAATCCAATGAAATTATTTGTATTCAGTGTCATTTCAGTTAGTTAGTGTCAGACTAGTACAGGTATTTCAGGATTAACATGTGCATTAATGTACACCAAGAAAAATTCAAGCAGAAGATGAATGTATGCAGACGTTAATTTGTGTGTTTTAATTTAGATAATAAAGCATGAATCAGATATATCTAGATGCTCTGGTCATTTATAATGACAGAATATTTTAATAACCTTAATGCTTGACCAACCTTAAAGAGTAGATCTATGTTCCTTAGTGTATCTGAGTGCACATCTGTGTCCCCTGAATGGTTATCTGCCTTTTTATCACTGCTTTTGCCTACAGGAGGGAGCATGCTGCTTTCAGTGATCAGATAGATCTTTTACATGGCCCTGATAGTTCAGCTTCCTGTATGCACAAGCTGATTGTTATTATCAGCATGAGGGGTTGTAAATCAGGATATATAAGTTGTTTGTTCCATCAGTTTGCATTTTCATATGCTAGCTTTTATTTTGTATTCCTACAAATCATTGTTTTTCAACCTCATCACTACAAGTATCAGGTATAATTAAATGCTGAATTTTTCAGTCCATTGCTTGGTGCCTTCAAAAAAGTATTCTTTTCCTTCCAGAATTTCAGATTTAACACCTGAACAGTAATGTATACACCTAATTTTTTTCTCAAAAATATTTGCTATTTGGCTAATTTCTACCTTGACTTTATAAGGAAATCAGGCATGTAGAATCATAATGTTTTTACTTTTCTTTTCCCTTAAAATTTCAACCGTTGATCAGCTAAATTTTACACAAGTCATCATATTAAACATATTACTGTTCTGCAAATTTACTGAAAATTGCTGCATTTCTCCTCAAGGCCATCTTGTTTATTTGTATAGAAGGTGTGTTAGCATCAGCTCATGGGTGGGTTTTACTAAAGAGGGTTTTTTTCTCTTTTCTAGTGGTGCAATATGTGTATTGACTTGGTAACATTTACCTGTGAAATATTCAGAGGAGCTCTCTTCCGGTCTTTGGATGGAATTATTATTTCAGCTAACTGTAAGCTAAGAAAGATCTTCACTTTAAAATTCAAGCCACAAGATACAACTGAGGAAGGTGGTGTGTTTTAATTATTATCTAGTCTTAATCATCACTGTTTGTGTTATAAAATCAAACCTTCTTATTCATCAGATTGGCATTTTGAAGGATAACATGATTTCATAAAAGTTAAAGTGATAGTACAGCATATTAAGTCTGCTAGTGTTGGACTGAAGGCAACTAATTAAATATGAGTGTAGTCCTGTGTTTTAAACACTGAATTCCTCATAAGTATTTTATTGAAGAAATTCTGGCAAGATTTACCAAGTAGAGAGTTTGTTTTAATGAGAGTATCTTATGCTGATAGAAATCAGGTATTGGCCAAGAACAGAGTATCTGAGAGGAAAGAGAAGTACTGAAAACAGCAGCATTTGCTGTTTGTTTTCTTAATTTTGGACATTAGTAGCTGATGAAAGATTTCTTTTTAAATTAATGCAGACAAAATTGTAACAAAACATATGAAACAGAGCTGTGAAACTCTAATAAACACCTTAGATGGTGTCCAGTTTTCATAATGTGGCCTTGTTTATTGGGAAAGTATTATTGGTGGTGAGCTGAAACATGGCAGGTTTTTTTGTAGTAGATCAGGATATTTGTCAAAGTTTCCCAGTCTCCAGACTCGCATCATAATCTGAATCATCACTTTCCAAGGAGTGAACTTCATTCCTCACTGGTATTTGCAGTAATAGAGGAGAAATTTCAAAAGCACATCTGGCACTTTCTTATTGTAAAGGCACCCCTAGGAATAGCTCAGCTTCTATTTCATTCAAATTTTCATTTTGTGGCAACATACCTGAAATAACGTTTCTGGTTTCAGAGGGAGGGGTAGTTAACACTATTGTAAGTGTAGTAAAATGTATCTTCCTTTTGGAAACACTAATCCAATAGGGGAGAGTAGGAAAACCTTGTGATAACTTCTCTGATTTTTTGTTGGTAAAATTGGAAAAAATATTAATTAAAAAATGTCTACAGAGAGAATATGGTAAATTCTCAGCAGGAAACTGCAGTTCAAGCTCTCACTGGCATTCATCTAATTTAATTCCATTGATGCATTGTTTTATCCCTTCCATTCTAAACAGCTTCTGAAATATGCTTATATATTCTAAATGAGTTCCAAAATTCTAAAATGCAGTTAACATAATGAGTCTACAGCTTTAATAAACTGCATGCACAGTAAAATATTACACTTTTAATTACTTCATTATCAATTCTATGATTATTACACAGCTGGTGGGCATTAGTACTTTCTGTATGCTTTTGAATTTCCTTATCTAGGCAATTCATAGAATCAGAATCATGGAATTGTTTAGGTTGGAAAAGGCCTTTAAGGTCTTTTTGAGTCCAACTGTTAAGCCAGCTCTGCCGAGGCCACCAGTAACTCATGTCCCTAGGAACCCCACCCACATGGCTTTTAAATGCCACCGGGAGTGGTGACTCCCTGGGCAGCCTGGTCCAGGGCCTGACAGCTCTGCTGATGAAGAGAGTGTTCCCAGCATCCAATCTAAACATCCTCTGGCACAGCCTGGGGCTACTTCCGCTTGTGGTGCTGCTTGTTACCTGGCAGAAGATACCAACATCTCCCTCTCTAGAAAGCCTCCCTTCAGCCTCCTTTTCTCCAGGCTGAACAACCCCTGCTCCCTCAGCTACTCTTCTGAACTCCTCTAGACCACATTACATCTTTATTACAGCTGACGGTTTGGCTGGATTAAAATTATACTATACTTCATACCCAATTAAAGGAAAACAACTGTGAGATGTTTTTGTTATTATTAATTATGCTTAAGATAACAATTACTCTTTGATTAAGCTTTTTTCCCCTCTCAGAATGACTAAACCAATAAGTTGAGCTCCACTGAATGCAGTGACATTGCAACTTGTATTGAGAGTTGTCATGCTTTAACCTCAGCCAGCAGCTAAGCACCACCCAGCCTCTCTCCCCAGCGGGATGGGGGAAGAATCAGAAGGGTGAAAGTAGGAAAATGTTTGGGTTGAGATAAGAACACCTTAATAATAGTAAACGGTAATGACAAGGAAAAATGGAAAGATAAATAAAACCCAAGAAGGACAATTGGTTTTTATTTGCATAATTTGTTTAGCACCTGCAGCTCTCCCCAGTCATCTCTAGCTGATAGGCTGAGCACACTGCCAGGTGGTCTGGAATATCCCTGGGGTCAGCTGTCCTGGCTGTGTCCCCTCCCAGCTTGCTGTGCCCCCCTGCCATCTGCTCAGTGACAGGGCAGCTTGGGAAGCTGAACAACAACTGACACATCAATTTGTTATCAGCACTGGTCAGGGGCCAGATCCAAAACACAGCCCTCTACCAGCTTCTGGGAAGAAAATCAAATCTTTCCCAGCAGAAACCAGGACAAGGGTCAAGTTCTTTGCTTCAAACTCCTTGGTGTGGTCAAAGCACTGGTTTCAAGGGGCAATGAGTGCATTACTCTTTTCAAGTAGCAAGTATACAGTATGTTTTGAATTTTTAAAATGACAGTAAATGCAAAGGACAAACCATATATATGAAGAAATTATTTCTATATGAGATCATTGAGATAGAAGAGGAAATAATTCATCTTTTCTGCCTCATGACACTGAAGCATACAAGCTCAGACTATACCTAGTTTCTTGTTTCCATAGTGATGCAGAACTTATGCATGGGTTTTTATCACTAAGTATTGCCCAACGGTGATAAATAATGTACTGGCTTGGCAAAAAAAAATGGTTGAAAAAATATGTCCTGTATTGAAATACAACATGGGGCATTTGAATTTTTTTATTCAAATCTCAGTACTTGATCCCTTATTCATGTTTGGGTTCCAGGTTGTGTTTTCCTCTTATTTTCCTTGGAAAATAGGCTAATTCATTAGTCTTCTAAAATTTGGAATGAATTTGCATTGTAACATCAGGTATGGTTCTGACCTGGATTCCTTTCTTTGTAGAGAGCAGCTTTCATAAACTCAGTCTGTAGTGGTTAGCAAAGGGAAAGCAGCAATAATCAGCTCACATTCTATTAGTGCCTAGTGTCACAAGAATACATAGGCTAACAGCTTTTCCGTTTATCATGAAAGCATCATGGTGTCCAAAGTTTGGAATTAATGCTTGTTCAATTCTTTATTTGCATACATGGGACTTCTTTGCTACTTCAGTCCCACAGACATGAATACCATATGTAGCTGTTCATTTTAGCTGAAAATCACAGTATCAGTGTTACAATTAAAGCTGAGTTGTAATAAAAATTAACAAAAGGTATTTCATGATTGTTTTGTTTGCTCTCTTGACAAATCAAAGTTGATTTTCTATGATTATTCCAGCCATTAGTGTATATTTCTTTAACTGTATTCAAACTTTTTGGCCTAAAAGTATACACAATATAATTTTAAAATCTGCAATAAAAAGTGACCAATTGCAGCAAATTTTTCAAACTACCATAATTATTCCGTTTTTATAGCCATATGAACTAAAGTATATAGAAGTCAAATTGAATTCCTTAGTGTGATGAAGTAAAGCCCATGTTTTTTGATTCTAGGTACGTGCATTGTTACACCTGGGCCATATGAGGCCTCAGATTATATTCCTCCAACCTGCCAGCTCAATTCTGATGTCCCACAAGTTACACAAGTGCTGAATATAAATGAAATTCTCAAGTCAGAAATAAAATGTAGGGAAAATGCAGTGCAAGAAACAGGTATTCTGTTGTATTAAAATACTGTGAATACAATTGATACAGTCTGTGTACAAACAATTGAATGTTTTGTAAATGTCCATGGTAAGAGTTCCAATGTCTTAGAATGAAACATGACAATTCCTGCACACCTCTAGTGCCACAAGCATATGACACATGTTTGTTCTATAGTTTGAGATCTGTGTGGAGCCTGAACAATTCTAAGTCAAGCATGAGATTCATAACAATATTTGAGATGTCATCTGAATGTACATTGAAGCATTGTACAGTGAAGTTGTTACACTTCTTTTTAAAGTATGTTCACATCAATCAAACTTTCCTGGCAATATGACCATGCAGTGTCCTCAGCTTATACTCTGAAAAGGGAAATCTTGTCTTATTGCTCTCTTGGAGTTATTTGAATGTTTCTTTAAGCTACAAAATAATAAACCATATAATTTAGACTTTGGCAGCATTGCATAGAAGAGATTTATTAAAGAAGCTGGGCAGTCATGTGCTACAGTACAAGCTACTGACTTGGATAAAACCTAAGAGAAAGCAGAGAGGATTAAATTTAAAAATATTGTAAAATCAGCACACAGGTGAAGGCTAAAAGCAGGAGACCTTAAAAGTTTTTGTTCTCATCTCTGTATTGTTTATTATAGTTATGAATAATCTCAACAGAGAAGTGAATAACAGGAGACACTTTCTGATACAGATACTGGTTTAATAAAGAGTGAGACTTCAGATTTAAGCTTATGAGATGAGCAATCCCATATTTGTTTTTTCCTGTAAAACAGAGCAGGTAACATGCAGGAAATACCACAGTTTCCAAAGCAAGGTTTTCAGTTTGCTGGTTTTATGTCTTGTGGCCACTGTGTTGAAAAATGATGGTCTAGGGACCACTGCACAGGCTAAATGTGGAACACGACATCACAACAAATCTAGCTTTGCTAAATGCAAAGGATTGTACATTGGGAAGGAATGATAATGCAGTTAATCTTTAAAGGATCAAAATTAAATTAATCAAGGCAGGCAGGTTATCATCATCATAGACACAGCTCAATAGAACTTTCAGATTTTAATATGTTTTAAAAAATTAAGTAGCAGGAAATTCAAATTCATAGGAAATGAAAAAGGTATCACATTTTAAAATTATTTTTGCATTATTATCTGAAATACTTTATACATTATCAGTTAAACCATCTCAGAAAATACCTTACAGACCAAGAAGTGATTCAGGAAGAAGCAGCATGAAAGAAAAGCTCTCACATAAACATTAAAAATTTACATAAGGGCATTTATAAAGTAACCATTGCTACAGAGGATGTTCAGTAAAAGCTGCTTTTCTTGCCTCATGGCAAAAAACAAGACATCATTTGATGTGATGATGTAGTTGAAAATTAAAAACTCATAAAAGAAAACACCATGTTACAACTGGCAAAGGAGTTGGCATGATTCCAAAGTCACTTAGCAATTTATATGGGTAACAGTAATGCATTTAGCAGCAGTAAAAATTTTGTACTTCCAAGTTTTTCCAACCTTACTCTAACAACTGTATTGGAAGCAGATGATTTCACAAATCCATGCTGAACAATCTTGTGCTGTTTCTGAAGCACTGAGTTAACCTTTGCAATGGAATGTTAGAGAGATTATTAGCCTGTTCTGGACTAGCATTTCCTGTGTTTTTGTGTTGAACTTGGCATGTCTGCTTGAATAAGGTCTGTAAGCCAAGAATCAGTAGAAACTGAATTGTAGATAAAAATGCTAAGATGTGAAATTGCATAAATAGACTTGGGTCAGACAGGTGAGAGCTTTTCAGTAAAGCTGCTATTTTGCTTTAAAACTGTGTGTTGCTTCCTACCTGCAATAAAGTCAACAGCAGAATTTCACCAAGGCAAATATATTTACAGTCCTTATTGTCTTGATTCAAAGTACTGACTATCTCTTTAAAACCATTTTGTAAAGAGATAGGTCATCATTAAAGAGCAGCAGTAGAGAGAAACATAGCTTATTTATGTTCATAATTGGAAATGTGGAGTTGTAAAATTATTCATAAGAGGTAGTGGTCTTCATTGAACTATGAAAAGAATGAAACAAATTTTTCAGTTATTGACAAGTTTCTTTGTAGTTGAAGAAAATAAGGGGATTTTTAATCAGTTTTTGAGGACAACAAGAATGAAGACATCAGCTCCAATTCCAATGAGGAAATAAATCAATGTAGAAAAAAGTGATAATTTTCACTAATATGTCACAAAATTTCATTGATTAGAATTGTAAGCGTATCAAAAATGTAATTTCTTTATGCCCAGGGTATTACTGATTTGTAAATTCAGTTGCAGGTACACTTAAATGATCTGTACTCTTTTTTAAAAAAAAAAAAAAAAAA
>VWYI01045452.1:0-21602 GCA_013399455.1 Anthoscopus minutus
TAAGTGGTGTATCAGGTCTGACTTTTCATATTGGATTATGGATGCTTCATTCTATTCCTCATAAATTTTTTCCAGAATAGGATGCTGGTTACCCACACAACTACTAAAGACTGAGGCAATGAAGGCATTACACACCTCATCCTTTCCTTCATCCTTTGCCACTGCGGTTGCAATAAAGGATGAAGTCTCCTTAGCCCTCCTTTTGTTGTTGATGTATTTATAGACGTATTTTCTGACATATTTTCTGGCAGTAGCCAGACTAAATTCTAATTGGGCTTTGGCCTTTCTAATTTTCTCCCTGCATAATTTCATGACACCCTTGCAGTCTTCCTGAGTTATCTGCTGCTTCTTGCAAAGGTTGTAAAGTTTCTTCTTGTTTCCTAAGTTCCAGCCAAAACTCTCTGTTCAGCCAGGTTGGTCTTCCTTTCTGGCACATGGGGATGGGCTGCTCTGGTGCCTATAAGGTTTTTTTCTTGATGAATATCCAGCCTTCCTGAACTCTTTTACTGTTCAGGACTTCCTTCCCTGGTAGGGACTCACTCAACCAGCTTCTTAAGCAGGCCATAGTTTTCCTGTGCAAGTCACAGACAGCCTTTCTGCTGACGCCTCTCCTTACTTCAGTAGTCTTTTCAATGGTCACTGTTTTGCTCAGAATGAGTTTGAAATCTTTTTGCTTAACTTTACCTACCTGAGAGGCTAGGGTTTGGCAGAGCTGGTTAATATTGGTATGATCAGACAAAAGCACTGCAGAAACTAAACTATCCCTCAAAATCTTTCACGGACTGCTGGTGGCAGCCCCCTAATATGCCAGTCATTACATGCTGAAGTGGAAAGGGACCAATATGCATCTGGGAATTTTATTTATTGGAAGCAAGACCTTCAGCATCTAAAGTTTTTCATTTCCTCCTGTAATGACCTTGCACTGGGGGCTTTGACTGCAACAAGATCAGAATTGATGGTAGTGATTTATACTTCACTCTACTTCTTGATTTCACTTTGGTGTCTGAAAAAAAATGATTGACTTGCAAAGTATTTCTTCTTCAGCTGTGCCTTGAAGAGTGAAGACAAATAATTACTCTTTACTCTTTCTGGTCTAAGCTTTTAATTTAAGAGCTTTTGCTTTAAAAAGAATATCAGCATATGATTCATAACATTTTGGAGGAAGAGAATACTAATACAATGAAATAAAATGCTTAAATTAAGAAATATATCCTATATATATATATATATATCTGAATATATATATATATATTTGAACACAGCACATTTACTATGGAATTCCTGACAGTTATCATGAAGGTCCCTGCGAAGTTTCACGTACACTTACACTGCTCTTTATATAATTCAAAAAATCTACAAGAAATGGAACAATGGTGTGAAAGGACTGAATCAAATATTTTTTGTTGTTATTGCAAGTCTATGCTTTTCAAAGATTTTGTGTTTCAGCTATGTAGTTTAGCAAAGCTTCCGTGCTTCACTCTTAAAAATGACATAATATATGTAATTGCTATTTGTTCTAATTAAGTTCTTTTCCTGTATATGTACTTGCAAAGTTATGTGTATATATACAGTTAATTTTTACTACTCTCTCCACACTTTTATTAAAATTACTTCTGTATTTTAGATATTATATTTCCTTCCATCTGCAAAATTCAAGCAAAGTCTACCAAGAGGAGACAGTAAACCTTAGTTGGATAACAAGTCCATGCAAAAACTGGTATTGTGTTAAGGGTTTGGGGTCTTTTAAAAATATTTGGCCAAGAACAGGAGACAAGTATAAACATAAGTCCTGACTTAAAAAGCTTATAGTTTAAAGCCCTTTAGAAAATTACCTACACAGACATGAAAAATTAATTTACTATTAGAGTTATGTGCTATGAAATCCAAGAAATGGTTGTTTTCTAACACAGGATTAGTATAAATATATGATATTGACAGTATATGTTTGACAGGCTGTCTAGGGCCTGTGCTATTACTTCAGGATTTCTTTAATAATTGGCTTCAAGGAGATAGATTTCAGTATTTGAAAGAGCAGACAGCTGTTTATTCTGAAAATGCCAGCAATTGAGCTCAAATATCTACTAGATCAGGTGTAAAACCTTGAGCCTTAGATAATAAAAGCACAAATAAATGATAAAAACCATAGCACAGATCTTAAAAACAGGCTGGAGAAATGAGCAACTACAAAGTTTATTACCTTCTAATCCTTCAGGATTCACATTTCATTAAAGAGGGGATCATTTCAGGCATTGAGACAGAGAACTGAATTTATAAGGCTCTAAGGTGTTTCTAATTTTCCTATTAGCTGCAGGAATGCTGGAAACAGGTAGGCAGCTTGTGTGAAATGAAATGCCTCTTTAAACAATATCATTGTAACCAATTAGCAATTGCTAATTTAGCAGTAAAAACTGTACCAAACACAGTGTTTGACTGGAGGACAGTGTCTTTGCACAGCAACATGACGGTTTTATAAATCCTCTACTACAGGAAACAGTTCTGCATGTCATATTGTTAACATCACACTGTATGCACAAGGTCATAGAAAACCTGCCAGACATTACTCAGAACAAATGAGAGACAAAGAACAGCCAGCTTTTGAATTAATTTTGCTAATAATGTACTGGGGAAGTGGCTGTCGAAGCAGAAGGCTAGGGATGTATTCATTATTTCTATCATTATTTATATAACAGCATATAGGTATTCTAGACAACTTTAAGGCTTCTTGGGAACATTGCAGACACATAGGAAGACATGTTGCCTTAGAGACCTTAAAGCAAAACAAAATAAGCAGAGGACAAGCAAAAGCAAAGAGGTGCAATGACCTGAGGTGTGGTGACTTCTGGCCAGGCAACATGTGAGACATAGGAGGACATCCTACTTGACCTCCTCTGCTCTGCTGCATGCCCAGCTGGCCTGAACCGGAACAGTAGCATCAAATATCCATTTTGTACAAGTGCCCAAGAGGGTCTGAGATACCCAGGAAGACACTTTGAATGAATCTGCCACCGTTCCAATTCCCTGGTTCTAGAGACAATGGCATTCCCTTCCTGCCAGGTTATAAGACAGGACACTTAAGAGGCAAGTAGCCTAATTTGGAATTTATTATTTTATTTTTAAGAGCAAAACTATAAGGTGAGCCTCAGGAGTTGTGTAAGCCAGTTTGTATGAATGTTTGCCCTTATGCTCCCATTTAATCCCTGGTAGCTTTACATATGTCCTCTTCTTCAGCTGCATGGGAATACCTCTCCCAAACATGGAGACTTTCTTCCTATATATTTCTGTTTTTCTTCAGTGTAGTGAAACTGCAGCCATTCGACCTTTGCAATAATTGTAAAAATCAACATAAATTCATGTGGAGAAATTATATAAGGAGAAATTAGACAAACCCAGAGGAATCGTCTGGTGCAAACCTTTTTTACGGTAGAACAAAAAAATCCAGCAAATAGATCCAAACCTTTCCATTATCTCATGCCTTTAGTGACAGATTAGGAAGAAAAAGAAGGGAAAAAAGAAGTAGGAACACTTTGAAGAGGTCACATTATTCCAGGGCCTGCTTCAGCTTCCTCTAATGCATTATCTAGTGAAATCCAAATTATACATCTTATGTGAATCCTATTCTTGTCCTCCTTGTCACAGACCCTCAGTTGCAGCGCCATGTATAAGATGTGGTAGACCTGCATGTGGAAAAGCAATTTCTTGGTGCCTTAATTAATGTTAATTACAATGACTCTGTTACTTATCTAGAAATTTAGTACCTCTTCTTATGAAATATTTGTACACAGGTCATTGCTGGCTACAGCATAGGTGCGATGAGGTGCAGGACAAGCACATCTAATCTATCCATTCCCATCCTAATTTGCTGGTGGTGCCTTGATTTAGAAGTAAAAGTTAGGATGCTGTTAGTAGCTATCATTATTCCCAACTTGCTTTGTCTCCATACATAAATTCCTTAGTAAAGCACCATATTTTTTATTTGGTTTTGTTACCTGACAGTGTTCTGCATGGCTGAAATCCATCCCAGACCATGTATTTCAAGTGGGTTTGTAAACAAGAATTTCCTCGCTGATAATGCTTGTCACAATGGCTCATTGTGTGATTAACAAGAATCTATTACTAATGTGACTCTTACTTTTGAATATTCAATTATACTTGGTAACTCTTCAATTGCATCCTCACTGCTTGTTTCCAGGGTTGCTGTGGCATACAGTGACAGCAGAGACAGGACCATTAACCTTCATTACTAAACCGAGTAATGGAAATGCTCTGCATTGTCCTGCTATTGCTATTCAGTGGCATATTGCCAAATGCCTATTTTCTCAGACATTTCTTCTCATGACTGTAGATACTGTAATTGCTGTGAGACCTCTGCATTTTTATGTCCATATTTTTAAATTAGAAACATGTTGTTAAATAAATCTTTTTGCTGACAGTTTCTCTAGATTCATTAGAAACCTTTGCACTATTCCTTAAGTTGTTGGAAAGAGACATAAATCTACAGGAGATGTTGAGAGGGAAATGGATGAGCGGTGCAGCTGTAAATGCTTTACTAGGTTAAGTAAAAGGGAATGACATGAGAAATCCCTCAGACAAAGCCTTTATTTCTGAACATATGGGCTACAAGACAACTAATTTCTGGTTTTTTCTTGCTCTGGTGCATGTATTTTTCTCATAGTACACCTGAATGAAAGCGCTTGTGAATGAAAATTAGTTATAAAAAGATAGTGTTATGTTTCCTGAATTCTGATGCAAGCATTCACACCAGATAAGCTAAACCTATATTTTAGTTCAGCAGGCAGGAGACTGAACTGTTTGTTCAACCCAGATTTTCTTAAATTTATATTTCTGCTTTGAGGTGATTTAATACTCAAGGAGCAAACATTCAACTCTTTTTAAAAATTAGATCCCCTAAAAATGTTAACATTGAAATCCTGTGAGGGGTCCTGCTCAGGAATGAAGGCTTCATCTTTCTTTTTTTTAAGAAGGGAAATATGCTCCTAATGAAATTATAACTAGTTTATTTTCCTTATTCAAATGTTATGTTATGCTGCTAAAATGACATTTCCTTTATGTTATAAACAGTTTTGATTAAGTGAAATCCCTGAGGACACTTCATCAGAAGTAGAAAACTTGATTTTAAACTGATGGAAAATACAAATTTTATTTTCAGTCCTAAAACTGGGTAACTGTGCTTGTTCCTCAGCATGGACACCTTATGTGCATAGCTGCTGTAAAGAGTGCATGCACAAATATCAGACAATATGCAAATACCACATTAGTTTACACAGTAGACTACCAATCAGTCTCTGTCAGCAACCACTACATGATTGCTGGGTAATTAGAGTTTTAACTCATTGAGTCCAAATCTTCCTTCCCTTGTCTCCTGCAATAGGTGTTTCTACACCTTGTGCCTTCACACTGCTGATCCTGCTCAGCAGCACGTTCCTTTGTGTGACACCAGGAAGGTGTCGTTACTGTCCAATGGCTACAATTCAGAGTTTGTATAAGGTGACTTTCCATACATTTGCAAATTTATTGGCAGTTTTCTTCATGCTATTTTGAGTAAAACAATTTCCCATCTTAACTAGGAACCACAGTTATTTTTCTTTCCTGTTTTCATAAACCAGAGCCTGGTGTTCTGTACAGTTTTTTTACAGAAGAAATAATTAATTTAATAACCTACCTTAAAACTTAAGGAATAGAATTGTCCTTTTTAGGTCATCTGTCTTACCTTTACTTATTGAAGTTTATCACTAATCTACAATTAGTATATGGTTTTGAGTGTATAATAATTAAAATGTACATTTAACAATATCTAGCAGAACAGATGATTGATGTAAAAGAATATCATGCCTTCAAATATTACTTTCCTGTTGGGCAGGAAACGAGAATGAAGCAGAAGTTATTAGTTCATTGCTTAGTGGGAGCATAATATTTTCTAGCAGAAATAAAATAATAAAGTTTACACAGCTTTCTGATACACAAGCCCTGAGAAACTGTATTACTTCTGGTGTTCAGTTAACTTCACTGCCATATTTCTTTCACCTCATCTTTGTGGGTATGAAAAATCCCCAGAAATCTTTTTTTAGTGCTAACTACTTACATTCCTCTTACATGCTGAGCAACTAGGCTTGCACTTTGTGTGTTGGCAAAAGTAACTGTTGATCTTTACTGGAGTGGAAAGAGCACATTTTGGAGGAAGTCAAATTAAGATATCCTAGATTCCAAAGATGCTGGTATATAGGAAAGTAAAGAAGGAAACCTTAACACTGTTAAAGGAGCAGTTGCATGTTATGCTGGGCAGTTCCACAAGCAAAAGGGAGCTTCTCAGCATAACATGCAGAACATGCAGTCAAATCTGGCAGAACTTCATTGATGTTACTTTTTTTTTCTGTGATTCTGTGGAATGACATTTTTAAGGATGTCTCTCCCATTGTTGACTGTTAGTAGGCTAAATGCAAGTTCATACCCAGACAACTCATGCGGTGCTGAGGACAGACTTACTGTGCTTGACCATAGAGCAGAACAGTGCAGGTACCAAAGGATGGAGAGACAGGAAGAGGCTGGTGGGCAGCAGGCACCACTTCATTCCCCTCACATGGCCATGCTCCTGCCCAGCCTCACAGGAGGACAAGCCTAACACAGTCATGGCTCTGCAGTGGTTAGTGGTGTAACCTAAAAATTGACTCTGTCATCAAAATAGCTCCGATCAAAGATAATCTGGGTTGTATCTAAACATGCTGAAACCACAGGAAACCAGATAACTGGAGCTGTCCCATGCCTTGACTGGCCTGCCCTCTGTGACAAATACGTTTTGGAAGCATCTTTCCTTTTCACTCTTTTTGGAAATTGTGTCCAATATTTTGATGGATGTGAACTGCTGAATAACACAAAGTGCAGTTCAGCATTCTAGTCTCTGTTATTAATACATAGATAGTAATTATATTCCATTAGCAAATTGGCAGGATATATTCAATTCCTTTTGCTTGCAATGAAATTCATTAGCTTGGCAAGAAAAATGACCTTTTCCATTTCAAAAGAACTAAGTGAATTTTACTGCTTCAGTCATAATAGTGGAAAAACTCTTACTTGGAAGATTTAACAAGAGGCTAAGTGCCATCATGCATTGAAGGACGCCACTCAAGCTTACCTCAAGTGTGCTTAGACTCCTAGAATGATGCAAATTAGTACCAGGAGCAGCATGAGATGTAGGTCTGTAACATGGGGGACCTGACCATCATTCCTGTTTCATCCACCTCTACTTTTTGTCCACAATATTCCAATTATTTCAGGAATTCAATAATATAATAAGGAATTTTTAGTTCCCATCACAAATCTACTCTATCATATTGTATACTCATATGTCTTTTAAGTAATATGTTTCTAATAATTAATATTGTTTCATAATTAGAATATTTCCATCTTAAATATCTCCTCTCATTGACCTTTGTATAGAAAGACAATCTTATCACTCTTAGCTTCCAATACAAAGTGATTTTCTACCACCAGATATTTTTCAATGATGTGTTTTCACACTAAGCATGAAGTTTAAATATCAGCATTATTTTTCTGTGCTTTGACTGTGGCAGAAATCTTTTACCCTCAGGATGAAACCTGCTAATTTTTGGGCACTGCAAGTGGCTTTGTTTCCCAGTTTCTGTCAGATTTCAAATGTTTACAGGATCATACAGTTTGAAGTAGGATTTCTTTCACTAAAAATACTAGTGTGTGTTTTTCCACATTCATGTTAAATTCTTCAGGCCTATATAACCACAGAAAATGGTCTTTTCAAATCCTTTTCCATCTTGAGAGCAATTCTATCATCATTCCTCTACTCTGCATGAGAGGTTTCCACATCTTGCTTGCTGTTCTAGTTCTTCCATCTCATTACCCACATTTCCTGCATTAGTGCACAGACAACTTCATTGTTTCCTTTTGACCTCACAGTGTTTCCTAAGCCAATTGAATATAGCCAACCTGATCAATTCTTTCATTCACAGAAATACGTTTTTTCCCGTGCTCTCCACTACTTTATTCTCTAGTGTAATCCTTATATCTGACTACATCCTCATTTATATTGACTTTATCTTTTATTTATTGACACCAGTTGTTCACATAGAATATGTCTCTCTCAATCACAACATGTCCCCTGCAACCTAGATGGATGTTTTTCTTCATCTGTTTTTCTAGTCTTGGTTGCTGAAGGTCAGTGCTCCAGACAGCCAGGTACAAACTCACCCCTGGGAATTACGATCTTTCTGGGAATGACTCCTGAAGGTGAAAATCCCCAAAGTCCCTAAGCAGAGTTTCCTAGGCAGGGTTTTGCTGTGTTTTTGGCCAGAACTGGCCTGCACATGACATTTTATCTGTCATGTAGTGTGGTGAAGCCATTCATTAATGTTCCTGCTGTAACCATCAGCACAATGTCACGTAAGGCTTTTTCTTCTTTTGTTTTTTGAATCTGTAGGATTATGGACTTGTTTTTTTTCTGAGTTACAAGTTACTGGATATCAGGGGTCTCGTCTTAAAGCATGCTTCAGTGTTTCAAAGATGTGGGTGGGAATTAAACTACTAATTGCAAAAGAGACCAGAGCATTTCAGCCTCAGAGAAATGTCTACACTATTTGACATTCTGAAAACCTTAGACTGTGCTTATTCCATAAGGGACCGCCTCAGTGCCCTGGAAAACAATCCAGTGTGCCTTATTTTCCCCATCCATGAGTGGATAGTATTGTTAATGTATTTTTTCAAACCATTTTGGGGATAAATACTGTGTATATTTGGGATGTGCCATTATTTGGCAGTGTAATTACCATTTGTATCTTTCCTGAGATGATCAAGCTCTTAACAGAAGAATAAAAGCACAGATTTAGTTTTCAACCCACTAATTTTTGTATTTCTAAATAATTATATGTATAACATATTCAATGCCCAGGATGCCTTCATCTCCCTCTACAAAGGGAAAAGCTATCAGACCCTTTCTCCAGTGGGTTCACACAGAAGGGGATCACAGCTGCAGTCCCTAGGTGTGGGAGTTCCTGCTCCCATAGTGCTCCTTGTCAAACAGCCCCTGTCCCAGTGTGGCACACCCAAGTATAAGGTCCTTTGCAAAGTGTCTGCAGGAGGGAATCCCACTGGATGTAGATTATCCTGGAGCTCAGGGGCTTCTCTTCTTCTTTGTGCCTGTGAGGACACGGAGGGGGTTACTGAAATGAGAGCTCTATTTTCAACACTGAAGCCAGGTTTTGGGGTAGGGCTGTAGCCATCGTGACTGTGCTGATTGCCTGGGTGAGGGCCAGATTTTGCCAAGATCAGCCCCCTCTGTGAGGCTGTGCTTGTGAGACAGAACCTCAGGTGATGCTGAGTGATAATAAAATAAATGTCTTTATTTTTAATAGATGGACAAAACAGACCCAAAACCAGACAGTATTTTCCTGAAATGCATGGATGCTATTGAATACAATACAAATGAAGTTAAAACATATATATCTATAGTATGCTTCCTATCTGCTTTGTTAAGCATAATCTTAATATAACATTTCTTACACAGACAAAAATATACTTTTTTTAAACTACATCCACAAATACTGCCCTGATTAATAGCAGACTTACAGTAACTTACTAACTGCACATGGAACTTGACCAATACACTTGAAGGGCAGAAGGAAAAATGAATAACAGTTTTTTCCTATGATACTTCTATTTGAAATCCTAAATTCTTGTACTATATGAAAATAAAAGACTGAATCTGACTTGATTTGATCCACTTAATGTTTACATTCAGTTCAGGTTCACAAAAGTATGGTTTGTTTACAATATGTTTACCATCCCTTTGGACAAGTAGAGATGAAATAACTTTTTTGACATGTCAGCTATGTTATCAACCTTGATTTTATGAACACATCTCATGCAAAGGAGGTAAAATAACCCTGTCAAATAAATGTTATTCACAAATGTTAAGAATATGAAAGTAAAATGTATGATTGTTTCATGAATATTTTATCTTAAAATTGTAGGCTTAGAAACAATAACCTCAGCGTCTGAAAATGAGCTGTTTGCTTCACTGATTATAAATCCAATTTACTGCACAGTACCACTGTCCACAAATTGCAAAAGGGGAGAAAGACTTATAATTCCTCTGAAAATAAAATCTGCTTTAAAAATCACGTCCTGTTAGCATTTTGCCTGCAGAAGTAACAGTTTTTGTCTGTTTGTTTGTTTTGGTTTTTTGTTTCTTTTTTTTCCCACAGCTATCAATCACAGATATGGCCTTTGGTTACATGAACCAGGGTAGGACATCTCAGCTAAGGCAATAAAACTTGTAAACAGACTTTGCATGGGGCTGTTTGGTTTGGCTTTTGTAGTCCATCTAAACAGGAATACTGCATAAAATCAGATCAATTAAAAAAACTTTATAGGATAGAAAGTATAAAATATTCTGATAGTGTTGAAAGCATCTGGTTTGAAATTTTTGGGCAAACACTTATTTTTTTCATTTATCCTTTTTTTTTGAGCATTTTAAAACCATTTACCTTTTATGGAAACAGTGGAATACAAAAGAAAAAGATTTCTATTTTTCAATCAAAATTTCTTAAATTATTCTAGCTCAATCCCCTTCTCTTTTGTTTTTTTTTTTTTTCCCACAGCTGGACATTCAGAAATGAGTAATATAGAAATGTTGCTATATTCAAAGCATGGTATGAGATACTATGCAGCATCTCATAGTGAAATTCTAGCAATTCCTGGACAAAACTGAGGTAAGAGAAAAGTTTTTAGGAAGGCCTATAGGTGACTGTAAAATGGGGTCCTCTAACTTAATTTGGAACAGCAGCATAAGGCATTGGCTATGTAAGCAGGTAAAACAGTGACTTGATATTTTCCCCTAAGAAGAGACTCAGACTAGTGGATTTGGGCTGAAAATGGAGAATAATTCAGCAGTGGCTCTGTTCTTCCCCTTTTCCTCCATAAAGACCATTTCCTCATCTGTCTTCTGTGGTTCATAGGGGAATTAATACTGCTGGGCTCATGTTTGGTTTGTGATATTCAGTGCCCTGAATTTCATTGGTGGCCTATTCACTCACCTCACAGGAATTTTTCACTTCTTTGCTATAATGGCTCTTCTGAGTCTTTAGTGCAGATCGTGGCTTTGATTCCCTCCACCCAGAGCACACTCCATACTGGTAAGCACTAAGTAATGCTTATAAGTAAGCTTATAAGTAGTATAGTGCAGGCCACAATGCATATTCACAACTGAATTGCAGTGTTTTTTTTAAATGCAGTGTAAGGAGAAAAGAAATCAGCATCTCTGAAATTAATTTTCTCTATGTATTAAATATATATATATATATATATGTATCTGCTGTTAAGACTCCACAAAAGGAGCAAAACATATCTAAGGATTCAACCCTGTGAAAGCTTATGTCAACATTGAATGCACAAGTTGATGGCTTCTTCCTTTAGCAGCAAAACCTATTCTTACATCTCCTATCCTCCAGTACAACTCCTCGTGCTGCGAGTGTTAAAAAAAGAAATTTCACTGGTGACCAGCAACAGGAGGATATCTGGATTTCAACTGAACATTTTGCGTCACACACAGATTTTAAAAAGAATTATTGGAGCATAACTCTTAATTGTAGAGAAATGTAGCTACTGGAGCTCGCATGGAGAAAGGCACATACCAATGGGGACAGACACAATCATCTTGGCCGTGGGCAAGTGGGAACAACATTGTGTGTTCCTGCTGGCCTGGGCAAAGTCAGCAGAGGCCTCATCTCCCCTCTTTGCTGCTTCTGGCCAGCACAGCCATCCGTGAGCAAAGTCTTGTCTGCGCCTGGCCACTGCTGCTGCTCTGCAGGCTCGCTGTGACGGCCAGGAGGACAGGGCTCAGTGAAGGAGTCCAGACACCACTGTGCCTCTCACTATGTTCATCATTCCTTTCAGTTCCTCTCCAAGCTGCTTTTGGAGGCAAACACTTGGAGATGTGGAAAGCTGTCCAGCAAGCCTGGGGGTTTTTTTGAGAAATTTTTGAGGAAATATTATTTTTTATGGAAAATCTGAATTTTCCAGAGTAATTCCAGCATGACCAAGCCAAAAGATCTTTTGTCATCTTTAAGAATAGCTTTTCTCAGTAAGTGAAAATTGGAAATTTTCTGCAAGGAAAACCCTCTCATCTCTCTTTTCAAGCCTTCTTGATTCTCTTTACTTTTCAATATTTATTTCATTGGTGAAGTAGCTTGGTGTTCAACTGCTTTGCTTGTGTTTATTTTGATTATAAGTCCAGGCTTCTTCTCCCAACACTGAAAAATTCTATTTAGTTTATGAGTTTTTCTATAAGAGCCATTTTTCACAAGCTGAATTTCTACTCCAGTTATTGCTCTAATAATTTTGGTGACAGTCAGTATCCACAAAAAAAAAGAGAGTACATCTATATTAACATATTTTGCTTAAGGTTGTCTTACATCAGGTATAATATAATTTTAAACCAATAATTTAATTTTAACTTTAAAAAATTAATATATCATGTTTAGCACTCCTCTGAGGAATTTATTACTATTTGTGCATTTTGCTGTCTCATACAAATGATAAAATACTAGATTCTATTATTTAAGTTTCTTTATGAGGAAAAAAATTGGCAGACTAAAACCCCAGGGAAGTTTTCTATCTGTCTTTGCTCAAGCAACTAGCTCTTTAGTAATAAATCACTTATAGCTGTGGCAATATATTTTCACTTAATGCCAAAAAAATGCTGAGTGATAATATTTCAGACTTACTGTATTATAATCTCTTCATATGATATCCTAGCTAAGAACTGTTGCACATTTTCTTCTATACATATTTTAAATTTTTAATATTTTTTAATTGCACAGTATATAGCTCTGGATGGAAAGAATGGGATTGAGTGTATACTTTGGTAAACACTCTGTGATCTAATCCAACATATTAGATAACAGCAGAATAGAGTTCCTCCCATGGGATGCTCCTGCTCCTAGGTACAAATTAAAGAATGTGCAGCGGCATTTGATTCCCAATTCTTGCTTTTCTTCTGATAAAATGCTTCTTACTATTCTTTGTAGAATAACCTGCTTCTCATTGTTTTGCATGCGGCTACAAGATTTTTTAATTATCTTCAGTGTTGGAAAGTTCTGGACTTGAATCAACGTAGTTGAAGGCTTCCTTGTTTGTGAAAGTTGAGCTCATAGTTAGACTGTGTCGTGGATTCACAGGTGCAAGTTCATTTAATACAATATTGTCACTTTTTACAAGAGTTGCTTTGTCCATGTGTTCTCTACTGTATCTGGCAACAACGGCATCAAGAAAGTCCAGCTTTGGTGGCAAAGTCCCACTCTCAAATAAGTATTTGGCTAAGTAGGAGACTGTGACATTAGTAAAGAAGGAGGTGAGCATAGCAAGTGTTTTAAATGGGAATCGCTGGATATAGAGATTGTTATCATCTTGATACCAGCCAGGGTAGAAGATCAAGGGCTGAAGGTAGAGGTAGGGTTCTCCTCCAGTTATTCTGAGGACCAGGCCAAACAGGTATCCTGCAATGGCACCGTAGGTGTTGGTTCCTTTAATAAACAGCACACACAGGAGCTGGGGGAATATGATGATATAGACGAGGTCAGAGCTGAGGTACCAGAGGCCATACACCGACGAAGCCAGCAGTGCCATTGCTGTTGCTGATGCTCCAAACAGAAGAACAGTGATTCTCATGACCCACACAATTTCCCTGTCTGAAGCCTGCAAAAAACAGGGCAGTGTTAGGTGTTTTTTTCATGTCTATACATGTATGTCTACATTTACAGTCAATATAAAATACCGAATTGTAAAAGAAAGCTTTGCATGATTCATTCAATAATAATTATGATCTAATATCTCTATATCAGCCTCAGGCTCAGAGAAAAAGCTTAAGGGTTATGGTTGCCATTCCCAAAGCCATTACTCCTTGAATATAGCAAAAGCTTGATGATGAGTCAAAGAGAAAAAACAATACTGTAAGAAATAGCTTTTAAATAGAATCACAATATGGCTCAACTAGACAAAAACTGTCGGTATCAGAATTTCTTCTTCTCTGTTTCCTAAGAATAACTCCAACTTATTAGACCATTCTGTTGCCAAATGATTTCCTAATAAACAAAAGATTAGAAACATGTCTCATTTTGTGAGGAATTTCAGTAGATCTTACCATTGTGGCAACATTAGTTAGCTATTTGGATAAACTGCAGTTCCATGAGAATTCTTGACAGCTGCCCTCCCCAAGCCAGCTTTTTCACTTCTGTCATCAGTCACAACCATAATTATTTTTACGATTTTCAGTTTTTTCAACGTACTGTTAGTAATTAAATAAATTTTCTAGTTATAGGCAGGAACATGAAAGAGGTGTTTCATTATGAAATTATAGCCTATGTATCACCTAGTTAAGGTCTCACCTAGAATTTTCTTTAAAAGTGAAAACAAAAACATTGTCTCACATTTTGCCGAAAGGAAAGCTGGTAAATGTTCCGAGCAAACATAGAACTTGCAGACAGAATTGAGGAGTCAGCTGAGGACATCACAGCGGCAGATACGGCACCGAGGCCAAAGAATGAGATATAGACTGGGCAAAGGTACTGCAGCACGATGGGTAAGATCATATCTGCTTCCTTTTTGCTCTTGGGGTCAGGCACACCGTATTCAGTCTGGTTCCAAGCTGCAATATGGACACCAGTATGTTATCAGCAACATTAGCAGCCACAACACCTCCTGACTCCTTGTGTAGCAAGCTATCCATAGTACCACATTTTCATGCACTTTCAATGAACAAGCTGTTACTAGGGCCAGACTGACGGCATGTCAGAGAGGCAGTGTCACACTAATTTCTGTTAGGCAGATTTAATTCTGCTCAGCATTTCTCCCTTGTCTCTAAAATAAACTTTAAATTGCTCATAAAAGTAGTTTTATTCAATAAAATATGTCTGGGATCCATGTTTTTTTGTGGTATGTTTAACTACTCCTTTGGATTACAGACAAGGCAATGAAAACATTTCTAACATAATATTTTTAACAGTTTAGCTACACAGTTACTGTAATGGGGGTCATTCTCACTATTACATAAAAATCTTTGGCAACAATATATTGATCAAGGTAAGAAATTTCTTCTACATCAAAGAATGACTTAGGTTGGGAAACACCTTTAAGATCATTGAGTTGAACCATTAGCCCAGCACCACCAAGCCCACCAATAAACCACATCCCCAAGAGCCACATCTACACATATTTTCAATAGCTCCAAGGATGCTGAATCTACCACTACCATGGGCAGCCTGTCCCAGTGCTTGATAAACCTTTTGGTGAACACATTTCTCCTATATCCATTCTAAATCTACCCTGCTGCAACTTGAGGCCATTTCCTCTGTTGCTTGTTATGTGACAGGTGCACCTTGCTACAACCTCCTTTCAGGTAGTTGTAAAGAGCAAAATGTCTTCCCCCAGTCTCTTTTTCTCCAGGCTAAATAACAATAGCTCTCTCAACCACTCCCTATCATTGCTGTTATAACCAAATAAAAGTACCAGAATCTAATGCAAATATTGAATAGAAGTATTGTGTCTCTAGATATCTAGAACGTACAAAATTATTTAATTTCATCCCCTGTGGCAGCAACAATTTCCTTTGGGAGAAATATTCTATAACATTATTTTTCTGTGTAGTCTGCTGTTGAAGAAGTCATGGGCTGAAAAATGATGCCACCTGGCTATCTAACCTGTATATCACCTATGTCTAATGCAAAATTTATTCTCACACACTTACTGCATTTATTGTAGTATTGATTTGTAATAATTTACCTGTAGATGCTCCAATTGCACCAATCAGTACTGCAGGAATAGCCATCACAAGACAGCCAAAAGCAGCCAGGAATGACAGAACTTGAGCATATGTGGCAGAAGATGAGGAAAGAACTCTCTGGAAATATGCTTGCCATGGAATTCCTCCTAATGTCTGCAAACACAACAACATGGTGGGATTGGGGGGTAGGTGAATTGTTTTTCTATCACCATATAGAGAACATGTACAAGGATCACTTGAATGCTGAAAACCATATTGCTACTTTTTAATTTATTTATTGAATATCAGCCAGCCAGTAATAACTGCAACTTGCATTCTCACAAGCAATGTCAAACCTGTGTAAGTCCACTTAAACCCCATTCTTTTAGATGTTTTTTATATGATTAGCATCAACTTTGCACTTTCATAGTCTCTGTAAACTCCAAGTCTTTTGACTTGATAAGGCTTTATGAAAAGTACTCTTTTCATATCTCATATTTGAAGAATTCTCTCCTCCACTAAAATTAGATTAGACTCTGATATGATGTCAAAGCAAGATTTTATCTTTCTTTGTGAATGTGTGCAGTCTTTTACAGAAGGTGAGATGTTCTGTATCCTTCGATTATTCCGTAATCTGAAAAATTATTCTCCCACTGCCTTAAGCAAATACAATACCAAAATAAGTGGAAGACAAAACCAAAAAAAAGACAATTTTTGTTTTATGGTGAAAACACTTCTCTTTTATTTGGATATGTAACTGAAGATCCTAATTGGACTTAAAAATATTTCTGCAAAATATGACACAAAAGAGTATTACCAAAGGTTGAAAACTCGAGTGCTAAAAATTCTGTCTTGACAGCAGGATTTGAATAATCTCCACTAAGTAATAACCAAGTAACAGCATGGAAAGAAAACCAAGCAAATTTCATAACCTAGTTCTATACACTAAATGAGGCAGGAGGTATTTGGACCAGAAAGTGTGTATACAGGTGTTTCATACAGCTTCATGCACACTTAGGACCTAAATTAATGTTTCACAAACAAGTCAGGATTTGACTTGCTATTTATGACTGGTTTTCTTTGCTGCCTTGATAATAATGTTCCTTTATCAAAGCTTTCCAAGAAGGTGGAAATTTCTTGAGGTATAATGAAACAGACAAGAGGAAAAGGAGATGGGTTATAATTTGGCAATATCAGAACTTTTCTTTGGTCAACAGCAGAAGTGAACCTTCAGGTTTACAGGAGGGAATACAGCCACTTGAGCTGTACTTTAGATCTCTGAGAGAATGCTGAATAAAATAACATGTTTTAATAAACCATTTATAAAAAAAACCCTGATGATTTTTGGCTGAGAGGATTTAAAAAAAAGCCAGAAAATGTAACCCTAAGGTAAATTTCATAGGGACACTCAGAATGGAAAATGTTAGCAAGTATTTCTAGATCCTCTAATGGAAAATACTTAATAACCACTGATCCCATGTGTAACATATAGGTATTAAATAATGAAAGACCTTAGCATGCATGTGTGCATGTATGAATTTCTGCCATCCATCTCTGTGCAGCTTTTTCTTCACTTACAACTAAGGCATATTTAATCATTTGTAAAATGTATTTATTGCCTTCTGCAATATATGAATTCCTCTGCCAACAATGACATCAGTTAAGCATTAGCTGCACACTTTTATTTAATTTTAACATGTCAGCTCTTTCAGCCTGATGATATTTAAATTGCATTCCTGGCAATGCTGGCTGATATGTCACTGAAATCATTCAAATGTGCAGAAATATCAAGCAGGAGTCAAGAGGATAAAAGTTTTCATCTTGATAGAAACTCTTAACTAGACTTCATTATTTTCAGCTGTCACAGTAACATGGTGTAAGTGCTTAAATGCATCACTCCTCCATACAAATAACCACTTACCAGTAAAAAGAAATTATCCAACCATGTGTAAATGTCAAGTGAGTTGATAGATCCAAGCCAAGGTGCTTGGTACACCTGGTGTACAGCCGTGAGCCCAATGTCTGTTACTGCAGGATGGGACATGGCAAAGGGGACACTGATCCACTGTAACCAAAGAAAAACAACGTTCTCAGGTCTAAAGAAGATATTCTAAATCTGTGAAATCTAATTTTCTTATCCTTGCTTGCTACAGATTGAATACCAAATTATCAAAATGACTTGCAAAAAGTCAGATTATGTGCAGGTGGAACATCTCTGAAATCCAGAAGGCTTGGTAGTGGATAGCTCACATGTGTCCTGGAGAGTGTGAACAGAGAATTAATCAATGTAAACTTCAAAATCAGCAGCAAAGACACATTTATACAACTTTATTTTATTTTACCTAACCTCCTCATATATTGTTTACTCTTTCCTGGACCATAAAGTAGAGAAATATTTACATACAAATTTTCATGTAATAGCATCAGGACTTGGCAGCATACAGACATGAGACATCACATCAGAAGGCCTGGGAATTTGTTTTTAATCCAATACTAAGTTAAGTATTGGAAGACTGTGAAAAGACAGGATTGATATTGGTGCATCCTCTTCTTTCTTCCTCTAGAACTAATATTAGCCCAGTGTTACAGCACTTTTCTCCCTCGCAGATGTTTTCTAGGGGGTCTCTTGACTCAACCAACACATTCATTCTCTTTGTTTCTCACCTAAATCAAAAAGTCTTCCCAGTTATGGTTTCTGCCAGAAGGCAGAATTCCTTCGTCGACTGACTTTATGTGCATTAACTTGCAAAGGCACTTTGCAATTGTGTAAGTTGCTGACTTTCTGTGGAGCAATTCCAACTGAGGTGAAGATCAGGCTTTGGACTGATCATCACAAACACAGCATCCTTAAGGATCCAGTGATATCCAACACCATGCAGATTGCCACAATCACAACTGATCAGAGTTTAGTGTATAGGGACAACAGGGATAGGGAGGGGAAAAGTCAAACATCTTTCTCTATTTCGTTGCACAATTATTGCAATAATATATGAATAATATTTTGTAGCACTGCCTGTTATTCAGGCAGTTTATCCTGAACCATAAGATTCTGTTCTCAGTTAAACTTTGCCAGTTTAAGCAGTTGGGCAGAAAGATTTCCTTCTCAATTTCTGCCTGAGCTTTTTTGTGAAAGAGCACAAACATTTTTCACCTGTCTTCAAGATATTTTGAGGGAAAAAAAATATTGTCAAAAGAATGGATATTCTCTTTCCTGAGAAATTCAGGAGGAACAAGGATGTCAAACAGACTTTACTATTCTTGTTTCTGAATTTCAAATGTCAAACATCCCAGTAATGAGCTTCTGAACTGATGTAGTGTGGCCATACTCTGCTGAGATTTTCAGTAGGGGAAATGTCTTAAAGTCCATCTGGAATCTGCTTGCCACAGCCCAGGGTTTAATATTGCAAATACATTATGAGCTTTTGTAAACCATTCCAATTTCTTGCTGTAACTTAGCTCTTTGTGGTCTCAAGGACGACCTTTTCATTAGTAAATAAACCATATCAAGACACTGTCTTTGGCCCTGCAATTTACTGGGATGTCATAATTTACATCTATATATTTAGATTCCTTTTCCTGCAAAAAATGACAGCTCTGAACTATTCCTGGGAATTATTTGGAAAAATATAGAGCTTAGAATGGGGAATTAACACACAGATGAGATGAAGAGACAGTAAATCATGGGGATACTCAGGGAAAATCTAATCAGGAAAGATAAATATGAAGAGATGAGAATTGCAGGCGTGCATACAGGAAGATGAGGTAAGAAGGAGAAAGGTTATTTGAGACTGTAAAGAGGAAAACAAGGATGCACATGGAGTGGCTGGGGTAGAGGTTATGGAAGCCTAAGGAAAAAGCTGTGGCTGAAAGGAGGAATGGGGTGATTACAAGCCTTTTGCCTTGGATAAGAACGGGAGAGAAACCAGAGACATTAGAGGAAGGAGCAGCAAAGCTCTGTGACAGTGGGAGGAAAAACTGCTCCAGAGCCTGGAGGAGAAGCTGGGATAACTGAACCTGTGCCATCCTCTGCTGTGCCATCTACTGTGAGTGTCCCATCTCATCTAAATCTGCCTCCCTAGAGCATGACTCCCTAGATACTGACTCTTCAGCCTCACTGATGACACTCGTTTGTTCATGAATATGGGTTCTTTAGCATTTACTACTGTTCAAATGGGAACAGTACTACTGCTACTACAGCTACTACTTTAGCATCTACTGCTGTTCAAATGGGAAATTGCATAAAGAGCCCAACCTGAATGAAACAAAACACTATAAAGCTATACATCTAATAATTTAGAAGACTTTACAACCTTCATTGGCTTCCCATCCCTGCATCAGATTCATGCTGATTTTAATGTTATTCCCATGGGATCAGGCTCTCTAGTGGTTCATGAGTTGATCACACTGGAAGACAATTTCTGTACTTTGATCCAGTTTTGGGAATTTCTGTAATGCATGTCACTTGCAGAAACTTAATGTTTCACAAATATTAACACTTATGTTAGGGAAAGAGGTAGTATTTCCCCCACCATTTAGATGAAGAACAAAGATATGAGGGAAGAAGGTCTGGAATAACCTTACATTTGAGGTGGCCGGTTGGAACTTGGATTTGCTATTTAGCACCATTTCCATTAAATCACTTAGAGGCCATAGCCCATAGAAAGATGCCACAGATTAAGATGCCAAAGAGTAAGCACACACACCAAGCTGGTTAGTGACCACCTTTGTAAGCACTGGCTGAAACAAGTTCCCTAGAGCTGTACAAGGACTCTGTGGAACACAGAGAAAGAATGTCAGGCCCCCTTTGGCTCCTTCATCTTGAGCCACTCCATTTATTTTAGCATATTGCAGTATTCTGCACACCTGTGACTGTCTATCACTGCCACTGGAAAACAAAGCCAGCAGCTTCTTTGATTGCACCCTTGTGATCTGGACCCTGGCACACTGATGTTTTTCAACATGGGACTTAAAGAACAGCCGTAAATAAAAGGTTGCCCACCAGCATATCCCTGACACCTAATGAGGGATATTCACACTAAAACAGCCAAGACATCTGGGAAGACTTCCTATATTATAGTCTCCAAGGGTGGTGGAAGGAAGTGAGCGTAAAACCAAGGTTAACTAAGTTAACAGGAGGTTAACTAAACCATGTAGATGACAGCCACAGAAAAGAGAAGCAGTAGAATATCAACTCTGCAGGTCCAGTGACAGTATTTTTGGACTATTTTACCAACAACTTCCTGTGTCTGATGCCTCGTTTCAGTGCCTGAGCCACAGTCCTATAGACAGACAGGGAAGGAGTCAGCACTGGTCCTATTCTAAATTGCACACATACTCAAGAGGAAAATTGCAAGAGTGGTTGGACTGCCAGACTGGCTGGAAAAAAGCCAAAGAATCAGACCTCTTGGACAGCAATATTTCCAAAGTATGGGCTGTACATTGATGCAAATGCAGACTCAGTCAGCACTCTGTGAGTATGACCAGTCAGCAATGCTGTGCCTGGTACACCCCAGAACACACTTGGCCCTTCTGGCTGTTCGGGGCAAAATCCTTGACAAAACAGGGCAAAAAATGCCAAACTTACCAGTCCCAGGAAGATGCAGAAGAGTTGAACTACGTCGGTGTAGGCCACAGAATAAAGCCCACCCACAAGCGTGTACATAGTGGCAATCAGGGCGGAAATAATGACTGAAATATTGACATTAATGTCAATGATCACACTTATAGTCGCACCTAAGGGGAAAACCAAAGCACTGTGTGTTAGTGTGTCTATGACAGCATGTTTGATGAGAAAGCCCACCTT
>VWYI01045452.1:21632-46064 GCA_013399455.1 Anthoscopus minutus
CCCAATATTCTGCACACCCTTTCTGCACCTTTGAAGCGAATGGGAAAAGAGATGCTCCTGCTGGTCTAAGTTTGGCATCTGTCATTTTGCAGGTTCTTAGGAAACAGAGAAGAGAAGGGTCCAAACAGAATTTCCGTACAGGAAGTTTTTCAAGGTCTGTTCTGTCCTGTCTCTTATTCTGTCTGGGAAAACCAGCCATGCACATCCCTGATTGCCACAGTCTTCAGAAGGATACTGAGAAAGTTCCTGCAATGCTACCAGCCAGCTGCCACTGCACTTGCAGGATGCATCACCTGAACTCCCATGAAACTGTGCATATCCAGTGTATTTTACAGTTCCCTCATGTGGTTCTCTTCCAGTCAGTCTTCCTTGCACTGGACTCTCCCAGGCTTCTCAGGGTCCTGGGATTCCTAAAAACTGGTCTTATAAACAAAGAATTAATCAGAAAAAGTGCTGAATACCTCAGCCTTCTCCACATCTTTTGCCACCAGGTGCCCCATCCCATTGAACAGCAGGCCACATTTTCCCTTTTGTTAGGATGAACTGTTCTTGAGCATGGAGGAGGTGATCACTGAATATATCAACCAGTTCTTCTGGACTCCAGGACAGTCTCCCATGGGATTCTTCCAAGCAGAATGTTGGAGAGGTCCAGCTCTACTCTTCTGAACTCTATGGTTGCAGTTGTGATATTTGCCTTGTTTCCCCTTCTTAGGACCATGAACTCTGTAATCTCATGAACATTGCAGCCAAATCTGCCTTTGACCTTTATACCTCTGACTTGTTCTTCCTTATGTCTAGCTAACAGGTTCAACAGAGCAACCTCAGCTCCCTGATCATTTGTGTTGACAGTGCACTCAAGAAACCTCCTGAATAGCTTGTGTCCTCCTGCACTGCCCCTCCAGCAGCTCTCAGGATGGTTATACATTTCCCTTAGATGTATTAGCTATTTCAAGTGATTGCAATCTTCTAAGACTGTGTTTAAAAAATTCCTCTTCTTCTAATTAGGATGATTTAAATGAAACATCTTGCAACTGCATTTAGTGCTTGCAGTTATTGTAGATGGATATTCTGGAGCAAATATTTGGAAGAGTTTTGGCCTTAGAAGACAACATGATGTGTGATATGTAAGAGCTTCTGGGAGCTGACAGACGTGGTTTTGCTGCACAATGAGCCTTCAAAGTTGATGTGCTTAAGAATTACAAGCTCGGTTCTCTTCTTCAGCTTTAAGACCAGTGTTTCCCCATCTACAACCCTGCCAAGCAAGGAATCATGATGAAGAGCAAGTAGTGAAGAGTACTGGGATTAAACATTCATCAGCGAGGATAGGTGTGAAAAAGGAACTGGATTATTCACAGAATAGTTAAAATCAAAATCTTCAATGATCTTTGTAACCACTGACAGTCTTCAACCGTTGGCTGTTATATAAATCTAGAAAGGTATCCACACCACTTGTGTTGGAATAAAAGAGAATGGCTTACCCTTAATCAAAAATATTCCAAAAAGTCTGAGTGTTCTTCAGGTTATTCAAATCCTATCACCTCAGCATGCAGTTTTTTTCTTAGTCTTTTAAGGATTTAGTGATGAAATTGTGGTAAACAAGCTCCCCATTGCTTTACAGTTCATCAGAGCGCAGTTGGAGAGTACCTTCAAAGTTTATTTTAGTTTAAAATAGCTTATGCTAGAAGGCATTACCACATGCATGTGCATTATTAGTATGATTAGTTGGTAAAAGTCAATTACTGGTGCTTCAACTCAAGGGCTTTCTCTGTTCTTAAAGGGGTTGCTAAATTCAGGCCTGAAATATAATTAAAAACCCTGGAAGCTGATTTTTTTTTCAGGACTGGATGAGTAGTTGAGTGATTTTCTATTGAGTCATAGTTTCACTAATTCTTCAAATCCTTTATTGAATCCTAAGTATTTTCTTCATTTTGTCAAGAAGAAAGCCATTTAGAATTGAATAGTTCTTCAATTTATTGATCAGCATCTGGTTTACTTCTATTATTTGTGTTGTGGAATGTTCTGTATATATAGATCTCTTATGTGCAAAGGATTCTTTTGTTTAGATGCATTGGAAATGCTGTTACATATCATTATGGGGAATTTTGACTGGTTTCTCTCACCCCAGAGATAAAAAGAAAAGCTGGGTCAGATTTCACAAAAAAGAAGCACTTGCAATCATTTATGTCACCTTCACTATTAACAGAAATTTGCTCCTAAATGCTTTCATGCTCTTTGAAGAGGATCAGCTGAAAGGTACATGAAAATGAGTAGATACTTTGCATGTCTTTCCATTATCAAAATAATAAAGGGGTAGCATTACCGGATTTATTTGCTAGTTAGCATGGGTCTTAGAAATGTCACAGTCTGAATTACTTGGCTTAAACAGTTACCATTTGGAACCAGAGTTTTAATGCATTTCTGCTATTCTTAATAATTTCTACCTGTAATAAATTAATATTTATACTGCTTATTCCTTACCTAAGGCAGAGAAGATGGCAGCAGCCCAAAACATTTCTCCCATTAAAGCTGGAATAAACAGTAGTCCTCCCAACCTTTTTCCATAAAGCTGCTGAAAAGGGTCCAGCATTGTCACATAGCCTTTGGATCGCATGGGTTTTGCAAAAAAAAGGCCACCTACAAAGAAAAAGCAGTGTTCAGATACCGGCTGCAGTTCAGAAATACATTACCATTAAGGGATAAAATATTCATTGTCAATTATGGGTACAAAAATGTCAACAATACTGTTTGTTTGCTTGTTTGTTTAGAAGTAAAAAGTTAAAAGTTAAAACATCCTCTGGAAACTATTACATATTTCTACAGAGTTAAACACACACACTCCATTAGTATCTCTAGTCTGGTAATTTAAAAAAAAGGCTTTTCCTTATTTTTTTCTGGCTCAGTTTATGTAATCTCCCATTATGGATGCTGTCACAGTTTTGTCCAATTTTGGATTAGCCTAAGGGAATGGTTTTTCTACCTAATCCTGTTGATTCTTAGACCAGAATCCAGCATGAAGTTTCACATGGTTCTACTCTAAAAATAAAACCGTCTGAGATTCCTGAATCAGAAATACAATTTCACATTTGATTTAGTGCACACACGGCAATTCTGAATCTTTAAGGACAATTTATATTTATTATGTATTTTTGAAACAACTTTACTACACCTGCAGGATAGGCTGGAGGTCTTCTGAGTTCTGTCGGTGTCAGATTCCTTGAATATTTATCACACAGTTATTTCACTTATGTATGTTCAGGAATTTTGATATGTCACAATTCTGCTCTGCCTGGTTGGTATGTGGGCTGGATACGTACATAAATGTGCAAAGGCTTCCCCTCCTCAAATTCTTTCTGTCTTGGGCAAAAAAATGGACTTATCTCAGGTAAGCTAAAAGAGCCCTTGCATGGAAACCTATGTAGTTGAGATCTGTGCATGGCTGTAACCAAGTAGACTTCTACCACAGTAAAACTGTTGTATGAGGTATAATAATAAACTGGAAACCCTGTCAGTTCCCAATAATACTGTATGGCATTTGGCAACCCTTAATTAGGTTCCTCACAACAAGATATGTAATTTCTTCATATTTTGCAGAAGATTTTCCAAATTTCTATGTATTGCCTTTTATAATTCATATTTCTTCATTTAATCAAGTTCCCTGAACAGAAGGTACTCGGTCACTCACTGTCATCCCAATTTATAGTGCTTATGTGAATGCTGTGTTTAGGCAGGTAGATGCAGAAACCCATCAGCTTTTTATTTCTTCTTCTTTTTTTTTTTGGTGATTCTTGTTTTGGTAATGAATTTTTTTCCTATTCTACTTGTTATGCCATCATTGCAAAAGACAATTAAAGAAATAAAAATCATAATATATTAGGATGTTCAAACACCTGTCAAGGGAAATAAGCAGTATTCCAACCTTTAAAACGAAATTGCTTAAAAAAATAAGGAAAAACAATTGTATGGAGAACAAACAGGGAGATGACATCAATATTAAATACTTCCTGTCTGAAGCAGTAATATTTCTCCCAGCCTTGTATTTATAATTTTGATTATCTATTTTTTTTAAAGAAGTATAAAGAATTCTTCCCCTCCAACCTTCATGTACAGATCATGCCTACAGAAATTCTTTTGTCTCTGTGCTCCGCAGAGAGATATACAGTTACATATACAGACTTATTTTCTCTGCAGTGGCCATTCTGATTTTCAGGAAAACAAGTCTGGGTATCTATAAATAGCTGAAAACAAGCAGAGAGGCTAACTCTTCTGGACTATTGTTAATTTGAGTCAATTCTGCAGCTGCTGAGAGCCAGGAAGATGTGTATGACTCCAATCCTAACAGCTGGTTAATGACATCAGTGGGTCATGATCCTCATGACCCCATAACAACACCAAATGATCTCCAGGCAGACTCTGCAGTCACTGTTTTCCCTACAGGAGACAGAGCTGTTCTCAGGCATGGCAACCACTGCCAGAGCTGGAACTGGCCTGCACGTGCCAGAGAGGAACATCTATAGCAGGGATGCTTGGGAAGTGAGGATAACTAGGACAGGCCACTGGAAAGCATTTTCAAGGGGAAAAAAGAAAGAGGAAGGAAAACAAGTTGTATAGGAAGAAATAAAATGTGAGAGTATCTGGATAAGAAGCCAAAGGAAACAAAGGGACAGATTAGGTAGGAGGATCCTGAGAAGAGACTCAGAATAGACTGAGAGGTCAATTAATATTAGAAAGGTGAGTATATCAGTCGCATTAAGGAAATATGAAAAATACAGAGTCTTTTTTTCTGTAACAACATTCCTTTTAAACAGTTGCATCCTTATTGTAGCATTAAAATTTATAATACTGTCTGTATTTTACACTCTGACCCTGCATATATCAGGATTCTGAATTTGCATTCTGATGTGTGATTTAGAGTTTTGTACTACATTTAAGAGGTTGCATGTTCCAGTTTTAAGGAAATAGTTTCCAGTCTAAGGAAATACATGCTACATACTTCCTACACAAAATTAGAAAACTTACTAAGATTCTTGGTAGACAGATCTAAGTATAGATCTCCACCATAGTATAAACACTTTCCTAACCCAAAATAATATTTGTCTAGTTCCAAGATTTCTAAGTGCACTGATGGAGCATGGGTCATATTCCAGATCATATAGGCAATTAAAGAAAATTTGAGTATATAAAACTTGGCATTGATAATTTAAACACTGACCCCTTACCACCCTCTACTCTCCCCGCCCCCCGTGGAAGAACATGGTTGTAATAATCAAATAGGTCTTCACAAGGAGTTTGGGAAACTTGAGATATTGAACTATTTAGAGATGTTCTGTTTTATTGTTGTACCAGCAACCTTTTATCAGACCCTAGTTTTTTCATTTCAAAGAATGGATCTGACATCAGAACTCTTTAAAATGAGGGATTACTAGTTTTAATCTTTGCTTACCTAAAATCAGGCTAAGGGAATATCCAATAGGGGCCTGAGCCCAAGCTAGACCATAGTCTGGGACATACACAGCTTCTGCTGTCCCATTGATGTAACCTCCTCCAACCCATGTGGCTGAAAAGGAAAAGATGAAAAAGTCTTTAATATCTACGAAGAAAGAAAAGCTCACACATTGCATAATAAAGTTGCCATTATGTAGGATATGGTTATTTTTTATTACATGAACAATACAAGTGCCAGGCATGGCATCCTTTTATTAAAGGCAGCCCTATTTTGAATTTACAGCCTAAGCATATGAAAAAAAAAAGTCAAATGGACCAGGGCAATCATCAAAGTGTCTAAGCCTCTGAATAGTCAGTGAAGATGTGAGGGCTGAGTCCCCCACTACTTATTTACCATTCCTATTTTGTTTGTGTTAGTACAAATAAGGGAGAGGTATAAGAGGGAGTCTGAAGAAGAACATTTAAACTAGGCAAAATTTTTATGAACATGATTTACCATGATTTATGAACATGATTTACCAGGACATTCATGAAAAAAAAAGCCTTTTAAACCTTGTTAAATTTTAAATTGTTTCTACATGAAGCATATTAATAAACTCTGAGTTCTCAAAATATTTGTGTATAGTGGTGGGGTTTTTTTTATTGCTATATAGGTTCTAAACTTTGATTCTTTTTTTTTTTTTTTATGCTTCCTTGGGCTATATTCCATAAGGGCTATGTGCTATTTTCAATATTTCTGATTTTATCTCTGTCTCTCTCCAAAAAGCAGTATTTTTGCTATACCAACCTCAGACACTTAATGGGTTGATTCTCTGCCTTTAAGGGAAGTTTCTACACTGGAGAATTTGGGATCAACAGTATATATGAGAGGAAAAACTCCAACAGAGAAATGTATTGTGATTACATCTGCAAAAATACTTCATAACAAATTAAATAATAAAGTTCTCTCTTCCTGTTTTCAGATTCCATGCAAATTTTTTTTAATATCTCTACTGTATAATGAGTAAGTTTTAGAAATCTAAGTTTGCAATTTGAACAAGGGCAGACAGACCATTTCAAGTCCTATATTTTTGTAATGATGTTTTGGTTTGTGTCAAAAGCCTTTTCTTTCTCATATGAGTAGTGAGGGTTTCTGTTTAAAAAGTCACAATTGTTCAAAATGTATTTTCCTTAAACATTCTTCAGAATTTTCCCATCATCCACCATTGTACAAACAAATTTGATTTTGTGTTTAAGACAAACAACTGGAGAGAAAAAACAAATTAAGAAAATTTAATAAAATTCCCTAAGAAATTTCATTAAGAGCTAAATAACCACTCTTTTCCACTTGACTGTGATATCTCTCAAGTAATACTAGAGAGTATTTTGCTGAATTGCACTGTGGCTTTGGAATCAAAGATCAACAACCAGAGAATTACAGTTGTTCCCCTTTCAGCAATTTGAAGCATAGGAATGGACCATTCTGTTGTTGGAAATGGTATAATGGACTTTTATGAGGGGTATGCATGCAGAGAAAGACTGCAACAAAAGAAGTGACCCAAGGAGACCTGTTATGAGTACACTTTTGGTTATCAACAGCTATGGTGTACTAGAGACATAAGGGATGAGTGATGACCATATGGGACCATATGGGGAAGATGGGTTAAGGCTGATTCTTAATTAGAAGAGCAATGATATATAATCTACATTAAAAGTTGTCAAATATTTGGGATTTATGACTCTTGACAGTGTGAATTAAGATAGAGAGGAGTATGATACTTTGTTTACCAGAGTTCTAGAATTATAAAATTGTTTGGGTTGGAATGGACCTTTAAAATCTTCTATGTCTAACCCCTCTGTGATGAGCAGGGATGCCACTCACTAGACCAGGCTACTCAAAGCCCTGTCAAATCTGTCCTTAAACACTTCCAGGGATGGGGCATCCACAACTTCTCTGGGCAGTCTGTTCCAGTGTGTCACCCTCCTCACAGTAAAGAATTTCTTCCTAATATATTCCTAATCTAAATCTACATTCAGTTCCCTACCTCTATGTCTCATCCTATCACTGCATGCCCTGATCCCCATCTTTTCTATAAGCCCCCTTTAGGCATTGTAAAGCTGCTATCAGGCCTGCATAGATCTTTTTCCTCTCCAGCCTAAACAACCCCAACTCTCACAGCCTCTCCCATAGATCAGTGTTGGGCCCAGTCCTGTTTAATATCTTTACTGATTATCTGGATGAAGGGATTAAGTCTACCATTAGCAAATTTGCAGATAACATGAAGTTGGGTCAGAGTGTTGATCTGCGGGAGTGTAGGTTATGAACAGCCTGGAGAGGTGGGCTGAGGCCAACTGCATGAGGTTCAACAAGATTGAGTACTGAGTCTTGGACTTTGGTCTCAACAACCCCAGGCACTGCTATAGGCTTGGGATAGAGGGTCTGGAAAACAGTCCAGCACAAAAGGACCAGGGGATGCTGGTCAAGAGCAGCTGAACAGGAACCAATGTGTGCCCAGGTGACCAAAAAGGCCAGTGGCAGCTTGACCTGCATCATCAATAATGCAGCCAGCAGGACCAGGAAAGACATCATCCCCTTGTACTTGGTACCTCTAGTACTGTGTCGAGTTCTAGGCCCCTCACTTTAAAAAGGACATTGAAGTGTGTCCAGAAAAAGGTGACAAGGCTTGTGAAAGGTCTAGAAAACATGTCTGATAAGGAACAACTGAGGCAGCTGGGTATGTTAAGAAGAGTAGGACCTCATCTCTCTCTACAGCTGTCTGACAGGAGGATGTAGAGATGTGGGGGCCAGAGCCTTCTACCATGCCTGCAGTGAAAGGACAAGAGGAAATGGTCTTAAGCTGAGACAGGTGAGATTCAGATTAGATGTTAGAAAAAAGAGTTTGACTGTTAGGGTAGTCAAGCATTTGAATAGCTTTCCCAGGGAGATGGTGGAGTTACCATCCCTGGAGGTGTTTAAGGGGTGTCTGGATCTGGCACTGGGTGATGTGGTTTAGTGGTTTAGGGGTTACAGTACTAGTGCTGGATTGACAGTTGGACTTGATTATCTTAAAGGTCTCTTCTAATCCTGATGATTTGACAATTCTGTGATTCTAGGTTTTTCTCAACAGGATTGTTCTTGATCCACTCATCACCCAGTCTGTATCCATGTTTGGGTTTGTCCTGATCCAGGTGGAGGATCTTATACTTGGCCTCTTACACTGAGCCAGGTACCTCTGTATGAGATCCCTTCCCTCTAGAGTATCAACCACAGCATTCATCTTGGCGTCATCTGCAACCTTGTTGAGAGTGCCCTCAATCCCATTGTCCATGGCCCCAACAAAGCTTTTAAAGACTACTGGTCCAAATATGGAGCCCTGAGGGTCTCCACTCTACAGGAAATCCCATGACTAACTGGGATGTGTGTTGCCTATTGTGTCCCAAGCAGCACAGTCTGATAGAACAAGCACCTCTATACAATATCAAAAAGTAGGTACTTAGAAAGGGAAGCATATTTGTCTCTTTCCCCAGAAAATGCATAAGCACGAATTCTACATTAATTATTTACTTGGTCACAGGTGGGAATAATATCCCACAGTCAAGGACAGACGTTCAGCATAGCTGCAGCTGTGGTGAAGGAGGCCTCCAGTCCCAGCATTGATTTGCCAACGGTTGCTACAGAGGTGTCAGGTGTTCTCCAAGGGGCAATTGGATGCCATGCCTAGCTCCCTTATTTTCTTTTGGAGGAGATCAAGTCAATTCCCTTCTGTGTGATGTTGTAGGGGTCATTACCTTCCACTGTCTGCCCTGCTGGCAGATATTGCTGTGTAAGGCGGCATGAAGGATTTAGCCCTTATTTTTAATTTTATTTCTTGATTTCTGGATTGAAGCGGTTTGAAAAGTTGTTGCTAATCAATTTTTCTGTGCACTTGACTGTTCTGGAACATCTGTAAAGGACCATAGAGCTCTAGGAAGGTGTTTTACATCTTTTTCTGAGGGGGTGAGTGGGTAGTCAGCACGTACACTGACACAGGTAAATACAATAGAAATAAAATAAAGGGATAAGATAGGATGGGATTTCAACCTTAGATATTAATTTTCTGATCCTCGTTTGCTAAGCCACAATTTAAAGTTAGTTTAATACCTTTATTTTTGGTGAAATTCTTTTTGTTTTTACCTAAATCAGCCAAAAGGAATACAATATTTAATGATATATGGAAGCATTCATGTGGTAATCTATTTTAATCTTCTCTTTGCCTGCCATCTGAAGAACAAAAAAATGCAGCGAATACCAGCATCCAGTTAAAACATGCATCGTAAAAAATGATCAGACAAATACTGAGGGTAAGGAGTGCAATTTTTCTTCTAGTTCCTGTGTGACACACAAAAGTTATCTCTGAGTTCTTTATATATATTGATATGTACGAGGAAACCAAATTTTTTGGCACTTCTTCAGGAACAACTCCTTGTCTGACCACTCAAATTATTTAATAAACTCATCAAGTTCTGTAAAATGAAAATTCTGATCCAGGGATTAGAATAAAATAGAATTGTGTAATATTTCTTTTTCATTGGGAGGATACATATCTCTATCCAACTAAAATGCAAAAATTACACCAATAGCTTATTACCAATAGATTTTGGGTCATAGTTGTGAGCATTTAGCAATGTAATCTCAAATTATTTCCTTTGAGGTTTAAATTCAGTCACCAAAATAAAATTAAATTCAATTTTGTTGCAGATATAGCTTCTTAAAAGATTCATTCACAAAAATAAGGAAGGCTAGTATTTAATGCAACATTTTATCTATAATTACATAAAAATTATATGCGGATTAAATGTGTCTACTATGGTATAATGTTATTTCGTTTTAATATGAGCTGCTGTGATCCATCCACAATTCAACCTTTTCACTCTTTCTATTTCTTACTTGCAGACACACTCAACCTTCAACAGGCTTTGTGTTCAGCACTTCAGTAGCTGGTTGATACAGCTTTTTCTTCTTCAGGATCATAGCATATATCCAAAAATATCCACAGCTTTTATTCATAGGTAGTGCTTTAGGATTTTTCAATGTTGTTTAGAAAATCAACTACAATTACTCTGGAATCTTGACTTTGATGCTTATGATCAGAATTTTATTTTAAATTCATAGGCTGAGTACTGTCATCCTCTCCACTAAATAACCCTAGAAACTTCCACCACTTTCGTAGCAAATGCCCATGGAACACTGTAGTTTTGTCTCTGGCAAAAAAAGAGAGAATAAGGCCCTGTCTCATAACCCAAAGTGCTTTATGTGCATACAAACAATATCCTTTCTGGAGATCTTTAAAACAATTCTTGTTTTCTTTTTGCAGGATAAGCTTTCTTTCTAATTTATATTTAGACAATTAAACCTGAAAAATATAAAGATGATGTTGGAATAATCATGTATTGTGAATAGCCATGGTTGTGAGGTGCAAAATCATCATCGACCATTTTTTAAAAGCAAGTATGCCCTTGAATAATGTGCTCATTTTGTAAAAATGATCCACCTGTAAAAATTTTTGTGGGTTTTCATCAGTTTACTTTCATAATTGTTTTGTTATGACTTTAGAAATCGAGTGCCCCAAATGCCCTCACCAAGACAAAACTCGGACTAACTCTGGCTTAGCAGGTTTGTGCCCAGATCTTGCTGTATGCGCCAGGCGTGCCTCGCTACCACTGCAAGTGTAGGTTAGTTGCCATATCAAGCTTTAATTACCAGATTTAAGGAAGGCAAAGGGGAGAGAGAGTGTCAGCCCTGACAGTATAAAATCCATGATAGCTTTAGCTACCCAAAAGCTTTGGGATAAATCTGATATTCTTCTGCAAAGGCGAGATACTGTGCCATCTCTAGACCTTGCATGCATGATGGATGAACATGTGTGGCTGTCAATTGTGGTAGCTACAGAACATGCCTGAGATATAGGAAATCCCAGCTCAGGCCTCATCTGTGCTTCAGCTGTTACACAAAATATTACTGCAAAATAGGATTAAGGAGACCATAATTTGTATCTTCTACATGCAAAGCCATTAGTCGTAGCCTCTTCTGTAGGAAATGCTTTTTTTTAATCCCAACTCCCCTGATTCAATGTTTATTGTTTTGTGGTAACCAATATTTCTTCAAAATATTCTGGTTTCAGTGCTCCTGAAAACATTTAATTCAGCAGAAAGCAGTCTAACCAGTTCTTGCTATAAGCAAACTCTCATCATATCTTATGCACCAGTAGCTGATGGATGTATGATACAGTAAATTGCAGCATAATGCAAAAAGTAGAACATCTAACTGTATTAAGTCTTTATTGGCTTTTACAAACATTCTTTACACAGTATCTAAATAGTCAGTCTTTGAATGAGCAAAATGCCCCTGCTAAGCAATGTAAATTTATCTCAAATAAAGGATGCAGAGTTTTGGCCCAAGTTTTACCTCTCTCTTCCTTATTAGATAATTGTGACAGCAGAGCAGGGCAAAACAGCAAAACACAAATATAATCAGATAAATTCAATTCGACAATTGAAAGGGCTTTGCCTGAATAGGATTTAGATTAAATTAAGAATGACAACAAAAAAAGCCTAAAAATTAATTTTCCTTAATATAATGATGGGCGAATTCACTCTCCCTATAATGCATTTTTCTTCCACTACCATAAATAAATAATTTTTGAGATTTTGGACAGTATCATAAATATCTTATTTACCCAGGCTGGTTTGACTGGCTCTGGGAGTCAGAGAGCACTGTTTACAAAATCAGTGAAGAACTCCTCCTTCACCCAGCCTTTTCTTACTGATACTACCACTGAGAGTAATGTATTATTTTGTCCAACTTCTGAAAAAGAAGCTAAAAGAATCCTCAAAATAAGTTGGCTGAAATCTGTACAATTACAAGTTTGGAGTTATGCCAATTTTCTTTTAGAAAGTTAATTTGTGATGTACACCCTCCCATTCCCACCAATCTTTTTCCCTATAAACTTTGCTGTGCTCAGAGGAAACAGACCCAAGAATAACACACAAATTTGGATGGTTTTAAAAACAATAGCAATTATTTTAAAAGTTTATAATTAATCTATAGTAATTCCATACTTTTGTCTCAAACATATCTGATCTACAGATGAATATGGAAGGAAAATATGTGAAAACCAATGAAAATATATTCTTCCTGTAAGATTTACAAATATTTATTTTTATACAGATGCTACATTTGGCTGTTAATTAAACAATTGGATAAAAAGTATATATATATTTTCCCTACTTTACATTACTCAACATTTAGACTGAAATTCATTCAGATGGAAAACTGACAAGTTATACACTGGCTAGGAAACAAAAAGCTGTTTTTTTACATACCTGTCATTGTAAATCCACCAACTAGCAAACCAATGTCTCTTCCACCGACTATAATAGCTTCGCTGCGATCTCCTTCACTCCCGGTGTTCTTGGTTTTCCAAGCAGCCCATATCCCTACTGCCAGGATTGCCAGGTAGAAGACAACTATGGCCACCAGTCCCTCCACATGGAAAGCCATGTTGAAGTCCCGACTGTTTCTTTTATTGCTTTTTCATTAAGACCTCTGGAGAGAATGCAATAATAGGTCTGCTTTTAACACATCTGCTTTTTAGAGTCAGCGTACAAAGAACCTCAGATGGTTATTAATGAGACTATTCTGGTGAATTTATAAAATGAGAATTTCAGATGTAATTAAGAATAATGTCACATGCCAATTAAAACTCATGTAGAGCAACAATCTGTGGTTATAGTCTCTGAACACAAAGGAGAATGAATGATGTGTCTGAAAGCTACACTATGCTTAGAAGTCAGTTATTGAGCACTGAATTATTTTGGTATCACCGAGTCCTCAGTGTCTGGGAACTTTTCAATCACAGACTAGTTTGGTACCAGAGATAGAAGATCTTAGCCATGTGGACTATTACAGAAATCTCTCTTTTGAAGACAAAACTGCTTCAAGTAATACTAGAACTATGCATAAATAATAGCTACAACAACAAAACACATCTTTTAAGTGTTTGTATTGGGATGCGGAGTCTCGTCCCCCTTGTAACATCTCCCGTATTTTAAAATCTGCGATTTCTTTTTTGCAACATTTCACTATCCAGCATGAAACGTACGAATCGTTTCTCTCGCGATAAGGGAAGCAAACGGAAAGCTTAAAAGCTGTCAGAAGGCAGAAATGTTGAAGTATACGAACTACAGCGGGGGAAAACTCCCGAACGACACAGACAGCGGCAGCCCCGTATCCAGCCTCTCCCGGAGCCCCCTCCCCATCCCAGCCGTGCCGCTCCGCGTTCGCTCTCTCACAGCCGCGCCGGCAAGACCCGTCCNGCATCCCGCGGGGCGGTGTCGGGGCCGAGCTGCCGGGGGCTTTGTCCCCGCCCGGGGCTTTCCCGCTGGCGGGGGCAGGGAAGGAGCAAAGGAAGGATCGTCTCTTGCCTCGCGGTGCCGACGGTGCGCCGAGAGCTGAGGCTGCGACGGGGGTCTCGTGGATTAAAAAGAGGAAAATCACTTTATAAAGGAGGAGGGTTCAATGGGGTTAGAGGACCGCGTCCGTCAGAGCTGGGGGGAGGAAGGGGGGAAAGACGTCAGAGTGATAGGGGACGTTGGGGGGAAGTAAGGATGACTCAAGGGAGACTGATTGTCGTGTCATGGCAGGGAAGCCGGGCTGGGAAGTGAAATTGAGGTGAGAAGACAAAAGGGAGTGAGGGGAGACAGGAAGGAACAGGATCATACTGAACCAACGGGAAAGAGGAAGAAGAGAAAGGGCTGATCTAAAAAGATATGTTGAAAAGAGCGATGGAGAAAGGGAAGAGAGCAGAGGTAGGGAGAGGAGAGATGTGCTCTGTGCTTCCCTTAGCCTCCTTGGCAGCCTTTCCTTGCCACCTCTGGGCCTAGCACTGGGCAAGCACCAAGCCGAGGTATGTCTATGAGAGGTTGGTCAGGACTGTCTTTTGCCACACCTCCCTTCCAAACTTGGTTGAACATATACTGGCCTTTCCCAGATCTGGGACAGCTAGTTCTTTGGGAGACTCCTTTTTCTATGCCATGCCTCTTATAAACCTCAGCTGTAGAGCTACGGTCGTACCAGCTTTCCCGTGCTTGCACTTTTGCTATCTCCAAATGATGCTGGGCAGTGAGCTTCTAAGGGCTGAGAACAAGGGCACATGTGCAAAGAGGACCCACATATGCCCTTGCCCCAGTTTTGACAAAGGGAAGATCATGCTGAACTGTAGTTTTCTCTATCAGCTCATGAGAGGCACTGGCTCATGCAAGTTGAAAAGTAGAAATAAAAAGGAGTACAGAGCTGCTATTGGCAAAAGAATTAACTTGAAGCAGAAAATCTGAAGTCGTCTTAGATTCAAGGGGGAAACTGCAATATGGGGAGATGTAAAATCAGAGAGGAGAAAGGTGGCAGTACATAAAAGCTCAGTCCACTGCAAAGAATGACCCAAGGGCTGGCACTTTCCTGCATATTTGCCAACAGCCTGGCCAGCTTGGCTAGCAGAGCAGCTTTGTCTGCCTGCTCACGAACTGCTGAGCACATCACATCACGTTAGACCCAGCCATTTATTATGTGCCTCACGGGCAGTAAATTATGATTGTGCACTCATAAATTGATTGTGTGCATAAGACTGCTTTCAGATCTGGCCTCAGTTGAGAAACCCAAGTAAAGGTGGCCAAAGAATTAAAGGTTAGAAATGTTACTATTTTTGTCAGCCAGACTCATGTGTTGTTCAGTGATTCTACTGGTGCAATACTTGTCTTGGGAGTGTGCAGTAAAAACCTCCCTCCAGTAGTAGGCAGCTGAGACATATCTTAGACACAGGTGAGCATCAATGCATCACCTAAATAGAAATACTGCTGTGGAGGAAACACAAGTAGGTATTTAAAGGTATTTTATACATAAAGTTAATATATAAATAGTAAGTAGAAGTCATACACCTCCTTGGAAACAATGAGGGTGTCTCAGTTATAAAGAAAAAACCAAGTTATAGTGAATAAAATATGGTAGAAAATGCTTGGATGCTAAAATGGATGTTAAACTAAATTCGCACAGAGTTTTAATTACATTTTAGTCTGGTTTTGTTCAGCATGATAAAAAAAAAGTCATGACAATGCAAAGCATGGCTCGAGCCTGTCTTAGGCAAATCAAAAAAATATTAACCACTGGAAAAAAAAAATCCTTTCTGAAATTAAATCCCAATTCTGATCTTCAATGAAGACTGTAACAAATTTCTTTTGTACTTAGTGGATTATATTAACACTTTTTCTTCTGGAGCTGGAATGGGAAAACTATTTTTCATTATAATTATTTTGATGAAATAATTTTAAATAAATTATATTTTAATTAAATGCATTAAAACAAATCCTGAACACCTATTATTTTTATTTATGTAGACTCTTGTGACAAGTTTCATCTCTTTAATGCTCTAGAATGACTTGCAATTGTCCACCCAATGAATCAACTCTGTCCAAGTTTTGCTTTACATGTCTTCTTTAATTCTGTAGTTACTTAAGTACAAGTAAGATAAATCACACATCCTCTCTTGAGAATTCCATTTGATCTATAGGTTCCTTTAGTTGATATGGCTTTGAAATTGCCTTCACCTGGATGTAGCTGAGAAGGACTGAATTATTTTAGTGAATATTAGTTGATTTAATAATTTACTATCCCTTCTTTTCTCATCTACCACTAGAGTACCAGGCAGATTTCTAGTGCTTTCTCTTGGGAAAGGACTGTGCTACGCTGGATCCCTGTGTGCATTCTGCCAGCTGGACCCCAACAGCATCCATCAGCCACAGCCCACAGAGCTCAGTTCTCGTGATATCTGAGGGTGTGCACAAATGAGTACAGCAAATTTTGTATCCTTTGGGAAAAGATGTGCTTTGGTGCTAGAAATATTTAATTCAACTGCAAGACCGATTCCATACGAGACCTGACCACATTTCCAAACAGAATTACTTCTCAAAACACTTAGAATTGAGGTCATCTCTTCCAGGAAAAGAGGCAATGCATTGGTAGTTTTTGTCTTCTAAAGCAATTGCACTGCATCTAAAAATAATTTTCTTTTTTAAAAAGAGCATAGCTTGAAAATACGCTGTTTGAAAAAAAACCCTGAAACTTAGTTTATTTATATTTAAGAAAGGACACATTATCTAGTGGAAGGTGGCCCTGCCCATTGCAGGGTGATTGGAATGAAATGATCTTTAAGGCCTATTCCAACCCAAACGATTCTACAACTTGTATTTTGAGAAAGTTGACACGGACTCCTGCTTTTAATCCCATTTTTTGATACAGCTATTAAGAAGTGTTTCATGGAAACAATGGAAGTTAACTTTCATATACAATACCTGTCTTTTAAGCAAAGATGTTACAATATTTACAAAGATTTTTTGAGCTTACATGTGGTTATTTGCAGTTCCCCTTGGTAATAGCACAGATTTTTGAATTTTTAAATCTGTGTCCATCACTGAGACTTTGCTTGGGAAAAGATCACCTGGGATACAACTAACTGAGCCGACAAAAATAAAAACACATTTTTTAGGGAAAGTTAGGCTAAACAGGATTTGCTTTCTCTTTTAATGCTTCCTGCATTTAAACTCCTATGAGAGGCCAGCTAGGCCTCTCATAGGAGTTTAAATAATAGGAAATGGGACAGCAACTGAAGTCTATTGCCAGTTAACATTTATGTGGAGGGCTATGATTCACAGTATTTAGAAAGTCACCAGTTTAAGTCATGATGTAGGACATCTAAACAATAAATATCTACATGGCTATATTAACTTTTGAGGCAAAATTCTAAATTCTCATAGATTTCTATATATTTGAAATTTTCATGGTGTAATTATTCATTTTATAATTTTGGATTACAGAATTACTTAAAATAACAACTATTCTTAAGAATAAACAAACAAACTGCAACAACAACAAAAAACAACCAACCCCAGGGTTTTGAGGTGTGTTCCCTTAATAAAAAAAGCTTTTACTACATCTTAGTTTAAGGCCTGTATTTTCAGTTTCCCCGACACCTACAGAAAGGTTTATGTAGAAATATTCTAAAAAAAAGGGCCTCTCCATCTTGTATTTTTTTGGGTAGTATCCATCTTAGATTCCTTCCACAGCTTCTTGATTAACTATGGAGTTTCCAAAAAAATTACCAATCCATTTACTCAACAGCTCACAAAACCCCCACCTGGATGAGAACTCTTTTGGAAGATGTATTTGATGGTTATATGCAGTCCCTGGTTATCTTGCTGGACGATACAGCTGCAGTTCTGAGCTTTTAGAATTCCAGGCAGTGTAGACCACTGATATGACTCTTTTGATAGGAAACTGGATAAAGTGTCAAAGAAACAGACTTTTTTTGGTACTGTGATGTATTTATGTGATGTATTTTTTGATACTGTGCTGTGGTTCCAGATAGTTTTTACTAAAAAGCAAACAAGCAAAACAAAACAAAGAATTATAAGAATCTGAAATTTAGTACTCAAAAACATAAGAGAAACAGAGTTAAGACTGTGTGTGAAATCCTAATGTCCTCTTGTCCATGTATTTTTGCGTCTTTAACTGCATAATCACATTCTATTTTTTCTTTAAGGGTCTGTCTCTTCCAATAAGAGTTAATCTTCACTATTACTTTTTATATTTCTCATTAACCATGCGGCCTTACAAACACTTCATTCAAACTTTGCAATGAAAATAAAACTGGTGATTTTCTCCAGGTTTCTGTGGTGCAAAGAATTAGTGCTTCAAAAATACAGATAATTTACAGAGCTTATTAAGGGAACACATGACACCTTTGTATAGAGTTATATATTTAAAACATAAGTTCAGTCAATTTCTGTTGCTGCTTTATGCAAATCTGAGAAGCAATGTTTCATTTTGCTTTGGTTTTTTTCTGAAGTTCTGGAGAAAAGAAAATCAATATTCAATCTAAGTCAGACATCTGGCATGAAAAATTTCAGCCTGTAGCCTGGTGCCTGACAAAGCTGTGTGCAATTAAAATAAGCCTTTATTGTGAGGAATTTTGGGCAACCTGAACTGAATTAGATTTTGAATAGCTGTTGTAAGAAAGCTGGCATTAAAAAATTGAAAATTAAGAGATTGGAAGGGAATATAGAGACTGTTCTATCTGTATTGCATTTTTCCTGTTTTACTTCGTAAATAAGAGCAAATCAGATCAAAGATGTACTGCTTTATGGTAAACTCCTATATTTGAATTGTACTGATCAAGATGAAGAAAGTAAGGAAGTTGTGCATTATTATAATCATTGAATGATGATATTCCCACTTGTTTCCAGAAGCTGATGACATCAAAGCTCTATTGCAGTAAGTGCTAAACAAATGTATTGTAAAGTGAAGACCCTGATGCAGAAACAGCATATTTCCCTTTCTTTCCTGCATTGCTGATGAGAATCACTGAAAAACATGAGAAATAAGCAAAATAAATGTAACAAAATAAAACTAGAATGCAAACTGTAGGTTCTTAATATAAGACATAATGCTAAATATCTGTTTGGTAAGCTATTCAAAATAATGCATGTCATTATTTGGATTGTTTAAAATATACAGTGAATTAGAATAAGTAAAGGGGAATAGATAAACCACAGATCCACCTTTCTTTGAATACCATGAACTAATTGAGATCAAGTTGATTGAAATTCTTACTGGATTTCTGGGGAAATCTGTCCCTGAGCTATAAATCTGTCTGAATGGAAACCCACCATTTATCAAGCTCACAGCAAAGGGCCTTTAAACTGGTGGGCAGTTGGCATAGGAACACCCTCAACTACAGGCTAGCATTTCTATCATTTATAATTCACCTTGTACCACATCTGACAATGTGTCTGTGACCAATCACATGCCCAAGAAAGAAGGAACATGCCTACATGAGCATTATGATCTTAAAACCACATTAGTAATTCTCATCCACACAGGAAACCAAGTAAATCCCAAAGAAGGAAGGGAAGTGTGTGAGTGGGGGCTGCCAGTGCTTCACCCCAGCAAATGAAGCCGCACAGTTATGAGCAAATTGATGCACAAGTGGGCCACGGGTCTGTTTGCAGATCTTGGTGATGATCAAGTCTCATATCACAAGAGATCCCAGAGCAAAAGGAGAAAACAAAGAAGGGAGAGAAGTTTCTGAACCACTTTAGAGCCATTACTGGCTATACGAACATTCTGAAACCATAGTGTGTAATAGTAGTAGTGAGTTTGGGTTTGAACTGAAAATGATGCAAGAGAAGACAATGATGAGTTTAATCCATGCTCAGCTGTTTTTCACATTTTGCTACTTGACCCTGAAGTGCCAGTCATGAGAGCTTGATGTTAACCTGTCTGGATTCAAATGGTGCATTATTTACTAGAAAATTTTCTCTGGTGGTATTGGAAAAAAAAATAAATTGAGAAAGCATTTAAGGAACTTTAAGTTTGCAAAGGTTTTTAGGAAGGAATTTTTTTTTTTGGGACAGCATAGAACAGTAGTTTCAGAAGAGTATAGAAAAACATGCTTCTGTACCTTCACCAGAAAACCTGCACCGCCCAGCATTATGCTGCTTTGAACTTTGTTCTAATAGGACTTCTATCTTTAGGGAAACCTCTAAAGAATTTTGGGAAAGCCTCTGATGACTGGTTCTTTCTCAGGATGAACTTCAGATGAGTAATATAATATTTATAAATCCATGGATACAACCATCTACTAAGAAATTAGAAAGCAGATTGAATTAAAACCAAAGAAAAATAAAAACAAATAGTAAAAATTCCTAAGCACTAAACGAAACCATATAGAAACTAAATTTTGTTAACTATCATCCAAAGATACTATAGGATTGTTAATTTAGATGTTGCTATTATTAGTAGATATGGTACTTATGTTCTTATGAAAAACATGATTTTCAATGCATAAATTTGCCAAGTAGGAACTCACAAAATAATTGAAGAAAATCCCATGGTGATTAAACTATGGAAATTTCCTTGGAAATATCTAGTGAGAACAATGTGAAAATCTGGCCTTCCAGGTTTTGCTATCAATAACTGATCCCAAGCATTAATAATTCATTTTCTTTGTGGCACTGGGTAAATTGTTTTATCAAAAACTGGTACTCTTTGGACTCAGGTCCTCTTCACTCGCACCCGTATATATTTTAGCTAAAGAATATGATTTCTCGAGGAAAGAATCTTGAAAATTTGATTGAATTTTGCAAGAATTTTAAAATGATAGACATCAGATCTCTAAAAATTTTTTGAGTAGTATAGCTGAAATTTCCATACAAGTCAGATGACTTTATTTGGGCAATAAATTAGTCTATTGCTATGTGCATGGTCTGTAATAACAGAAAAGTTGAAACTAGTGTCAGTCAATTGCAAATCTCAAGAAAGGAGTTAGTTAAATAGTTAAAAACTATTTAAACTAGTTTTTAATAGAGCTTTTGTCTGAACAATTCCTAGATCTCCTAATATTTGCAGTAATCTAATAAAAGTCTACATCTGCTTAGCTTATTGTGAAAGCCACATAAAATGCAATTTAAACTAACACGGTTTTTTTTCACAATGAAAGTTAGACAATGAAAATTAGGCATATATAGATGGTCAGCCATTGACAGGGAGAAACCCACAAAACCATGATATTACCATGCTTGTTCACACTTCTAAAATTTTCAGAGTAAACATGATACTGGTCTTCTAAATTCTGTCTTTAAATTTGTCCAGTGTCTCTTCAATCATTCATCTCAGTTCTCTTACTCCACTGCTCCATTCCTTCAAGAAAATTAGTCTGTACCTACATACTGATGTCTTAAATATCACAAACAAGACATAGTGCATGGATGAACAGAGGAAAAACAAAAATGGAAATCCTTTTTGCAAAAGCCAGTAATAAAAAAAATGTCAGATTTTTAGCAGCAAATAAACTGCATACAGCCATCAGGGCAATTTCAATTCATGCTTCTTAATTTTGTGATCTAATTTATAAGTGATCTACGAGAAATGCAATTTGGTATTTTCAAATTAAATAATCTGTCTAAATAAAAATAGAAAATGTAGTTTTTCTCTACTGTTAAGTCAGAGAGCTTGAAATAGCATTTGCAGCCAAATTGAAAGCAAATGGTAAAATTATTCTGATTTTATCACCTTTGGAGTGATTTCTCTCATCAATTTCAGCTAATAGGAGGTGATTTTAAAGGCACATACACTGCTACCAGGAATTTGAATACGGTGCCTGTAATTAGTGTGGGAAAATGATATCATAGTAGATATATTCTTGGAAGAATATGAAGGAAATGTAGGTGGGTTTTCTGGTTTAGTCATAATCTTATCTCCAGAGTATTCAGTAGTTTATAAAGATAATGTTTAAGTGTAAACTGTATGGTAATTAAATCTTATCAAACTTTTCCTGAATTTATGTAAAATTGTCAAATTAGAAAACCTACACATTTAATGGTGAGGTTAACAAAGTCAGTAGTTCTGGTCTGAAATAATGTCCTGTTTCACCAGGACCCTAGTGACATGGCTCATTTCTAGTCATAAGTTATTTATGAGTGCTTTCAAGCTTCATGGGAGAAGTAGATTGGTTTGTTGGTATGTTTGTTTTTTTATTTTACTAATGTGCTTTCAGAAATGTTATTGAACACAGTACTGTAAGGCTTTGTTCAAAGTAACCGGAATATTTTTTCTTGTTTTGAAACAAGTTTGAATCAATGGGATTAAAAAGGACCTCCAATTTCAAGAAAAACTCTTCCTTTTGAAGCTGTTTCAAATTATTTGGATAAGAAAGGGAAGACAACTGGATTAACAGGATAATCCACCTTTCTAAAGATATAATATAAACATTTATCTCAGTTCAAGGGATTCAAGTGCTTGGGCATTTTGTAGCACTTGTGCACAGATGTATCTGATACAAGGCATTGTTCTTTCTTCTGTGTTTATCACTTTGTCATTTGTTTCAGTCAGTGCTGCTTAGATACAAATATCTCATTTACAGTATCTGTAATGACATCTATTTAAAACAGAGTTATCTGTTTATATGCCCATTGCTATCACTATTCAGTGATGGCACCACTGTGTAGCAGTTTGGCTCTACTTTCAGTAATTCAGGTTCTCCTGTGGATAACTAATTGCTCATCATTATAATCTTGTGGCTTTCTGTGGTTCCACTAACAGATTTACAGACCTCTTTAACTCTGAGTATCTACAGATATATTGAAACAGATTGGTAAAAGCTGAAAAATACTTTCACTTAAAGTTCTTGACTGTGGACAAAAATGTCTTATCTCCTCGTTCATTTAAGAATACTTTAATCCAAGCCACATCTTTTTGTTTCTGTGTTTCTCTGATCTGAGTTTGTATTTAAAATGCAGTAAGAAAGCTTTTGGCACACAAATCTATTTTGATAAAATAACAATATCTTGTATCTTCTGTATATTAAAATAACAATATCTTGTATCTTCTGTATATCAATAATTGTATAATCCCAACTCAAAGGGGCTGCTTCAGGGCCTGACAGAATTACTGTAACTGACTTCAGTGAAACTTGTATCAGGACGTAAAAAAATAGTGAATTACAGAAATTAAGTGGAGTCCCCAAACACCATAGATCTGTTACAGACTCTTGATCTGCAAAGCAGAGTGTAAATGACAAAAATATTCCAGTTGTTAGACAGAGAATACTTGATAAAAGAGCATCTGATAAGAGAACAAAGGATTTTTAAAGTGCAGTTTGAGTTTAGAATGACCAATGTTGACCAGAAAATCTTGTACCTACCACAAATTCTTGGGGTCTTGGTGCTGGTGGCAAGGCATTCAAGGTTCTCTGTGTCAAAACTACACACTTCATCATCATTATTGTGGCCAGTTGCTAATGTTGATATGCTCAGGAAATGGAGAATGTCACCTTTCAAGATTTGTGGTTCCTGCAGACCTGGGTCAGAGGTGGTCACAGAAAAAGGAAGCTTGCATAGCTAAACAAGTCAGTGAATCTGTAAAAGGCTTAAGTATCTGGTTTAAAATACATGACTGGCACTAAAGCTCTGCTGAAAATGACACTTTCAGAATAACATTCTTTAGCAGGTTTCACTAATTCCATTTTTAATAAGAGTAAGTACTTCTATTGTTTTATTTATGATGGAAAAAAAAAGGGAATGAAATAACTGAGCTTGCTCACTGATCCTTAAGGTATTAGTGCTTTGACACATATGGGAAGCTAATGTAAATATCATGAAAGCTGATATTTTTGTATTATTTGTTGTTCATTGAACTGCAACTGGGGAAAACTGTTATTAAAAAGTGAAGGAACTTATGACAAATCCATAGATGCATTTCACTTGGGGAATTTGCTAAAAATTGTGCCTTAGAGTATGGTTTTGGAAAGGGCTCATAAATTAGCTGAGGTGAAAAATTAAAAAATAAGACAAGGAAAGAAGCTAGGCTCCATTACCCAGTACTCTAGCAGATTTATTGAGAAGTCACCCTTTCAGCAAGTGTTTTTATAACTTAAACAAATTACAAGTAAACATCATATTTGTATGTGACTTCTCATGAAAGCAATGTTTCAAAGTGATTCATTATTTATTGCACACTCTGTGGTATACAGGCTATCCATTCAGCTGTTAGAAGCAATGAGAATGAGAACAAGAAAAAGACTTCTAGAAGAAGATTGCAAACCTGGAGTAACTTTCAAACATTATAAAAGGAAGAGATTTAACTACAAAACTGATGAAACTTATATCAATGAATGAGAGGCCTTTCTGAAACTCAGCAGCCCTTCCTGCTTGCCTTCTGACTCTTAGTGCTCCAATAGAGTGCCTTGTGTTTATGTACCGGCATAACCAGTATTTATGATTATATACTGGTTTAACTGGTCTCTCCCTCTCTTCTTAGAGTAATAAAACTATCAGTACACAGGGGGAAAAAAAAAGCCAAAGACACACACTTCTCTTTTCTAATTAATTTTCTCTCCTCTCCTCTCCTCTCCTCTCCTCTCCTCTCCT
>VWYI01045452.1:46289-88866 GCA_013399455.1 Anthoscopus minutus
TTTTATTTTTATTTTTATTTTTATTTTTATTTTTATTTTTATTTTTATTTTTAAAATTTTCTTCTTTCCTTTTCTTTTCCTTTTCTCTTACTTTTCGTTTTTTTCCCTAATTTATAGACTGGTTTTGTGCTTTTATTCCAAGAAATATAAACTGGCACAAAGAATTATGTTAGTATTTATAATAACAAATTACTAAATGGTTGGTTATTTTAAACTCTTATGTTTATAAGAATAAATATAGATTAATTAAATTAATTTACAATAAAATTCCCTCACTAAAATTTACACCTGGCTTTCTAGTAAAACTTTTATTTTTACTTTTTTTTTTGTTGTTCCCCACCACTCTTCTTACAGTTTACGGAAGTCGGAACCAGGCAGGATCCCGAGGGCATCAGCACCACGGACAGAAGCCGGGGTGACGGGCGGGGCTCAGCCGGCGCCGGACACCCGTTCTCGGGAACGTGTAAAGCCTCCAAAGGTCTGATTGCCTGAAACACCTTATCCTGCGGCAGAGCCTGTCAGTGGTGTCACAGATCAGTTTCAATCACCCAAATAACGTGTGTTGGCGACAAGGAGGGAAGGATTATGGTGTGTGAAGGTCTCATATGTTCCAGGACCTTAGAAAACACTGCATGACAAATGTAGTAAATCATGCTTTGCCAGCTAAGTAAACTACTTTGACACTGTTAACTCTTGGATGTAAAGACTTTATTTTTGTGTTTGTTTGTTTGTTTGCTTGTTTGGGGTGTTTTGTGGGGTTTTTTTTGTTTGTTTTTAATAATATCAGGCATATTGCAGATACTCTTTAAACATAATAAGGGACTCATCTTCGAAAATAATGGTCTAGGCAATATTAATTATTATGCTCCTACTTGTTAAGTAGCAATCATTAAATTATTATGGACTAAATAACTTCTAATCAAATATACAGACTATTTTGTTCTTTTCCTCCCTTCCAGTGGAGAAAATGGACAATGGACAGTCTCAGTGGGAAGTGGGACTTCCATACAACAGATATGTGAAAGCATGTAGGGTATTATTTAAAAAGCCTCCCGAAATCCACCAAAATGCTGATTGAGATTTTAATTTCTCTCTGTCCTGATCTAAGCCAAAAATGACTCAGCTAATAATTAAATTACCCATTAAGTTGAAAGCCTGCATCAAACTCATATACTGTGGTGGCAGCAGATAGTGTCTGTGCTTCAACTGTACCAATCTTAACAAAAATTATATAGCCTTATTACCTAACTTCAGAGGCATCTTCATGTGACTTAGCCATTCCAGACTCCCTTCATGGTCAGTGAAGTGTGTGCTCACTTGAAGTGAAAGGTGCAGGTCGCCTGAATCTTTGAACACATTTGCTAAGGAAAAGGCAAACTGTGGTCTTATTTTTTTTAGCGTCTAAAGAGGATCACTGGGGGAACTGCTTCAGAAGTAGACTTATCTGCTGCCTATGCCTGCTTTAATCCAGACAAAGCCCTCAAACACTGATACTAAGCAGTGTGTAAGCAACTGGACAAGCATCAAGAATATCTTCTGGAGGATTAAATATCCAGGGGTAGGGAGGCTGCTGGAAAGCTTCACACAACTCGTCATTTGCCTGGAGGATATGCCATCAGATGATAGATAGTAGCTGACTTGTTCAAATGCTTCCTTTCTTACTGAAATACAACCAAATGACAAAAATCCGCAGATTAAACTTCCTCTGCAGGCATTTTATATCTCAAATATAAGCCTCTGCCAGGAGTATTACATATGAGACCATAAATGATTTAGCTTCGCATTCTCCTTTCTGTCTTGGATGCTGGTGATACTCATTTAGTTTATTTCATTTTTCAACATCCCTTCCATTTAATATTTCAACAAAAAATAGTGAAATTGCTCAAAGAGATGCTGAAAGCTGAAAATAAGTTTTAGTTCAACTGCCCTTTAAAATTATTTTTTTTAGGTATATAATATTGATACAGAGTGAAAATTGAAATAAAGTGAAAGGTAGAGATAAAGTTTAAATGTCAGGATCAAATAATTAAAATAAAAGTATATAAAACTTCCTATTTTTTATTCGAGGTCTGCTTTGAATGAGACCTCTTCTTCCTATCAGTCCAATGAAAATCAAATGCAGAATAAATTAATGCAGAAGTGTCCTCTTTAGACTGCAGATAGCTGAAGCAACAGTTCTGCTTCAGGAAATAGGGCAGAATCTCTAAACTCATCCAATAAAGTGAATGACTGATAAAGTCTGGAGATGAAAGCTAAAATTGCACTACTCAGTTTTAGGCATCTGATAGATCAACTAGAGCCAAAAGTTGAGTTTTCCCTAGACTACACAGCCAAGAAAGAGGGATGTTTTCTTCTGGATGCAGACTGGAGTATGCTACTGAGATCTCTCTGTCTCCATCACTTTGCTGGAAAATTATTCACTTACTACCAGAGTTATATGGTTTCACCTTATTTTCAGCCTCTCTCTGCACCTCTACATCCACATTAGTGAATGAAAAATTAACCCAGTACATTACAATTGATGTTTATCCAAGAATTCAAGGCCCTTTTCTGAACTCCTTGAATGCTGGAAAGGAATCCATGCAATTGTTACAGCTTTCAGCTTTTCTTCTCATATGTAGAACCATAGTGGCAGACAATTTGGTTATATCTATGGTATGCTTGAAACTGGAAAACTGTAGATAATAACACAAAGTACAAGAAACCTTGATTTTTAAAATTTATTTCCTTTGGTAGGTTTTTTTTTTCAAAATAGAAAAGCCAACTGTTCCACCTATATATTCACAAATCTCTCATTTAAGACTAGAAAGTATTCCTTCTTCATCATAAGGAAATTGTGGCATTTCCAGTCTCCCAGAGCACCCCCACATTCCTTGCAACAGGATTTAGACACACCTGAGGACCTAACAGACCAGCTCCTCTCCTCTCCTCTCCTCTCCTCTCCTCTCCTCTCCTCTCCTCTCAACATTATTTCCCCTCCTTTCAGAGTATGGCATAGCTATAATAATAACAAATAAGAAAAAACAATGGCCACATTTTTGTTCTCAGCTTCTATATTGCTTCAGGGGAAATAGTTTGTGACAATCCCATTTTATGTCTAGACTGCATCATGCTCTTCAATAGTCAGCCTATGCTGAGGTGCCATTCTTCCTCCTGCCTTGCTCTTCACTCTGTTTATTGCACAGGGGGAAGAGTCACAGATCACAGAAATATTATTTTATGTGTCACAGTTTGTACTACTGGAAGCTGATTAGATGAAGTAAAATGATATTGTGCTGTCCTATACCAGTGTGCTAGATAAGAGGCAAATATATAATGAAAAATAAAATTTGACTGTTTATGGTTTTCCTACCACCCACAGCGCACTGTACTGTTTACTTATCATTTACAATTTAGTGCTAGAGATAGTTTGCAGACTAACATTCTGCCACTCAGGGAACTGGATATTTCTATTTGCTTAAGCCTGTGGGACTTACACATCGTGAACCTGCCAGTTTCTTTGTGTCAGGGCAGACACATGTTGCCATTGTGGGGCACAGAGAAGGGAAGGAACCTCGCCTCACACAGGTAGACTTCCACTTTGGTTCTGGCTTTGCTCCCAGGTGCTGTTAGGCTAGAGGAAAAGCAGATAAAACATGCCTGGATTGTTAGTGTCAGATATGTGCCAATCCCTTACCAATTTTCTCAATCAGCAGTGAACAGCAACCACTGCCCTCAGCATCCCAGCCTGTGGTGAGTAGAGGTGACACCAAGCCATGAGTGCTGCCTGTATTCATTACAAAGAGCTACATGGAAAATGTGTCTCATTGTTAAATGATCTGAAAAAGGCAGAAAAGGGGAAAAGGACAAGATCATTTCACTTGTATAGATGAGCAGACAGAAAAACAAGGCAATCAATTGAGCAAACAGAAGTTGTGGCAGTAACACAAATAATCATCATTCTCAAAATCTGAGGCACAAATAAATTTGCAGGGGAGATATTAATCATGACATAGTTCTTATCAAATAGGTTTGCTTATAGAAGGACTTTTATTCATAACTATAAAATACTAAAATGCTAAACAAAATAAAAAATCTTTTTTCTCTCTGTCTCTCTGTCAGTTTTGTAAATCTGATCAGACCTCTATTTTCTCATTGAATTTCAATTTAAGACTAGATCTCCCACTGCTCTAAATTACTATGCTTCCAAGAGATTTGTAGTACTTTTTTGATGTGCATCACCTGAATTTTTGGATCTTTGTAGTGGTGGTGAAGATATGAAATAAAGTATGGAGTCGAAAACCTATTTCTATTCAAGCTATGAACACAGTCTGAGAAATAGAAACTTTCCTGCACCACGTGATATGAGGAGCAAGTACCCAGCACATAAGAAAGCATATAAAATTATAGTATGTTCTTATTTGTAAAGGGGTATTTACAAGAAGGCACTACAAGATGTCATTTAGACTGTATTCTATTCTGGTTCAGACTTTAAGTTCTGAATAGGAAGGAATTTCTCTAACAACAAAAAGAACAGCAACAAAACCTTCACGTGTAACTCTTAGATTTGTTTTTTTCAGTGGATATTTAATGTACAGATTGGGTGAAATAAATATCAGCTGATCATCTAATTCCTTTAGTGCAATCTGGAAACTGTACTGAATAGGAAATCTTCAAAAGTGTCTTTTGAGTTTGAGTTTTGGGCATCCATAGATATAAAAATTCATAGAATCACAGGATGGTTTAGGTTGGTAGGGACCATATAGATCCTCTAGTTCCAGCCCTCCTGCCATGGGCAGGGACACCATTCACCAGACCGGGTTTCTCAGTGCCCCATCCATCTTTGCTTTGAACACTTCCAGGACTGGGGCATCCACAGCTTCTCTGGGCATCCAGAGAACTATTCCAGTGCCCCACCACCCTCTGAGTAAAGAATTGCCTCTGAACATCTAATGTAAACCTCTCCTCTACTATGATCCATCTCCTCTGGGTAATGCCATGTTTAAGAAGAAGGAGCTAATGAGAAATATTGTAGTGCGGATTTTAGAGCAGTTTTGACAAGAAAGAATAGCAAGTGCAGTTGAAAGCTTGTTTTGCATTTAAAAAATCACCTTGGACTCCTGAGCTTTTTAGCATCTTCTCCTTTCAAAAGGCATTTTATTCTGAAAAGCTGAACACACTCCCATTAACAATATGTTCAGTCAAGAGTATCTGGGGAAATATATTTGTTGCATTAAAAACCCCACATAAATATTCCTACATTTGCTGTGTGGGATAACACATAGCAGCTATATTGTAAAACCTCATGCTTTGCAGAACACAGTCCATCAGAAGAGATGTGTTTTGGTTCATCTGAGAGAGAGATGGCTATAAATCACCAGGTGGTAATAGGAATTGTCAGGAAAAGCTCTGCTCAGCAGCTCAGGAATGAAGACACAGAGGAGAGTTTGGTAGGAGGGAATCTTCCCTGCCCACCTGTCACTCCTTCCCTATGTCCCTACTGCCATATGCTCCCAATTTTAATTTCCTGTCCCAGGCAGGACAGCTTCCCTCTGTCTTTATTTAATCTGCCTTAAAAGCCTTTGCCTCATTTAACCCATCTTTGCCTCAAACAGAAGAGGTCCCCATCTCTTTCCTACCTCCCATTTCCTTAAGCAGGCTGCTGAGATGCTTTATTTACTGGCACCCCATTTGAGGGCTGCCCATCTGTTAATAGGTGTGATCTCATATCCCCAAAAATCCTTGCTGCTTTTCTGTCAGGGACATACAGTGCTCATCATGGGTGAGAATTAATGTCTCAGTGTTATAAAATGAATCCCTAATGAAGCCTCAGACCTTGGGGATTGTGAGAAGCACAAGTGGATAGTGTGTAACACTGGATCTGAATGTGTATCTGTTTTATATTAATGGAGGTGGGGAGCTGCTAAGGGAGTTGTGATTATTTCCCAGGTCAGCAAATGTAGGCACCTTCCAAACTTGACTGGGATTATTCAGCTACTTTGACAATTCCCAAAATTGCTGAAAAATTAAGTTTTTTGTAGCTATCTGGTGATTTCTTCATCTTTTATTTGGCATAAAAAGGAGAAGTTGTTTTAAAAGATGTTTTTCCTCCAGATGGAAGCCTAGAATCACAGAATTATTTGGGTTGGAAGGGACTGTAAAGATTATCTGGTTCTGAGCCCTCTGCCATTGGCACTGACACCTTTCATTAAAACAGGTTGCTATAAGCCCCATCCAACCTGTCCTTGTCTATCTAATCAGTTCAATGGCATTTTGCCTTGCAGAATGTTTCATTTGCAAACTTTCATAGAAGTTTGTTTCTGAAAAAAACAATACTCTGATGTCCAGTCTGTCTGGTATTCTATCCATGACAAAGAGCAAAATTTTGGCCCAAGAATCCTGATTTTGTAGTGTTTTTAAGACAGCATTGAGATGTTTTAAAAGTACCAGTCTCCTGCAGTAACAGTACTAAGACTAATTTGGTATCTGCTTTGAGGTGCTGAAATTTAAATAAAACAGAGAATGGGTGAAAGTATTTTACTGTCATAATTACTTTTATTTCCACCCATTTTATTTAAGAATATTTTTGTGTTTCAGGCATACTTTTGGGAAGTTACACTGTGGTTGTGACATACTATATTGTCATGCAGTCTCTGAGATTATTCCTTTGGATCTGCCAGAAACACTTGCAGGTAAGGCCCTGCATGGTGCAGCAATGAGGTACTAAAGACACTGTAAGTAGGTAAATGCAACAGGATACAGTATCACAGATCCTTTCATCCTGCTTCTTGTTTGCATTCTGGACCCAAAGAAGATTTCTGTGAGTCTGAGGAGCTGCAGGGGATTTTGTATGCTCTGTTATTTGGAAGTGGCATTGCAGGATGATGTCTGCAGAGATCATTTGTGGTTCAACAGTGTTGAGTTTGGGGTCGAGGTGGGTCCCTTGCTGAAGAACACAAAGCAAAGCTGAACCTGCCTGCATCTCAAAACCCTCTAGGAGCAGAAAAAGAAAGAAGCAGTTTAAAGATGCTGTGATTCCAGTGCTTTCATGTGAGAAGAGCCACTTGAGACTAGTAAAGATTACAGCCAAGAGTATGGTATCTGTTGGAGTGTGAAAAGCCTGGAATTAAAGAAGATAATTACTCAGCAAGCATCACCCACAGCTAAGGGAAGGTTCCTGCAGTGCCACACAGTGATGACCCCCAACAGAACCAGTGGGGAAACAAAACCCTTACGTGCTGTCCTCAACATCTGGTGGAAACAAGGCTTCCTTTCCCCAGGTGGATAAAAGGGGCAAGTTCACTCTTTACTTTTCCCCAGACATCAGATATACACTGACATGGTTTCTATCCCTTGGATCATTCAAGAAGAGCAAAGAGAAGAGATATTATTTTTACTTCTTCCTCAGGCCTTTTATTTAGAAGTAGCCTGTGAAAAATAGAACCGGGTTTTTGAGGTCTTTATCCCATCTGGTCTTGGGATAACAAGATTACACAGACATGCTGTATTGTATCTTTTTTCAGGGAAAAATGGAGAAAACACTTGGAAACATAAAGACTGTGATATATAAAGATTGACAGGTTTTTCTCATAGGCAACTCTTGTTGGACTTTTATTATGGTAATTTTAAAATAGAAAGTGTGCAAAAATTTGGTGACCTCTTTTGAACAGTGTTACAAAACTTAGAACATGGTTAGCATCCTGGGTAGCCCACACAACCAAGTTAGTTGTTAGAAGGGAAGCTAATCTACACTAGATTAGAATCAGCCTTCTATTTATCTGCATTGAAGAAATGTCTGGTGAGTCTGATGACTTCAACAAGTGAACCTCCCAAGGTCATCATCAACACAATTCTTTTGTTTACTCATTGTTAGGCACTGGGCAGGGATCAGGCTAGCAAGATCCAGTAAAAGCACAACCAGACTGTCCACAGTCAAAGTTTACAATCTGGAGAGGTTACCATCTCCCTCAGATCCATATTTCTTTCTCTAGTCGTCATTGTATTAATCAAGCTTGCAGGCTTGACAGCAGCGGTATCTTACAGAGCTGCAGCCCGGCTGTTCTCAAGAGTCCTGCAAGCTGCTGCAGGTCTGGGCTTGCTCAGGTGTCCACTTCTGGGAATGAGTGTCCCCTGGAATGGCCACAATAGGAATTAAGTCTTTTCCTGAGGAATATTTCTCTCTAGCACATGGAGCAAAATCTTCATTTGGTAATTAATATGTGTGCAAACACAGCACAGAAAATTGATCAGCTTCCTCCCAGGTCTGTGCAGAAACCATAAGCACTCTTAGTGTTACTGCAGTTGTTGTGGATGTGCCCAGAACTCTTGGTTGCTGTGCACAAGTGCCTCTAGATTTACTCATTACAAACTTAGGATTTTGTGGCCTCCATGAATAATGGTTTTGGATATCACCAAATAAATTTTATATTCAGAAGTGGAAAGGGGAAAAGGACAGAGCAACACTATTTATTTTGTCTCTTGCCTCCAAACCTTATCTGAGTAAACAACTATTTAGAGCAAAATAAACTATTAAAAACCCAAGGGATTATATGGACTTTTTTTTCCCCAATTCACAGTTCAGTCCTAATGTAGGCAGAAAATACAGACACATTGTAAGCATTGTGTGCCTGCTATGGATAATCTGGGGCTCTTAGTTTAAATCTTCGCTGATCTCAGAGCAAAACTATATCCAGACCTGCTATTAAAGATGGGCACTTGCTTCCAGCTCAGGTGAGATATTCATGCACTCTAGCCATCAAGGACTTTGTACATAGCTCAGGAGATCTTTACAGGCATGGACATCACATTCAGGAGCAGTGGATCTGTTATTAGCTATTCTACTCATTGACATATGCTGCTTCATTTGTAGATGATCAATAGCTTAATCTCAGTTTCACTTAGGGATAGGATGCCTCTCAATTATCTTGTGGTAAACATAAAGAGATGCCACAAGAGACCTGACATGTTACAAATCAGTGTGTTATTTTATGCAGTGGTATCTTATTCTAGTGCTCCTAACCAAAATTCTGTTTCTGCCATCTGTCATGTGTGGCTGCCCCTTTCCCTGACAAGGGACTTTACCTTCAGCAAAGACAACATTATTTAATGACATATTCTAAAGACATATATTTTCTTTTATAACAATGGGCTTTTCTTTTTGTGTATTTACATGGTGCATCTCCCTCTGGGCTTAAGATGATTTATACATTGCCATAAAAAGGGGGGACTCTGGATCTCTTTTTTCTGTAGCAGAGCCAGCATCAGAGCAGCACTGATGCTGCTACCTATGCTAGGCTTGTTAAGTGAACAAATACAGATACTGAATTTCTGATGCTGCCAGTTAGAGACATTCTATTTTCTGTGAAATGCCAAAAGAAAAAATAATGGGAATTTAAGTGAAGCCATTGGTCAGTCAGAAGACATTGGACATTGGAAGAAAAAAATCTTAGCTGTGACCCCTTTGACACCAAATGATGAATGAAATTCTTTCAGATTTCAAAGTTAAAAAAAAATTGGAAAATAATAACAGGGAAAATCTTCAGAGCAGTAGTTAGCTGTGTTGCCTATGCTGCTTGTTTTAGGAGAAAATATACTTTATAACCTTATAAAAAGTTATAAACAATAGCCATCTACGATAAAACATGAAGTAATTTGCAGTGAAAATGTAGAAGAAAAAATGTAGTGAACTAATAATTTAAGGAAAAAATGATAATTTTGATATAAGACTATCTAAAGCATATTTCTATATAATGTGTGCCCCATGTAGTTCTGGAGGCAATATCTCTTTTTAATATCTGAAAATAAACTCTTAGCTCATGAAAAACAATGAAAAATGAAGCAAAAAATTCCAAAAGAACTTAAAAATTATGTTTCTTATTCTTTGCATTATGTATTCTTTTGAGGCAGGCCAGGAAATAAGAGATCTGTCTCAGAGAAGAAATTTAAACATAGACATTTAGAAACATAGAAACATAGAAATTTAAACAGTGAAACCCTTTGGAATGATAGAGCTTCACAGAAAGGAGGCTGGGGAGTAGTTACGAGTATTTTTGAGGAAGGAGTGATGTTGAACTTGGAAACATGAAGCTAATCCATTTGGAGATAAAATAATATACATTTATGAAATGGGAAGGAAAAATCTCTGGACCAGTAATGCTAAAAGCAAAGAGGATGTGGATGCATTTGCAATGCAATATCACTTAGAGAGAAAAAGCTGGTAGAGCACACAGCTGGGCAGAGGGGAGAAGGGGGATGTAGGACATAGAGCAGCTGCTAAGAAGCTGCAGCATTCTCTGCACATGACCCTACTGCTCCAGGCCTTGCTGGTTACACATGATTAGAATGACTCTATAGGTAAGTGGGACTGATTTGTTGTAAATGTTTTAAAATATGAAAAATAATTCATATTGACTAAATATACTTCAATAGGAGTATCAAATAGAAATTAAATGACAGTGAAATCAGCAAAGATCTAATTGTTATTTTATATTAACCAATGAAATATTTTTCTAGTGATGAGTAGAATAAATATTCTGATAATGTGATGTTTTTGAAGGGAAAAAAGTAAGTAAATCTCTATGTGGGACGTGGAAAAGGAGAAAATGAAGCAATAATAAAGAAACTGTATTGCAAAAGCAGTTGTTTAAAGCTCTGCTTAGATAAGAATCTCTGTGTGAAAGGTGTTGGATGCTCAGGCTTTGAAAGCTAAAGCACTAATTGGTGTCCTAGAACTCTTTTACCAGATACAGCTTTGAATCTCTTTCTTATAGCTAATTTAAACCTACCCGCATTAAGTTTAAAGCCATTACCCCTTTCCCTGTAAAAAGTGCATCTCCAGGTTTCTTGTAAACCCCTTTAGGGGGAGGGAAATAACACACATTTGCCAGAAAAGCTTAATGGCTCGTTCTCTTTCTGCATTATTTCAGAGTTGCATTTGTGGTCGGACAATGAAATGTAGACCCCAGAAAAGAGCTTTATCTCCCATTTTTTGGAAAGGTCCTATGCACCTCCTGGGGACAGGGACAGTGGGATCAGTGATGAGGAGAGCGAGCAGGGCTGCCCCACCGGCACAGCCCACCCGGCAAAAGGGTGGGAGGGGTGGGGGGCTTTCTTTAATTTCCAGTGACGCTCTAAGAGAAAAAGCAGTAGGAGGGTTCCACCTGCCGGCCAGACGATTAAGCCAATTGAATCTGAAAAGGGATGGGGAAGGTTTCCACCTGCGATTCTGTGTATTTATTTGTCTGTGCGAGGCAGAGGGAGAGCAGCAGCGCAGGTCTGATTGTTTTGCTGTCCATACCCATCATCAATCAGAGCTGCATGCAAAGGGGATTTCGTTGCTGTAATGTTTTCGCTTGCAATGATTTTCTCTCGAGGTTAAATATGTTATCAGAGGTTCCCAAATTTCCTAATTAGCTACAAACCTAAAAGCAGGTCAATTTACATGCAAACCCCACTGCCCTCTCTATTCTACTGGTGGTTGCTGACATAAATATCACTCTTAAGGAGTCATCTTCCTTGTGACTAATAAGGGCTGAGAATTGCAGGTCATGATGTTCATTACCTAATAGGAACATTTTTTCTTGTGAGTCAGATCTAACCCGTGATGCCCTAGAATGGAAAAATGAGACAGTGTTTATTAGTCAAGTGTCACAAACTCTGGAAACTTGTCACTTTTAGAAGCTGAAATTTGAAACACAGGTAATAAATTACTGATTTTTGTCACCTTTCAAGCATTACAGAAAGTACCAATACATCAGGTTGAATTTTCTGCAGGTCCCACCTGACTTGACTCATTACCTTGTCAATTGACACATTTTGGAAATCCAAGGAGCGATATTTTGCATCTTTATGATTTCTATTTCAAGTTGTCTTTGGACAGCCTGGGGCAGGTTTTGAGTTGCTTCAAGCCCTACTGCAGCACTGACAAAAACACCTGTAGGAATTTGCCACCATGCTGGGTTGGAAGAAAGAGGAGCTGAGGACTTGCTTATCAAAAACCCTATATACAAATTATGTGAACATCATATTATATCTAACATGTAGTATTGCAGTTAGTGGCATTATTTCCACTGATTTTTCACCCATTTTTTTTGTCTCCTGTGACATATTGAATAGGATATAAGGTAGAATACACCTGAAAACTTTGTACAGACTTCTAGAAAGCAATTGGTTTCCTTTTTCTCCCTAAAATGTACAATCTTACTGTACACCCTGCAGCAGAGCAAACATCAATTAGTGAATGTTTTGAAAAAAACCTAGTGCATGTCAGGAATGCAGAAAGCAGAGACAGATAGTAAAAGAAAAAAAGAAAAACTTCACTAATGTAGGCAGTTGAATCTTCTGCTTCTATAATTCCATAACAGTACCAGAAGGAAAAACCAACATAGATGTGTGGAATGCAGATCTCCAGAAGTCAAGGATGTTTGCAGTTAAAGTGTGCAAGTAGTATTTAATTTTTGGGGGAACTGATTAGAAGCACCACTTGTCCTTGAAAGAGCCAGATAACATATTTAAAAATCAATCTGTAGCTGAATAAATGTACAGTTGAAAAGGCTCAACAAATCCCCACGATTAAATGGATTCTTGTTACAGGTTAACCATGATGTAAAGGCAACATCAGTCTTCTCTCATTACTCTCTTGGGACTCACTTTCTCTCCTGCTATAGGTTAATCACATATTTGAAGGGAGAGGGAGATACTACCTTGTGGAACTGGTAAAGCATTCCCTCTTGATTTCTAATTATTGTCTTAGAAAAATACTGCCCTTCTGTAGGATGTAAAGATAGTTTTTCTCTCTGTAGGCCTGTTGAAATGAACATGCTCCTTAGAGTGACCAAACAGCAACTCAGGGTGTGAAGCACCAGTCCAAAATGGAGATCTGGACCTTGTAGTAGCTGGGGAGTTTGCAAGTTGGTTTCTTACTTTCCTACTTCTGCAGGAACAATTCACCAAATGCCAGAAGTCAGATTCTGCTTTTGTCTTTGCAGTCAGAAAAAAATATAAACCTCATGATTATAAACAGTACAGAATGGAAAACCTCTCATGTGCTATACTTACTGGTCAGATATGAAACTTTAAATTAATTATAAGGTAATCTTGGCTTTAAACCAGTAGGACCACACTAATTTGTTTTAGGGTGCTGCATGACCATGTACATATAGTGTCTATATTTCAAAGAGAAGGCATATGTCACATAATACGAATATTTTTGACATGCTGTTGAACTGCAGGATCATGTCAGGAGGATGTAAATAATTACATTGGCTGCTGGTCTCCATACTGCTACTTTCTATAACACAAAATTAATTGTAGCACAGCTGACAGACAGACCAGACCCAAACATCCTTTAACATGCTCTTTAAAGTAGAATAGTGATGTCCCATTTACTAGTGAGATTTAACATAGGCATGACAATGGCTGCCTAGATGCTGTCATCAAAATTTATTCATCCATTCCTCTTGCTTACATTTTGTTAGTAGAAATAAATATGGAGTGATTTTTCTTTTCCAGACACCTGAAGTTTTGAAATCATCAGGAAAGGCTTAGCCACCACTCTTGTGAGGTGAAAAAAAGAATATGAGAAGAACAACAGAGCAGAATCTATATACAACATTTTGTGTGCTGTGCAGATCTTGTGCTTGGATTTAGTTTGCAATATTTTTGTTGTTTTTGTGGGTTTTGGGGGGAGGTTTTTTGTTGTTTATTTGTTATTTAGTTTGTTTTTGGAGGACAAATATGGCAGTATGTGCAGTAAGGCTAAAGAAGTAAAAAGAAAATCAGCTGTGGTTGGTGGATGAATGCCTGAGGATGCAGCATAGTGAGACATGAGGCAGCAGCAGCTGCCCCTCCCAGGCACTACTGCTTCGCTAGAGGGAGATAGAGCAGCAGCTTAGAGTTTTGTTTCATCTGTTTTTAGTCCCCGGAAAGTTGCTTTTTTTCCTGTGAGAAGCCTTCTTGTTAATTTGGCTTCTAAATCCTTCCCTTGACTTTCGCAAGTACCCATGGCTGATAAAAGAGACCCAGCAGGGGCTCTCCCAGAAGCGTTTGAGATTCAAAATATACAAAGTGCACTGCCACTACATATAGAATATGGATCTTTGTAATATGCTGGCATCAGGCCATATTCTAGGATAATTTCTCCCTTATTCCTGCTAGGGAATAGATGACTGGGCATTTGTACTGTGCTTGTGAAAGGAGAAAGCTTCTCTTCAGGCCAGGCAGGGAGCTGGCATCTGCAGTTTGCCTTTCTTTGTGTTGTTTTGCCAATGCCATCAATCTACACCCCCCTTGAAAAGAGTGAGAGACAATCTGAGAATAGTGGAGTAGCTACCTTAAATCAAAATAAACTCACAATGACAGACCAAGCTTGCAACACAGACCCCACTTGTTCCAGCCCCAGGGTAGCCAATAACCTCTTTCGACTACCCTGTCCAAAGTGTCCTTTTGCCTGGGCAAAGAAGGGCACATGGATTTGTGAAAGAGGGTCCTGGTTTCTGAATAAAACCCCTGTTCAGGGCATGAACTCATAGAGGTGTCCTGCAGAGATGTCCAAGACAAGTCATAGAATATGATGGGCAAAGAATATGCTTGAATAGGAAGAAGCCCACAAGGATCATCAAATCCAATTCTTGGCTCTGTGTTGGACACTCCAAGAGTCCCACCATGTGCCTGAGAATGTTGTCTAGATGTTTCTTGAACTGTCAGTCTTGATGCTGTGATCTAGGAAGCCTGTTCCAGTGCCCAACCATGAAGTATGAAGAACCTTTTCCCAATTTCCGGCCTAAACCTCTCCTGACAGCTTCACGTTATTCCCTTGATCCTTCCACTGGTCACCACAGAGGAGAGCTCAGTGCCTGCCCCTCCTCTTCCCCTTGTGAGGAAGCTGTAACTGCTGTGAGGTCTCTTCTCAGTCTCCTTACCTCCAGGCTGAACAAACCAAGTGACCTCGCGTGCTTCACCTATGGCTTCCCCTCAAGGCCCTTCACTGTCTTTGTGTGCTTCCTTTGGGTGCTCTCTAATAGCTTTATATCCTTCCTGAATTGTGGCACCTGAAACTACACACAGGACTTGAGGTGAGGTTGCCCCAGTGTGGAGCAGAGAGGGGACAGTCACTTCCCTCAACCTGCCGGTGAAGCCATGCCTGATGCACCTGAGGTCACAGCTGGCCCCTGTATCGATTTGGAGGACAGGTATCTGTTAAGGAAGGCAGGAACCTCCCTTGAAATGAAAAAGAAAATGTAAACCCCGCCTTTCCCTCCGAATTATTGTATTTAAAAAACAAGGGGCTCTTAGGCAGAAATATGGGAATGGGAATAACAGTTCTTCACTAATATGTATAACAAGGCAAACAAAGGACAATAACCACAGTACCAACAACAAAACAGAAACAGGGACCCTGTGGCAGCCCCTGGCTGAGGCGGGAAAGGTGGGAGAGAGGTGGTGCCTCACAAACTCCTCTGTGGGCAGTCAGTCCCAGAGCTCCTGCAGGGCTCTGAGGAAAACACCTCGTTTGGAATGGCTGGGGTGAGCAAAGTCCCGGGCTGGTGGATGAGATGGATCAGCAGCTCTGCAGTGGCAGCTGGGGCTGCAGCACGTCCGGCAGGACAGGGGAGTGAGAGACACAAACAGAGAAGAAGAAGAGGAAGAAAAAGAAGAATAAGAAAGAAGAATAAGAAAGAAGAATAAGAAAGAAGAATAAGAAAGAAGAAGAGGAAGGAAGAAGAAGAAGAAGAAGAAGAAGAAGAAGAAGAAGAAGAAGAAGAAGGAAGAAGAAGAAAGAAGAAGAAGAAGGAAGAAGAAGAAGAAGAAGGAGAAGGAGAAGCAGAAGGAGAAGCAGAAGAAGCAGCGAAGAAGTAGCCACTCCATCTGGATGATGGCAAAATCCTCTTCTCCCCAGCAGAAACAACCCCCAGAGTGTCTGTCCCACTCTCCTGCCAAAGGACAAAAGATGGCCAGCTCTCTTCCAGCTGCCCCCCGGGCCCAGCTGATTCTTTGTCTTTTTTAAGCACCCAAGAAGTACCAGCTATCAAGTTTACCCTCAGCTAATGGGAAAAAATTCCAGCAGCTGAGAAGGAACAAAAGAAGGACACCTAACCCCCAACAGCCCCTTTGGGTGTTGAGATGGAAAATCTATCCACCATGCATGGACATGGAGGCAACATCCCTCTGGAGAGTACTGTGGGCAAGTCTGGGCATTTCAAGGGAAGGACCAATAGGCCCAGGGGTCAAGACAGGGGGAAATTAGGGAGGAGAAGTGAAAAAATGAGGGGGTGCTGAGCTCTTTTTGAGGGAGGAGGGAAATAAGGTGTTAGAACTGACTTACAAGGAAAATAAGCAATCAGGTGGATTACTGCAACCAGGAGCAGCAAGAGATTTCTTCTTTCTTTTTCTTTTTAAATTATGGAACAATAAGTATTTCATTCCATTTCGAAATAGAAAACTGTTCCTTTTTCATTAAAAATGTACGTTCCATAAAATATAGACCCCTCTGGTTAACAGCGACTTACAGTCCTCCCAATTTGAACTAAATTATTTGTGTTGGTTTTACGATCTGAAAAATTCTGTGCTCCAGTGCTTCTTTCCAATGATTTAAGCAATTTTTAAATAATATTTGCAGCTTTTTAATGTCTGAACAAAGCAATACATTCAGGAATTATGAGAGGAAAAAGGGAAGGGAAACCAGAAGAACACTTCTTACAGTAGAAAATAATAATAAAAAAATTGCAAAGCATTCCTGTGTAGGGGAATGTGGAAAGGGAAGCAGGACTGAGTAATGGAACCTCAGTGTATAATCACTTCAAAATGTAAGTACTTCATACTGAATCATTTGGCTTGAATCTGACCCTACAGTTATGATTACAAGTCAGCTCTAGAACATGAAGGGCCTGGCTCCTTGCAAAATGCAGAAATTTTTGCCCAAGGATTGCCTTTTCAAACCCAATTTCAGTTCAGCACAGTCTTGTGTTGAAACACAACTAATTGTATGTGATATCCATCATCAGTTGCAGCTATGGAGGAACATCAGAAGAACATGTAGAAATGTATGTTTGGTCACTAAACAACAGAATCCAGCCCAGCCTTGGCTTCATTTCAGATTTGAAATTAAAACACTTTTCCATATATTTGCTCAAAACCAGAATGAATAAACCTCTTGGACTGTCCTGAGTTAAACAAAGAAATTTGGAGAGGGACTTTTACAAGGGCGTGTAATGATAGGATAAAGGGGAATGGTTTAAACAATTAGGGAAAGTTTAATTTAGATAATGAAAAGAAATTCTTTACTGTGAGGGTGGTGTGACACTGGAAGAGGTTGCCCAGAGAAGCTGTGGATGCCCCATCCCTGGAAGTGCTCTAAGGAGGAAGTTCTCTGCTCCAGAGGTAGGAGCTCTGCACAATGTGGTGTAGTGAGAGCTGTCCCTGCCCATGGCAGGAGAGTTTGAACTAAATGACCTTCCAGGTCCTTTGCAACCCAAACCATTCTATGATTCTGTGACTCCTTAGAAGTTATGTATCATACTTGTCATATTAAAAGAGTAATTTGTATAGATTTTTTGGAGTATTGCCCCAAAACCTCCCTGAACATCTATCAACTGATTTCATTTGAGATGTCTTGAACACTACCTCATTCTTCTGGGTACTGTATTGATACATGCTCTGTAGGTTCCCTCCACACATATTCATAAATATTGTAGTGAATACATATATATAATATAAAATTATTCAGATGTAAATGCATTTAGTCCTAAGGCCTGAGCTGTGTCCTGCTGAACACCTCTCCTTTCACAGAAAATTGTTGAAATGACTTTGAACTTTAGAGCTGGTCACCAGTGCCTGATGCAGCTCCCTCTGAAGTCAGTGTGGGTGACTCTATTCATTTCTGGGAGACATAGTTTTGCTCTTCAAAGTAAATTTTGCTGACAGATCCCTGAAAATATAAAGGACAGCAAAACTTTGAAGCTCTTCACACTGAATGTCACAGGTATCTGAGAACAAACCCGTTCAATAATTTTGTTGTAAATTGTAAGTCAAATAATTATTATGTGACCTCTAACGCAGTTAAACCTTTTTTTTTTCCAAAATTTGAGCCATTGACTCTGTGATCATTAGAGTTTTATAAATTAGTGCTCTTATAACAAGTTTTTTTTAACCAATAAACTTTCAATAGGCAAAATTGCTAGTCTGCCAACAAGAGTAATTATGGTTTAAATTTTGTCCCATTCAAAGAGAGACATAAATTCTTTCTTTCAATATAACACCTTTTACATAGTATTCCTAATTGTTGCTGTGCAGACTTCTGTTGCTGTCTCTTTGAAATTCTTCTCATTTATGCATTTAATCTATTTTTCAAGGTTTTAACACTTGGCTTTGTATATATTCACAGCCATAAAAAATTTCACCTTTAACTCTCAGAGCCTTTTTTCCCATCAATGCTTCAAAGAAGTCTATATGGTTGTCTTGAATTTGAAGGAGTGTAGAAGAAGGAACTTATGGAATTCAGATATTTGCCCTGCAATCCACAGCAAACACCTCAGTGATTTAAATTGGGAGGTATTCTAGGAGAAGACACAGAGACACAAATTCCAAGTGGTTGCTCCCTGCCAGAACATCTAGGATAGAACAGGCTTGGTACTTCTGAAGGTGGAGAAGGGAAACTTTTACCATTTTTCCTACCTTTCCAACTGTGAAAATAGAGCTGCAGCATATGCAGTAATGAGACACAGGACAAAAAAGGACAAAAAAGGACAAAGTGTATTTCAAGCAGTCTATGAATCCTCTTCCTGTGATGGCTGGGAAGGTACATCAATTGGTACATCACTGTGACAGAAAATTCTCCTTACTCTCCTTAAGCATTTATAAGTGGTAGCAAGCCCGGTTAGAGCAGCCACAGGGCTTTTGCTAGCTCAGCCTTACCCTGCCAGGCCCCTGCCCTGTCCTGCCAGGCTTGTCACCCTCTGGCTGTGGGAGCCTGCTGTGTGAAACAGAGCCTGGCACCAGGAGTCCTTGTGTCTGTCATGGGGTTTCAGTGTGGAGTAACAGCTGAGGACAGGGCACAGGTTGGATGTGGAGGGTGCACAGCTATGAACAGCTCCATGACAGACAGTCACTGGCTGTTGGAGAAAAGCAGCTCTGAGGGCTGAGAAGAAGTTGCTGCGTATCTAAATATAACAAAGAAGAGAAGCAATGGCAAAGCATGGAAACACCCAGGCTGATCAGTCAGGCGCCATCTCTGCCACAGTCTGGAAAAGTAACACCCTATGGTGTCACCCTGTGCTTTGCCTGGAGACCTAGCTATCCAGACATATAAGTGTCTTGCAAAAGTCCCAGATTCTGCATTTGGGGAGAAGAGTGGGATCACCATCTGCTCTTCCTGTATGTCACTGAACTTGGCAGGAACCAAATGCTATAGAGCAAGTGGGTGGGGAGGTTTGAGGATCTGCCCAAATTATATATATATAAAGGATTAACATAAAATAATTACAGATCTAGATGCAGGCTTAGGGCTTTGTTACTTGCCACTGTTGCTTAAGATCTTATTTGAGACTAGGATAGGTGCATAACAATCTATTGAAACAAAATTCCCTATTTATAATACCTATACAAATCATCCTGTCAAGATTTTAGTGGTAGAAAATTGAGACTAAGGTATGAGAAAATTTGAAAAAAAGGAAATTTATGATTGAAAAGAAATTGAGTAAAGAAAAAATTGAGAGAACAAAAGATCAAAACAGATTTCTAGACAGAAAATAGTATACGCAGTATAGTCCAGTATATGCAGTATTCTATGTATGTTAACTTATATGCTCTAGTATACATACATACACTTCAAATCCCTTCACATTATAAACGCTTGCTAAAATGGATATGGGTATTCTGTGGAAAAATGAAATGTAGTTTGGGAATCTGGGGCATGCAAAAAAGATCCAGGCTAAATAATCTGAAATCCAGATATTGAAGGGTCAGGTCCCAACACATGTTGGCCCAAGACTTCACATCTTTCATTGTTTGCCTCTTGGGAAGGAAATCAAGCTGGGATGTTAAAGGGAGAGGAATCTACTGATCTACTTAATACCAAAACAGAATAGCTATACCCTTTGGTTCAGAGCCTGTCCAGCCTAAATGCCTAGGGAGAGCTATACTCAGCCATATTTATACATTTATACACTCAGTTTATTTGGGCTCAGTTTTAATATTCTTGTTTAAAGAGATGGAGGCAGGTCCATACAATGGTTCAGAATTAAGCCACACTTTATACCCATCTCCTGCACATCCTTTAACTGCTCCCTGGTTTTTGTGAATAATTTTACCGAACTTTTGGCTTGTCCCAATTCCAGCATTTATATGGCACTGATATCCTCCAGTAATTGAACCATACCCCTCTTGATGAAGTAAAGCATCAGGTCTGTTGGTATAAAAAAGATAAAAATAAATTGCCCTTGCTGTGAAACCTGGAAAAGGCATCTGCTACAGCAGATACTCTGACAGTGAAGTTGTTTGGAAAATCAGCAGCATCTTTAACAAAGAAGTGTGTGCTGAAGTCAATGGGAGCAGCAGCAGAGCAGCACCTCCAGGAAAAAGACAAAAAAGGAATTTTCCATATGTTTTGAATTGGAGGCCAGTACATAAAAGAGTGGAATGGGAATCTTCCTAACACTCAAAGAATACAGAAAGAGAGGTACTTACTAATTATCCTTTAAATTGGCTAATATGTCACCTGATGAGTATGTGCCTCTGCTGGGCCATCTGGGAGTTTAGTAGCTGCATGAGGCATTAGGTTACATTACAAAACACGCAGGAATTCATTATCTGGGGCAATTCTCTTTCAGCCATCAAGCTATTCTCCCTACTTGAAGCCAATGAGTTTACTTTCCTATGAAACCTACTCTGTATTCACTCCCTAAAATAAGTACTAATTAGCTAAAGATAACAGTCAAATAAACCACTTTAATTGGGAAACAGAAATTGGCAGTTAAACATAAAAGTGTGTATGTAAATATGCTGATTATCTTCAGAGTTTGATAAAACATCTGCTTTCTCTGTGGAGTGCAGGTATTTCTTCCCAAACCATGAGAACACTGCTATTATCTCAATGTCTTAATTATATAATTTAAAAAGAAGTCAAAATAATAAACCTGACACTATTTTTTTTCTATCTAAGAGATGCTGGGCTAATTTTAAACACATTCCTTTAAGTACCTGTAGCTAAAAGAATGAAAAATATTGTACCCTTTCATTTTTTCTTCATGGTGTGAATGAAAAGTAAAGATTTTCGAAGAGCAAGTTAAAAAGGGTGAGAAACATTGGAGTGAGTTTATTGAAAGTCTTCATATTTAGTTTCTTGATTTGAACCTTATATTGTACCTTATGTATTTCAAATACTGATGCACTAGTTTAAGCAAAGATTTGTGATCACATTTAGCTGCAAATTTCAGAATTATTCAAACAAACAAGGTAAATAATTTTGTGTTAAATTCTTCAGGACAATACGTACGTCCTTCTGTGATGTCCCAGTTCTGGGAACATTCTCTAATAGAAAAACATTGTATCAGTACATTTTCAGCCACCTTCACTCTCCAATCCTACAAGGTCATTCGCTGGAAAACAGCAAGGTCATAGAGCAATTATCCTCTCTAGACATCTTGGTTTTATTAGATTTAGTGTGGTTATTGCTGAAATGCTCATCTGCATTCTGTGACAGAATTAACATATTACTGTGGATGACATCTACTTGGACTATCTTAATCTCGTGGATTTTTGAGGTTCTTGAACATGAATTAAATTTTAATTTGCCCAGAACTGTCACAGCTAAACAGGTTTGCAGCACTGAAGCCTTTCACAAAGCTGGTGATCCTGAATTTTTGCAAAAACTACATGGGATTGGCGCAGAGCCTCTAGGTTTCCTGATGGGAAACAAAAGCTTATTGTATTGTTCAAAATATTAATTTTACTTAATTGATTGTTTTGAAAGGGGAAATATGAAGCAAATAGTGAGGCAAATGATGCAAAGTCATCATTGAAGTGTTAAAATTATGCCAAAAATTTGTTTGGAAAGTACCATGTAGAGAAGAGAGATCCAGGAGAACTGATTGATTTTCACGTATCACTTCCTCAATTTCCAATCATGTTCCATCCTTACTCAAAAGAAGTCAAGTAATGGTGGCAAGAGGTCTGCTAGATGAACAAGGAGATCCTGATGGAACTTGGACATAAACCCAAACTGTACAGAAAGTAGAAGAAGGGGTAAAAAACCCCATGTAGAGCCACTGTCTAAATGGGATGGGGGCTTTACCTGGTTATATCAGCCCTCAGCTGGCCATGAGCCCAAATGCTGAGGAGGTGGAATGTTCCAAGGTTGAGGTTTGGAAAGCCAAAGCCCATCTGAGGCTGAACATGGATGTGAAAGACAACAAAAAGGGCTCCTACAAGCATATCATGTATCAGCTTATAGTCAGAGATTTCTATTTTTGCATATTACTAATACAAGGAAATGGTCAGTTATCATTAATGAAAGAAGAAACACTTACTTGACCTTCTTTTCCCCTCCCTTTATTTCTTTACTTTAGCTTCTTTCTTTTTTAAGCTTAACAGCCATGATACATGCCTGATTTGGGGGAACATGCATTTATACCAGCTTTCTCCTGGGCAAGGAAGGCAGCAGATTTTAACCCAGTCTTCCTCCATTCTGCAGTGTCATCTGCCAGCAGAGGCCATTGTGTGGCAGAGCTGGGGAAAAAGGGCCTTCTATCAATTCTGTGTGCAAATGTGGGCAGGTGTCAAGGCATATTGAACACTTAAAATTGATTGCACGACTCTTAAAAACCTCTGCATGTAGGTCACTATAAACTGGAACCTTAGGTCAGAGGGCCAAATACACGTGTTCTAATTTACAATTAAAAGTCTCTATATTAACAGGAAATTTTCTTCTTCCCTAGCTGTGTGCTTACTTCAATCCTGTGGTGTCCTTATTGAATTCATATATGAGCTTTTATTTCCAAGTTCCTTTAACCTATCTTTATCTTCCTTATTCTGAAAAATAGCAGTCCCCCTGCTAGTTTAAACACAGGGCAAGCATGGCAGCATAGAAACAACAGCAGGCGCAGGAAATTATACACTTGTTAATAATAACCATAATAGTAAAAGACACTATACCTGCACCACCTTTCAAAGAAGCTGCAGTCCTTGGTCTATTTATTCACAATTGTCACTAGAAAAATATCCATTAGAAACTGCAAAACACTGAATATGAAATGCCTTGAGACATTTCTCCTAGAATACCAGTTTTCTAAGAGGTTAAAAATACTTGGAAAGCCTCATGCCCTGCAGTGTATGTTCTGTATTAAGGAACCACTGCTAGAATGAATGCAGCTGTATTTTCAGCTGGGTAAACAGTGTTCCATAGATTTGCACCGTTATCTGGGGTCTGCACTCCTGTTTCCAATTATGGGTCTTTATTTTTCTCATTCCAGTGAGGGAAATGTCTTCCCAATGCCAATGTCACAACAAGAGATGACTGAAAAGTTCCAAAATATGAGATCAAAATAAAGAAAAAAAAAGATGAATAAATTAAATATGAATCTTCTGGTTTTGAGTCATCTGGAGAACTGATGAAAACAATAGTGAAATAAAGATTTAGCAGTCTGGACATCAATGACTAGGTAAGATACAACAGATATAAATTTTTCACAGCCATTAACAGATTTACTGATCCCTTTTGGCTTCTGGAAAAGGTATGAAGAAACATTTGATTGCAGCAGCAGGGCTCCTTCAGTCTGTAGCCTTAATCAAGAGAGAGCACAACAATATGTTATTGCTAGAACTAATGTGAGTGCAAAATTCTTACTGGCAGAATTAATCAGGCTACCAAAAGATTTATCAACCCCATCTGCTACCTATTCCTATTTCAAATTACAACACCTCTGCACGAAGACATTTCCAGCTTTCTGCAGGCAAAGACAAATGCAACAAGAAGAAACCCTCTAAAATGATAGAGGGCTTGATGCTCTGAGCATCCTGGACCAAAGTGTGGTCAGCTCACACATCTGAAAGCTCTCACAGAGATAAAAGCCAAGCAGCAAAGTGACTCTGAAACCCTATTGTTATTGCTAGCAAAAGCTCCTCATGCAGCTGCGCCAAAATACATCATCAGCACAATGTGGCAGCCACAGCGTGAAGGGGTGCATATAATTTTCATCATTTTTGGCAAATGGCAAAAATGAGAGCACTTTCAGGCTCTCATCAGCCTGCTGATGTTTGGACCCTCCTCCCTCATGGGTGTCCACAGGCTTTGGAGCAGGTTGCAGGAGCAACCCTTCTGCCAAGGCTGACCAGCTGGGCAGCTGTGAACAACCCCCTTTCTTGAGTAGAAAACCTCATGAAGAGCTGTCTTTAATAGGTCTCAGCTTTTACTCATGCCCAGGACCCCTTAGCATTAGGCTTCATGCATGGACATAGCACGGAGCCTGTTAGTGACTTCCTCAGGGCCGTGGGCACAGCATGAGCATTCACACTCACATTTCAGAGCAGACAGCCAGAGATCATCACAAAGTACAGAGCTGGCAGGGTAGACCTGTGTGCACCAAGCTGGCAATCAGACAGTTTGATTTCCTTCACTGTATAGTGTTTATGTGTGTTGAAAATTTGCTCTCTCCCCCACCCTCCAGTTAAATGCATTTGCCTTGGTGTCTGAATTGATTTTTGGTCCCAGAAAGGTGAAGGGGTCTATTAAGCAGAAGGGTGCTGGCTGCAAGGCAGTGGGTTCTGGGGAACTGCAGGCACAGCATGGCAATTCATTTCTTTGCTACTCTATTGTTTTGCCATGAAAGCAAAGCCTAATTGAAGATAGTCAGTCTTTAATGAATAAAGCTCTCTGTAATTTCCAGCTGTGGCCATGTAATCAGCGTTCATCTGCATGAAAAGGGCTTTCTGTGCCCATATTTCATTTTGATGTGCATCTGTGCCTGTGTTTTGCCCTTCTGATTGGGTTGACAGTTTTCATCTCTATTAGTTCTGCCTTTCACTTCTGTCTTCCTACTTGTGTTAGAAAATAGAAGCAAAATCCCAGAAAGCTCCCAATAGATTATATTATCTAATAGTTTATTAAAGTGTTTCTCTGAACTTGATCATTCAAATTAATTAAATTCTGTTCCGTTTTGCTTATTATTTTCCAAATAATTTTGTTGTAGTACTTCGGAATTTTCCCATCATGTTATTTTTGGTAATTCTCTCTCTCCACAGCACCTCTGTGCCACTGCAACACACTTTTTAATTAGTTTCACCACGGTCATCAGCTTTGCGATTATCTCTGCATCTTGAACACCTGGTCTGACTTTAGAAATAACTTGCCATCTGGTCAAATACTGGGTAATTATAACAATTTAATGGCAGGATAAAGTAGTGTTGGTTAAGAGACTTGATTGTTCCCTCCATTCCTTCCCCTCATGCAGTTTGGTTGCATTACTTCAAATTAAATTAAAATCCCATCATCAAGTTATCGCTCTTGGGTGGGTTTTTTTATCCCTCATTCACAGTACTCATAAACATCTCCTGGAGTTAGTTTAGTTTTAGACTCTCCAGACATTATGTCTCTAACAACAGTGCAAATTATTGCTTTAGATTCACTGATATGATACTTATTCCATAACTTGCATTGCATATCAATAAAAGAAGCAATAAATGGGTCTTGTCTGGAAACTTAATGCTTAAGCAACTGCAGGGGAGCCATTTGTCAAGAACACACAAATGGAATCTTACTAATATTATACAAAATGGAGGGGGTTTTTCTGTAAAAGTAGTTTAATAATACTGAATGCTACTCTTGGCAGCTGATACACATTACCAGATTATAAATAAGCTGATTGTTATGACAAAGTCAGTGGATCAGATAACAAACTTGATGCAGACTTTTCATTTTATGATTGGGTCATTTTATGACACTTGGTGAATAAGGGTTTGTTTTCCCATTAGATATTGGCTGAGAAAGTTATTTGGGAAGCACTGAAGTGTTTTTGGTATACTAATAGATGCTAGTTTGGAAAAGCGAATAGATGAGGTTCATATGACTTTCACATTACGCAAAGGAAAAAAATACTCCCTTTTTTTTTTTTTTTTACATTTCATTCCTTTCAGTATTTTTGGTTTGCTGAAGTATATTGTTATAATTATTCAGATTTCATTATGATAATGATGCTAACAAAAGCAATAAAGAAGTATCTTTCCATTGAGAAATTAATGTGAAGAAGATCTCTTTTGTAACTTTTTTTCAGGTACAAGCAAGAAAAAAAAGCCTATTTAATTTTCTAGGGATTTCTTGTATAAGCAACAAAGAGTATTGGATTGATTTTTTCAACCAGGTCCCTGGGAAATTAAATACTTTTGTCATGTAATACTTCCTCCTCCAAACACCAAGTTTAGTCTGCAACAGCACCACATCTATGGAACAAAGAAAACATTATTGAAAGTGGAGAATGGAAGGGGACATGAAAATAAATCTGGAAAACCAATGATAATCAACAATATTGTCCATGTATCAAATAAAAATCCCCTCATTACATCCAACACATGTAGGATGTGACAGGGCAGCCTGAAACGTCATCCTTATCCACTGGAGAGAATACTACTCTGTCCTCATCTGACTTTAGGCTACCCACTCTACTCTTTAGCTGCACAGCATAAGGACTTCTGATGCCAGGCACATTTGCTCCAGGTCCTGGATGTGCCCCTGTCTTTGTCAAAAATATATTTTTACTCAAATTCTTAAAACCTAATACCGGTTAGACCAAAGTACCCACCAGACAGGAGACACCCATATGAGACCTGGTGCATGCAAGAGCTGGTGAGAGAACATCAGTCTCTCCAAAAGTCTAATGCACATTTCCCCGCTCACCTATGGGTGACAAACTAGCACTCTCCAAAGTTTAAGGACTCCCTTTCTGAAAAGAAAAACCCTTGAATGCGTGAAAGAACTAACTTTTTTTTGGTAACAAAAAAAAACCCCAAAAAACAAACAAAAAGGCAAAAAAAAGCAAGAAAAGACCAAGTATACGTGCACATCATAAGTGCAACCTTGACTTTTCATAAGAGGAAAATGATTTTTGTGATAAATTGTATAATCAATGAAAATCCAAACCATTCTTTAATCAGAAAATTCAGAGAAACAAGAGTTCTGTTTAAAGTCTTTTCATTAGGACCTCTTCACTTCTACCAATTCTCCTAGGTAAATTAGGTCTTAAGTTTGTAATCAGTTCCTAATGGGTAAGGTCTTGCATGATACCACGCTGGTGTCTGATTGCAGAACTGGGGTCATGGCTATGCAGCTACACTGTGGTCCTGTGCTCCTCATGTTATAATCCTGAATGACAAATGTCTAAATCTTCACCTGATAATTGACTTATCTAGAAAATCTGAGGAACAAAACCTCAAGTTTGAAGCAAAGTAATTTTTGTTGGCTTTCATGAACATGTAGTAGCAAGATTTTTTTTCTTTTTGGTTTTTAAATTATACATTTCCTTCATAAGTAAAACACTCTTTGCTGTAAAATAATACAAGATGAGAATTATCCCATTGGTGGGAATTGTCCCATTTGTGTGTGTGACATTTTAGATATGGCATGAAGCAGCAGGGAGTTCTTCCCACTGTCATTGCATGTTTTCAGGTGGCATAAGGGACGTGCTGCAGAAAGGAGCAATACTCCTTTCCACACACATTTGTCTTGCTCCACAGTCTCCCAGGTCCACCTCTTTCTCCTCAGTTGTGTCCACAGCTAGTGTGGTTGTGCTGGCTAAAAAGCACATCTGAGCAGCCAGCAGCCAGCTCTGGATTAAAATTCATTGAACCCAGAGCAAGTCCTTACTCTGGTGCCCTGAAGGGTGGGAGAGGGTGAGGGCAGAGCAGGGAGAGAGGAAGGGGCTCCCTTTGGCTGCTCAGCTGGCTGGTACTGGCTGATGGAGCTCCTGGGCATAGCTTGTGCCCTGGTTGGTCTCAGCACACAAAGCCACCAGGGAGCATTCAGAAGCCACTTGTTTCTCCATCTTGGCTAAGCATGCCTGAGTTCTGTGACGGTGTTACTGAAGTTTCACAGAGGCACCTTTCTGAAGCAAATTGTTTCCCTGCTCTCATCAGCTCAACAGGACACCTTTGGTATACAATGAGAATGAAAATAGAGACTTCTGGAAATAAAATCAGAAGTCCCCCTGCCACAGGGGCCAGATGTCACTTGGGAATAGAATAAAAATATTAAAGAGATGTTGATTTGTCTCAAAATGAAATAAACTCAGGGTATGAGCCAGATGAACAGAGGTGGTCTTAATGTCAAAGGTAACTGCTGTAATGAAGCTCAGAGAAATACAGGGAACAACCTCTATCTACAACCCCATGGAAACTCCAGTCCTATCAATTTGTGTGTGTGTGTGAGTAAACTTATTTCCCATGTCTTTAATTTTATTTTATAATAGCTATATCATACTGTTCCAAGCTGACAAATTTCAAACCACTAAATCTATTTTCAGCTAAAAAAATGATATAGGTTGTGAGTTTCATTGGGTTGATCACATTGTTTCTCATGGAACACAAGGCATTCCTAGCAGAGGACAGTTTAATACTAGTTGATTGATCTACAGATATATCAACCAAAAGACCTAAGGAAATTTGCAAAACTGCAGGCAGTCCAGACTAGTAAAATAAACCATATTTAAAGCATCAGCTTGAAATTTCAACTTGGTGCCTTGACATCATTGGAGGTGTTTTGGCTGATCTTGAATGAAACTAATAGGAGACAGGGAAAACATAAACCCCAGACTTTATTCTGTATTTCCTTCCCCATAGGTGTTGCAACAAATGTCAACAGAGAGGACTGACCTTACAGCGTACTCTTAATTTTCTATAATGAAAGGGTGATGGAAAAGGGAGAAATAAAAATGTAGGGGAGGGAGCTGAGTCGTGTGGCTTAGGCTCTGAATGTGATACTGAGATAGCAGCAGCCAGAAAGCGAAATACCCATTCTGCCCTTGGCTGCAGCAAGTCAGTCCCTAGAGGAACTTGCACATGAAGCACTGAAGAGGGCACCATGTCCATGCAATCCCTTGCATAAGTTACTTTAACTGGCATCATTTTAGAGTGGATCAAATTAATTTTATTCTCTCTCCTTTTCTTCTCTCCTAATACACAGTTTTTCTCATGCTGCCAATAGGATGGCAGGTTGGTCCAGGCTGCAAACAGGGTGCTCAGGAGCTCAAGGCAAGAGGATGAGCCAAGTGAGCTCAAAGAATAAATTAATTACTTCAAAGAGAGCAGCAGATTCAAAGCTCCAGGTGTAGTTGAACGACTCCTGGAAGAAAGACAGGGGACAGTGGAAGTGTGCTTTATTCCATGTGTCTCCAGAAAACAAAGAAATAATCAATCAAAGAAATAAAAACTCCCAACTATCATTCTCACAGACTAGTGTTGTATAAAGCCTTAGCCAAGCTCCAGGGAAATGCTGTTAATCTTGATTTTCTCCTGGTGCAGACTCAATAACTATATAAGTGAATACAAAGGAAGCCTTTCTTGGAAATCTAATGTTATCCCCAAATAAAGTGTGAGGGTTTTGTTGTTGTTTTTTGTTTGTTTTGTTGTGGGGTTTTTTTTGGTGCAGGTACATGACTATCAGCACAGATTCTATCAGTGATCCATCTAGCATGATATTATTTCTCAGAAAATGGTGAAGATTCCCAATAAATAGGCAAGAAATCCTTGTTAACGTTTTTTGATAACCTACTAATTCCCCGTCACTAGTATTAGTCTTATGCCTCAAAATGGGAGGATTTATAGTTTTCCAGTGAAATTTCTAACTGCTATAGCAGTGCCGCTTGGTAATGTTGTTGCATATTTTCTTGATATTTTAGTGAAAATTAAATCATTCAGAAAATGCTTCATGATTACAAATCTTGTGGTGAAATGATACACAACAGATGACATCTTCTGTCTGTCCTGCTGTCTGTATCTGTGTGTGTAGGAAATTCTCCAATCTGAACAGCTTCTCAGGGACCAGTATTTGCCAGCTAGATTGAGACTCCTACAAAAAGTTCCCTTCCCTGTGGTTTGTTTTTTGAAATTCATGTATGAATACACAGACCAAGTTGGACTGTACCTTCTACTCCAGGTAGGTACTCCCAGTAGGAGTACCTCTACTCCATTCCACTGACTCTTCTTGTGAAATCAATGTATTGTCCCTAAATTTTGCCATTTTTTGACCAGGTAAAGAGCATGTCAGAAACATCTGAGAAAATGGTGTCTGAATGAAGGTCTGGATGTGTGTGTATCAGTGATGTTTTAGGGCCACCTAAGTCCAGTTGCTCAAAAACGTGGTTCATTGCCTTGAAGCAAGAATTAGTATAATAGCTTGACTCCTGAAGTGATGCTGGTGAAGGCTCAGAGGCCACACCAGTCACACACCTCAGCTGGAGCCACTGCAAACTTTCCTTCGCTGCCTGCATGAGTGCAAGTGCCAGCCCACACCACAGGCTGTGCCTGAGGGAGGCATTTCTTGTTCACACCCCTGGCCAGGCACGGGCTGCTGTGGCTGCCAGAAGCTGTCAGAAGTGGCTGGGCTGCTGTGGCTGCCAGAAGCTGTCAGAAGTGGCTGGACTGCTGAGTGACAGCCTCTTGCTGTCCCACCTACAGCTGGCCAGAGCCCCACCAACCCTGGTGAGCGTGTTTCCACAGAACAATGCTGTCTTTGTCGGGCACTAAGAGCATTCCAACAGCTGCACTTCCATAGGAATATAGCCCACAAATAAAGCTGTGCCTGTATTTAGGCCCAAACAGAATCCCTCCTTCACACCCAATTTCAAGGGCTAAAGATTGAACACAGTATTTACATTTCATATACAGGCAAGATGTCTGGAACCCTTATAAAAACATCATTATTTTTATATTCTGTGGATGCAGAACCACAGGCTCATTATGCCAAAGTGATGCCAAATCAGAGACTAACACCTACACCTGATTATGAAGCAATAATATTTTTTTTGCTAAAAAATATTTATGTTATATATGGTATTTCCATCATGTCTACAATAGCACCAGTGATCAATTATAGATCTCACAACACTTACTTGCCTTACCTGTCAAGTGGTTTATTATGAAAAGGTCCCTAAAGACCATCCAGTGACATAAGTTATTCCACATTAAATGGAAAATTGATCTAGTGGCTAAAGAAGCTAATGTTGAGATGTTTTCTGCACCAGGAATCTTGAATTTCAAGCTTGCTACAGTTTGAAAAGAAATCTAGTGCACTTTATAATGTAATTAAAGTAATCTCTAATAAAATACTGCAAAGAGGTAGTTTTTCCAAGCAAACAGAAACTGAAGTAGTTTCTGGATGGACAACACCACACAGGGTGTTTTGCTGAAGCAGCAGAGAGCAGCACTGCAGGACAGTCTGTGAGCTTTCCCTGTACCTCAGCAGAGGGGTCTACATGAGATAGCAGAGCTGAGGAAGCAGCCCAGCCTGCAGAGATTCTGGGAAGTGCAGCGTCCTGATTGAGAACCTGGAGCCCAGGTTTGGCCCAGACACTGCACCTCCTAGACACTGGCTGCCCTAAGAATTTGTAAAAGAGCTTAGTAGGGATGTCCTGTGATAGCTAACTGCACAAAACTACTTCTGGTATAGCAATCACCTCAGCCTTCTGCCATATTTTTGATCAGCTTGTTCTCCTGGATGAACTGGGGTATTTGAACAAACAGTTGATGAACATGTGTGAAGGCTTTGCTGCTTTGGTGCCTTAGCTTTAATCAGGTGAAACCAGGGCAGCAAAGGGTAGTCAGAGTGTAGACTGACCTGATCCTGACCACATCACAACTGGTCTGGTATGTGCTGCTTTTTGGCCTCTGTCTTTCAACTAATACATGCAAATAGTCTTCATTGTTATTATATTGACAGCACAAGGTATTAAAGTCTCAGCAGAGAGCAGAGCAGACTCAGTTACATCAATTCAGTCATTGGTCATGTGGGAAGTTTAACACTTCCTCTACCACAGTGTAGCAAAATAAACTTGAGAACATTTGCATGGCCAGTTGGAAACCCAGGAAACTCCAAACTTTGCCAAAAATCCAGCGGTCAGCCATGCATATTCAAGAGTCCAGCAGTTAGTCATTCAGGTCTAAAGGATATGAAAGAAATGAATGGGGTATTACAGGTAAAGCTTCTCAGATTGTTTTTATTTATGACTATACACATATGCATGGACTGAGGTAGGAATTCAAGAGGAGTAAGGTATGTTCCCATTGTTTTCTTCCTTTAGCAAAAAAAATGCTTGTAAATCCACATTTGATTTGACAGCACGACATATCAGGGTGTGCAGGACCCCTTCAAGCAGTGGCAGGGGTGTCACAGGGAGGCCCTTGGCACAATGCAAAAACATGGACTGTGTGTCTGGTCTTACTGCATATTTGCTGTTCATTCCTTTGCGTCCCACACCTGCCAGCTGTGACTACACACAGCAATCCTGCTGCAGCCAAAGTGGTATCTTCTGAGTGCTGCTTTGAAATAAGGATCTTCCAAGACCTCAGTCCTGGTGGATCACCTCTTAGGATGGCCCTGCACATGTTAATGGTATTCCCCATTTGCTGATGTCCTGGAAGAAGTCTTATTTTCCTGATGAGCATTTGAGCAAGGAGCCGATCACCAGCAGCTTCCAGGTGAGTGTTTGAAACCTCTCTGAACATCAGTTCTTCCTCATTCAGGGAGGAGCACTGATGTCCCCTGTAACTACTGTCCAGAGAGCACAGAGTACACACAGAAACACAGAGTGGAAAATGTGCTTGAGAGTTAATCAAATACTATATCATGCTTATGGGGCTTATTCTTAGTTCTGCAAAACAAAACTCAGAGAAGCCCCCAAGTCATCTCACATGGCCTTTGAAAGATTTATGCCCCTTTCTTCAGTGAGAAAAATGCAAAACCTCTGAAGCAAAGTGAAGTGAACAGGAACAGTTAACCACTTTCACTGAGAGCCTCCTTTTCTGGAGGACGCAACAGAACAAACTACAGAGGGCAAATATAGAAAGATTATTTTCATAGGAAGGTCCCAGATAGCTCATAAATCACCAGTGATGTGTTGGTATGAAGTATCTCCTATACGATGAATTCTGCATTTGTAAAGGAGATCTAGAAACAGCAAGTAGCGAAAATGAATGAGGAAATTTAATTTAGTAGGATTTCACTCCTACTTAGGAGGCTTGCGGATTACTACACTGAGCTTGTGAAAAATGGGGTAAGGAATCAAGGAGTGTGAGAGTTGGACTTCAGTGTCAAATTTATTTCTCTCCATATCATTCTGCCTTCTGAGATATTACATGAATGGGTTAAAGGCTTAGATTTTGAAAAAAAGGATCCACATGATGCAAATATGGCACCTTTATAGTCTGAATGTCACTTTTGCTGACAAGATTGTCAAAGGCTGTAGATGGCCTGGGCAGGATTTTGCAAAATAAAAGAAAATTCACACTAGGGGCTGGGAAGCCACATTCTATCCAAATCCTGCAAACCAGATGGTGTCAAAAAGCAAGTGGGAAGTTTTCTCCTTCTTTTTCCATATTAAGAGGTCCATAGCAGATTATTTGATAATAGCTGTTTTCATATAATAAATGCTTTCTGCCTGAAAAAGTGACACTTCTCCAAAGTGTGCACAGCCATGCATTATCATGGTAAGTTACTTTTTCAAGTAATTGCTCTCTTTGTAAGAGGTCATTCTATGTGTTTTTAATAGATTAACTTGAAACTATACAAAAAAAGGAAACTGTTAATTTTATATAAAGCGACTTCTGTGGTTTATGAAGTTTTATTGCTTTCTTTGATATGCAGATTTGTATTAGCTGAGCATGAAATAAAAGACCATGGTGGCTGTACATGAGAGATAAGTAGGAGCATTCACATATTCATGCTTCAGCTCTCTTTTTGGTGTAGGTTTTGTATTTACATTACTATGGACACTGTCTGAGGGGTGAGACTGTCACCTGCATTTGTAGGCACAGCAAGTGAAGTGTGTTAAAAGATTACTTTACTTCTGCTAGATTCTTTCTTAGCTTTGCTTTTTAGACAAACAGCCTAGCAAGAACCCCTTTTCAAAGACGATAATTTTAAGAGAGAAAATGTGTGGCTTTGTAGGACAATGCCTTACTGACAACAGTTTTATCTCTGATTTTGGAAACACCTATACCTGAGTTCTTGTTACCTCCTCAGCTCAGTCCATTTCTTGAAAGTATTTTACACAAGAGGATGTGGTAATATTTTAAGTAATATTCATCAAATAAACATACATATATATGCTAATATATATATAACATATATATATTTATGAGCATAAAATATCCTTTGGTCCTTGAAAATACTCCAAATTAATTTATATTTTTGAATGTAATAAGAATACACAATGATAGCAGTGACATTTTACAACCACTTGTTTTAAGAGTAACTAAACATGCAATACTTAGGGCAATGAAGAGTGAAAGCCCTACTTTTAACTTCATTCAGCTAGTACTTTAGATCCAAGCAATCAATTTTCCAGCCTGTGCAATGAACTTCGTATATTAACAGAACAGGGTAGCATAGGAATACATAAGTAAAAAAAATCTATTTTCTCTTGAATCTTAAACAAAGAAACCTCAAGTTTGTCCTTCAAATCTCATTGATTATAATTATTGAGAAGACATTAAAATTGAAGATGCTGATTCTTAAAAGTTCTTACATCCAAGAGTCATGCTATGTAAATGTCCTCTTCCTTTTTTTTCCTTGAGACAAATCTCAGAAAAATGAAAAAATTAAGAAAATTTTACTGACCCAATATAGGAACTTATTCTAATAACCATATTAGCATGCTCCTAAATGGCATTGGATGTAAGCAGGAACTGTAAACTTTATGCATTCCATTCAGCTGTTCTCTTTTTCTTCTATTAGACTTCATTTACGAGGGATCAAGAAATACCACAGAAAATGTTTTAATTGAGTTCCAACATAATACCCTCTTGAAACCAGACCTGGTCCTAATTTTTAGAAATGCCCCAGAAATCTACCTTATAGCCACAGCATATTTTTGTAACCTATATATCGAAGGAACCCAAACTAAATCCACTTACTGCTCTAAACGCAAACTTTTATTTAATGTCCTACAGAAGAGAGACTGCCTATAGAAAAGAAGATACATCTAAATGGCAACTAAAGCAACCCAAAGTAATGCTGCTCTTGGGCTTACAGCTCTCTGTAGCAGAAGCAGGCAAGGCTCCAGCATTCTCTATCTCTGTCCTCATGTCTACCTAATTACCTCCCATGCCAAAACACTGATCAAGCCATGAGATCTTCATTTGGTCATGTAGTTCTGTGACAGCTGCACTGACACTGTATGACAATTTCACTTCATATTTGTGTAGAGAATGTCAGAGACCTAGAAGCAATCCTTATGGGAAAGCCTTATTTTAGAATAACCTCTGTTGTAAGAGCTTATTTCTCTGCAGAACTATAATTTCTTAGCTATTATTTCTTTTATGTTTCTCTATAGCTTTAGAGTAAACAAAAAGATATTTTAAACAACATCATAAAACCCCAAAATCAAACCAGCAAACACATGCAACCACTCTGCATCTTTTACAAGTGAAAAATGAGCAAGTTGAGCTGGAAGTTTGCTGCCATTTCTTAGCTACAACTGATCATTGAAATACAATAGTAACTTGTGCAAATAGTGAGGCAGACTTACACACCATGAAAGTGCATCTCTTTTCATGAAATCATCTGTCACCATGACTGAACCTCAGTGAATCCAAATGTGCTTTCCAAATTGTTTGGAAACAGGGACTAAGAAGTTTAGCTACTCACACAAAAATCATTTGTGCTAGGAAAGTTGTGAAGCAATGTGAGGCAGACTTGCTTTGTGGAGGAGAAAAGTTCATTAAAGGTTTGAAGGCTGATAAATGAGACAGGCAAAAGGATGTGTAAATATGAGAGACATATGGATGTTCATCTAAAGAATAAGAGTTTGGGAGAGGAGAAAGCTGGAGCATCAGATATCTTGTAAAATTATAATTTCAAGACCTTTTAAAAAAACCCCTAAGTATTTTTTTGTCACTAAACTCTGAGGAGTAGATTAGATGTCTCATATCTGAACACTTATTCCAGATAGCAGAAACAGAAAAATTTAATGAAAATGCCTTATTAAAAATGTCTCACATGGCAAACTATAAAATTAAGAACGTATTGTATTTATCTTATGTATAGCATACTTAGATTAAGCTATTTAACAGCAGCTTCTTGTAAGATAAGCATATTTTAGGAGCCTGAAGTTTTTTTGTAATTACTGGCATGCACCCTGGTTCTTCTCTAATGAAAATAGAAAATACAATACATTGCTACCAGTATGGGAATAAAAAGCCTATTTACTTTTGTTGGAATGCATATCTAATAGGTTAAAATAATTACTGTGTTATTTTTCCAGTGTTGTATTTGCTTCTTTAAGTATTCCCCCTGCTCCTGTTTCACCCTTTATGCAGAGAGCTGACAGTATCCTTCTATCTCCTGTCTGTGAAACAAATCTTCCTTGCCCAGGCTCACTTGTTGTTACTGTTATATTGAAGCTTTAGCTGACAGCTCACTGCTCTTCAATATCTGACTATTCTGAAAGACCAATATTCTGCCAGTTCCAGAAATGACTTGCTCCAATGTCTGATGTTTCACGTGCTGCTTCACTGGAACCATGGCAGTAGAAATGTCTATCTGTGTGTGGCTATGAACAGCCAGTGGCTCATTAGGTTCATTAAGCAAATTATCACCTCCTTTCTCGTGGGGAAATTGCATTTGACCAAATCCTTCACTTGGGCCCAGCTTTGTTCCCTGAGGAAAAGGTCACATAACCTTTGTATGCCTATTGCCATGCTCCCTTCTCAGTGAGTCTGGATAACTTAATGAGTCAAGTAAGTGTATTTGGCCCACATGCATCTCAAAACATCAAAACCCAGAACCATACCAAATCACATGGCAAAATATGTGCTAGAAATGCCCAAGACTAGGAAAGCAGTGAGACTTACATTTTATAATTCAAGTTCAGTGCTAGACATGCTGAGCTGAAGCGACACAATATTATGAAATTCATCACAAATTTGTACGCATATGAAAAGGCAATAGCTTTTTGTCATGTTGCTGTGAGAAAGTATGATAGAATTATTTGTAACAAATACTTGAAGTCCCAGTAAAGAAGCTCTGTAGTGACCTCTGTAATAGCTTATGTCACTATAGATTATTAAATATAATATTTATAAATATTATAAAGAGGCAACTTTGCTGCATACAGCCTCACTGTAACTTATGGGAATAATGACTCTCCTCATTACAATAATACATAACACCACTGCATTTGTGCTTCATAGAAGGACATATTAGGCAGGAACCATAGGATGGATCAGTTCACTGCCAGAGTTTGCTGTGCTCAGTCAGTAGGGAGTGATACAATTGTACATTGTTACTCTGGGACAAAGTTGCTCTGGGGCAAAATGCAAAGAAGGTGCTCCGTGGCAGGAGGTAGGGAGCAGGAGACGGTAACCTCTTTGGAGATCCAACAGTTCCACCAGACTCTATGCTGATTTTCCCCTGAAGGCTGAAATTCACAGCAGAGCACTGAAGTCTGCTGTAGTGCTGGGTCCCCAGGTCCTGCAGCGACTGACCTCACTGGAGGCAGCAGAGAAGCATTGCTTGCTTTCCAACATAAATACATTGCAGGTGTCATTCCAGCTGAAGGAAAGAGTAATAGCTGATAAGAAAGCCATTCCAATCCTTCTCAAGACACAAGTGTGCACAGCCCACTGCATCCTGCAATATCTGCAAGCAGATATAGGGAAACAAACAAAGCTTGGAACTTGCCAAGACTGGTCACTCATCGTTTTTAGATAAACTTTGACATAATTTGAGCCTATAGAGGGCTTTTCAGAGAATTACTTCTAATGGCATTTATTACCAGCATTAATAGTAATTTACCCACTGTTAATCAGAGCAGCCAGTTAAGAACTTCTCAATCATTTTGAGTCCTCGCTTTGCCAGCTGACTAAAATAGTTTATGTTACCATTAGTCACAAAGCCTTAGCAAACAGGTTGTAAATTTAGACAGAGCCTGGGATCTTGAAAATTACACCCGGCTTGTGTCTAATTTATTGTCACTGTTTATATTTGTGCCAAGACTTGAGCTTTCCCACTGATCAAGATTTAAAATACATAGTAATAACATGTTCTCCTGGAGTGGGCCATCAGATTACTAGCAGAAAATCACATTCTGCTTGGCAGAGATATTAGCAATACTTCCATTACGGGAAAAAGTAGATCTGCCTCCCTGCAAGGCTGGTAGGTTTTACTTGGGTCATTTAACTTGCTACCTGTAGGACTTACTGAAATTCTCACCCCTGCCTGTGTTCACTGAACTGCAGGTCATATTTGCAGGTATGGTGGTGTTGGAGCCTTGCAAGAATAGGCTGTCATCAGGAGAGGGGTCTGGTTCCCTGCCTACCCTGTGGAATGATCCAGATCTCTCACTTGAACAGAAATAATACAAACATTCTTCTGTATGTCAAGCTGTAGTATCAGTGGTAATTAGTCTTCACTGAAAAACAGGAGAGAAGGGAGGGTAGCCCTGAAAAGCGAAATAATCTCGAGTTAGAACCTCTTTATGCTGTCAGAAAGGGCAGTCTAGCTAGTGATGCTTTTGAATTAGGGATGCATAAAGGGAGGGACAAAGAGGATGGGTATGCCTTTGTTAACATACCAATCAGTTCTTTATTAATTTATGCCAGAAGCAGAGTCTGTGCTCCCTCCACACAGTTCTTGTAACAAAAAGCCTTTTAGAAGTGAAATGTTTTCTGGAAATCAATTTAAGATGGCCACTCTGCTTAATCAGCATGAAGTTCAGTTCTGTATCAGATTACTAAGGCATACCATTACCCCCAAGGGGTTAAAATTCCTGTAGTTTCATATCAGTCATTTTGCCATGAGCACTGCAATTCCCATAACATGATCCAGGCCTTGGAAATAAGGATTGGAACACTTAAAATATCAACATTAACTTGTCTGACACACTGATAAAATATATATTTCCAGATGTTTGGCTTCAGAGCATTATTCAAACTGACATATTGGAAAGATTTATCTTTATCCAGCCTATATGATACAACCTGGTCAGACACAACAAAAACCCAAAATCTTTTCTCTTTAAATAAAATGGAAAACTGTTGAAACCTATACGTGGAAGTCTGTCCAATTTTGATAGAGTTTTACGCATCCCCTGGTTGGTTAGCCAGAAGTTGGTTAGGGGAGAGGGGTGACTGGACATGGAGCAGCCCTAGATGCCAGTGCCCATGGCCTTGGAAGGACTCAGAGGAGGCCAGCCAAGTGAATTGCTGTTCCCAAAACTCTGTCGGGTACAGTACTTTCCTCTTCCAGGTTTTTAATCTTTAAACTGCAAAGTTTTTTGTTCAAATGGGAATAAAACCAAAACATGCATGTTTTTCCTAAAAATGAAGTCATTCTCAGCTCAAGCCTAAACATATAAATTCCCACTCTGTCTGTCTGTAGGCAGGTAAGAATTACTGTCTCAGGATATGTGTGAGTGCAGGTTATAGGGAGATGGAATAACTTTGATTAGATCAGTGAACCAAGATGGCCAATATAAATATATTTTGGGCACAATCCTTTCACAGATACAAACCACAAGTGTATCTAAGACTCTGCCTAATAAAATACTTATAATTTCTTTTGTCTAAAATAAGCTAGTTCCTTACAGCTCTGTGTCCTTCCATTAAATATTTGCGGGTGCCTTTGGTAAGAAGAAATGCTAAAATGGCCCTTGTATATATCTAGGATTAGATCCTGGATAATTTCCCAAAAAGAAACTGATAGAGAGTGCTTTGTTCTGAATTTGGATGCTGTGGCATTGAAGTATTTCCTTTCAAGAGTATAAATGTAAATTTAAGGAAGTGCCAGTGACACTAGATGTTCTGCTTCAGGGTTACAGTGGTTTTACGCTGGCCTGACTTGGTTTTGGCATATTCTTTAACATCCTGAAGCAGGCTGGAAAGGCCTCTTGGCCCTCCCCAGTTAGTGTCTCTCCTGACCCCATGAGAGCAGGTCATGTACAGATGAACAGTCCGGGGGGTCCTTGACCCACTGGGAAAGCTGAGAAATATGCTGGGGATGCAGAGGTTAGGTATCTGGTGGAGGTGTTCCACTACCCTGGTTTGTAAATTCCTGCAAATCCCTAGGGAAGGAATGCTTTGCTGTCAGCCAAAATTGCTCTTAATTTAAGACAAGGTAAGGTAGAATGGTGGGGGAGACTGTGGAAAGGGTGGATTTATTTAAGCAAAATTGACAACACGGCTGCCAATGTTTATAAAAGACATAGGTCAAGAAATGAAAGAAAAGAACTTGCTTACTCTATTTAACTTAAACCAAATTTTTTTCCTCACCTCTCTGCTCCCTGATTTGCTGTAGACATTCCTAGGTCTACCTGCTCAGTGATTTTGTCTCTACATTTTTTCTGTCTCAGATTGCATTCACCACAAAGTACTTCCTGATCAGACAATTTTGCTTTCCTAGCTAATCCTTCTTTCAGATTCCACCAAATTAATCTTTTCCTTCAGAATACGTCTCCTTTCTTTTGCAAAAAGATATAGTCTTGCTGCTCCCTTTTTAATTAAAATAAACAATGTTATTTTATAGTCAGTCTGCTAAACCAGCTGTTATCTTCTTTCCTTGATTTTAATTAACCCTTGTGTGCACTGTTATCAGTGCTATTAATGACCAAAGCAGAAGTTTCTGATGAAAGTTTGAGGGATCTACCAGAGTTAGATAAGTAGCCAGGACAGTGACAAAGTTAAGTGGCAGCAGAAGGGGACTCATATTGAAATAAAAAAGGAACATTTTTCATCCAGATTTTTTTTAAATTGCTATCTAAATAGAGAGGAAAAAGTATATTTTGAGAGATGAGGAAAACATTAGCCCCATGAGGAGAAGCAATATAAAAACAGATAATTTAGAAGGTACGGCATGTATCAGGGTTTGAAAATAGTCTGTGAGTCAGTGCCATTTCCACATTTTACATCTTATGCAGTTTTGGTCATTCCTGTCACTAAAAGGTAAAACTATAGTCCAGATGGAGTAATGAAGTGATTACTGACATGAAAGGTTTCTATGCTATATTAAGAAGAAAGCTAAAACCCCATATTTTCAATACTTTTGTTCAAAAAAGGGAATGTTTTAGCAGATATGGCTTATGAAAACTTTTTTTCCTGACTAGCTACTGTTATGACTAGTCTAGAGAGGAAACATATAATGTGATATTAAACTGTCATCTAAAATGAATGGAAAGATATTTATTGAATGTTGGAGATAAAATTTTAAAAAAATAAATTGAAAAAGGAAACATTTAAAAACTAATATTTAAAACCAAAGTACATAATTCAACTCTGTAACCCCAAGACAAATATCACTCAAGAGAAACACTTTGCAGAAGGTTAAAAAGGATTAGACACAGATAGGTGATCAAGATGAATATCATTCAGTTACACTTGTTAAAATCAAATTTATAAAGAAAATTTATAAGGAAAAAAAAAGCCATTTGTAGGCAAATAGGTCCCTGAAGTGAAAAAGAAACTTCCCTTTAGTTGTATCACAATGCAATAGCTCATTACAGGTGGCTTTCACCTTTGCTTAAAGCCCTTGCCCTCAGCTGCTGGCAGGCACAAGATATTGATCAGTAATGACTGGTAGCTCAGGGCAGGATGGAAGTGACCTGTTCACAGAGATTTCTTGCCCTTTTTCCTTGCATGTACTTTATTCACCTTTTACTCCTCCCACAGTTTTCTTTGCATGTCCCCACTTTTTATGCTTTCTATTTCTTCTACACTTCTGCCTTTAACCTGTTTCTCCCAGTCTCACTCCAGGTAGCTGGGACCTCTTTCAGCAATTCTTGTCCTTACAAACTTCTCATGCTGTCCTATTCACAGGATCATAAAATGGTTGTGCTGAAAGGTACCTTAAAGACATCTAGTTCCAACCTTCTTGATATAGGCAAGGACACCTGCCACTAGACCAGGTTGCTCAAAGCCCCACCCAACCTGGTCTTGAACCCTTTCAAGGAGTTAAACTGCATTACCTTGTAAGTGGATGTTGACTTCAAACAGGGACTGAGACAGACTTCTGACCATGACATCTCCAGGATTGGGATCTCTGTGCTAAGATGTTCTGGTTTTGAGACACTGGAGCCATCTGAAGATCTATTCTAGACTCGTTCCCATGTGCATTGGTTCTGCACAGCCTGTTTTTGGTAGCAGGGGGGCCACAAAGATGGAGCTCCTGTGAGGAGCTGGTGGAAGCTTCCACCATGTCCAGAAGAGCCAATCTCAGATGGCATTGATGAGGAATGCGTTGCTGGCCAAAGGTGGGCTGATGAGAGAAGCTAGTAATGCCTCTGTGATAATATATTTAAGAAGAAAATCAAAACAAAGTCATTCTTGCTCCTAGTCAGAGGAGAAGAGGAGAACATGTGAGGGAACTGACATGGTGACACCAAGGTCAGTGGAGAAGAAGGGCAGGAGGTACTCC
>VWYI01045452.1:88964-141515 GCA_013399455.1 Anthoscopus minutus
CAACCTCAGCCCGTGGGGAGGTGCCCATGCAGGAGCAGTGGATGCCTGGAGGAGGCTGTGATCCTGTGGGAGACTTGGTGGAGAGAGGGGGCCAGCTTCCACCCTGGAGCAGCCTGTCCTTGGAGGACTGCACTCCATGGAAGAGTGACCCATGCTGCAGCAGTTTTGGGAGGACTGTCTGCCCGTGGCGGGAATTCACATGGTAGCAGGTACAGTCTGACTGCTGCTTGTGAGAGTGGACCCACAGCAGGGCAGTTCACGGAGAGCTCTCTCCTGTGGGAGGGACCCCACAGTATCCCAGGGGGAGATTTCCTCTCCCAGAGAAGCAGAAGAAAATAACTGCTGATGAACTGACCCAAAAACTCCCATGCTCTGTTGTCCTGATTTTGAGATCACCCCAGGACACCTGTCTCCCCACGCTGTCAGTGAGGAGGGAAGGGCTGGGGGAAATGGTGTTTTAAGGGCTTATTTTACTTCTGATTGTCCTCCTCTGATTCTGTTAATAATACATTCACTTTGCAACTCGAGTCTGTTTTGTCCTTGAAATGTTTTCTCCTAGTCCTTATCTCAACATGTGACACCTTAGCTGTTTTTTTTCTCTCCTCTACAGCTGTGGCGGGAGAGGGTGAGGGAGTGACTCTCGTGGGTGGCTGGTGTTGGGCCAATGTCAAACCACAACACCATGCATCCATGCCAGGCAGCCCATTCTGCGTGGTGAAAGCCTCCTTCCTAACTGACATGGTAACACCAAGCAAGCTTGACTCAGAGCACTGAATAAAAGATATTGAGATCTCTGCTGTAGTTGGATAAATAGATTGATAGATTGATTTTAGAAAAGTCCACCATTGCCTGGCATAATTATTTTGTCGTTTTGAGACATTGGTATGTGCATCCTGTGAATACTGAAAAGGAAATAAATCCAGTCAACACAGAACAGTCTAATTTTTTTCTTTTTAAAATTTTTTTATTTTTAGCCATCTTCCATGTATGTTCAGGCACAACTAAGTAAAAATGTCCAAGCAGCTAGATGCCAGGAACACTTGGTCAGGATGACTTTCTCTCAGCGTTCAACTGTATGAAGCAGAGCAACACAAAGTCCCCAGGCAGGGGCAAAAGAGAGTCCCATTATTGCAAAACTCAGCCCTTTTAAAGCAGTTAGCCCATTACAAGTTACATTCCATTTAACTATAACAAATATAATTCAACCAACCACTATAAACCATGATGTGAGCATATAATGGTTATACAACTTGTTTTTCTACCTCCAGTTCAGCTGAGTCACTTTCCTATAGTCCTATTCTGTTAGCTGAAGTAGCAGCCCTGAGCCATGATTTTACAAGGGTAACAAGGCCCTTATTTTAACAGGCTTTATTTACGTGCAACATTCAACTTCTGCTCTTAGAAAAAGTTAGGACATTATGACTCTTCAATTTTCAGTTCATGTGGATCAAATAGATCCTCACCCAGCATCATCCTGACAGAAAGTGTGCAAAAACAACTTAGATGATCACTATATTCACAGCTTTCTGGTGTTTAAATGGTGACTCAGCTGATGATGACAAACTCTGTTGTCTTTTCATGAACTATCTCTTAGTGGCTCAATAAAATTTCAGAAATATGTAGTCTTTTTCAAACAGCAGCTCCCTGTTAATTTCATTTCCTTGATATTCAGCTTGAAATCAAAATCACAATTTTATTGTCATTTCCACCTCAAAGACAAAGCCTGTGAAGATGCACTAGAAGAGAGACTTGAGACAATAATCTCCTCTTTTATTGATGCCTTAGCTCATGTCGTGGCTGCAGTAACTTGCAGTGGGTAGGAAATGGTGTTGGAGATGACAAACCTCTCACTGATGTGTTACCAACTCTCAGAGTGTGAGTGGATACAGTGGTCATGGATCTGTAAGAGGAACAGACTCCAGCCATCATACAAAGAAAGCTGTATGACTCCACCTCTGAAAATTTATTTCTCTTCAGCCTTGGTGTTATGGAGAGATCAGTCCTGGTCTGTAGTTGCAGTTGAGCTGTGCTGGAAGCACTGAGCACTGGCTCTGCTGCCCCCTTGCTGCACTTGAGATTGTGATGGTTCAGAGTGCACCACTGCCCAAATGCTGTCATCCACTTCATTCCCCTGTGGGTTCTGGCACAACTGACAAGTATGAATATGGCTGGAATAACGAGAAGTTTTTAAAAGAGCACCAGAATTAGCACACCACTAAGCAGAAACCTTATTACAGATACTAACCAGTATTCATCTTTTTGATGTCATTAGGAGTGGGTTTGCCTACAGGCTATTTTTTCTTGAAGGCTTGGTTGGCTTTTGTGGGTTTTTTTTCTTCAAGTGAAAACAAGCAGAAAGGAAGGAGAGATGTAGGCAAAATTAATTCCTTCTGCCTTCAAAGCAGAAACGTTTCTTTTAAAATCTATGCAATTACCAGATAGTATTAAAGTATAGTAATGTGGAGATGCAAGATGGTATCATATTCCAGTATCATTCATTCTTCACACATTCCATGCTGTGAAGACTCCTAAACAACAATCATACAGAGGCATGCAGTCACTTTTCTGTTTGGTCCCAATGAACCAATTTACAAGAAAAGGATTTATTCATCCAAAAGGTTCGAGACCTCAAATTATTGGCATAAATTAACTTGGTCCAGACTTGACAGGTTTCAAAGATTAATTTAAATCCAGGCAGTTTCCAGACAGGTAATAAGGTAGATTCCTCACTCACAAGAGTTACAATCAAAGGATGGACAGATGGACAAAAATCTAGGGAGAGGAAGCTGGGAGACATGAAGTTCAACACCAATTCAAAAGGTGAATTAAGCAGTTGCTTTTAACCCAGTAATTTCCCAAACATATCAGAGTGATGTTCATTGTCTTGACAGCTTTTTTGCCTATCTTTCTTCTCTTTTCCCAGATTTTTGTTGGCATCTGTTTCCTTTTCTTTGTCTGTTGCATAGCCTATCCTGTAGGTGTGTAAGTGTGGGTGCTTAAGACAATTGTTCAACCATGAAAGGAATTCCTCCCTGCAATCACTGACTGCCTAAGAAGGATTTTGCTTCTGCTTAATAATTGTCGTTCACCTGTGATCCCTTTTTGGTAAACTCTTGCTTCTCTCATTATTACTTAAAAAATGGTGCTTGGAATAAGAATGTGTTCCATTAAGAGGGCAAGTCTAAGCAAGTATCTAACACCAGTGAAGTTCATCAAAGGAATGCAGATTGATTTTCTTTAAATAGACCAGACAAAGGGTAAAGCATTAGGCTTGTCTAAACAATATGCAAGTCAGCATGGGGCTATGTGTTTTCAAGGAGAGAAAAAATGTATTAATTCCAACAGCAGAATATTGCACTGAGAATACCCTAAGTATAGTAATTTAGTCTGAAGATTTTAAAGGCATATTTTCCATTGGGTTTAAGGGGAAATATTCCCATCCTCCTTGAGCAGATATTCCTACTTTTAAAATTATGCCATTAGCACCTGAATGCAGTTTATCAATGTATCTGAGGACTTTATAATAGCTGTCAAATGATTACTCACAAACGGGTGTAAAGGGTACCAGAATTGAAGAAAAATTATTTTGGTCCCTAGAACTAGAGCATTAATATGTTAGTGCTTGTTTTAGACTTGTTCATGGAATCATAGAATCACAAAATATAATATAAAAAATAGAATATGCTGAGTTGGAAAGGACACATAAGGCTCATGGAGTCCAAATCCTGACCCTGCACAGGAGACCCCAAGAATCATACCCTGTTCCTGAGAATATTGTCTAACTGTTTCTTGAATTCAGACAGGCTAGGTGCTGTGATCACTTCCCTAGAGATCTTGTTCCTATGCAATAATCACCCTCCTGGGGAAAAATCTTTTCATGGTATCCCACCTAAACCTTCCCTGACTCAATTTCATGCTGTTTCCTTGAGTACTGTCACTGGTCATGAGAGTGAAGAGATCAGTGCCTGCCCCTCTGCCTCCCCTTGTGAGGATATTGAAGACAACAATGAGGTGTCTCCTCGATCTCCTCCAGGCTGAAGGAACCAAGTGTTAAACATCTAGCACCATTTTCAGGAAGCTGAAATTTGTCTAAGACAGCAGACTTTGGTTCTTACCTGGAGGGCAAGGACAACAATCCCTGTGGTCCAGAAAGTCCTGCTCCCCTGCCCCAAACAATTTTACATCAGAGCAGCATCCAGAAAAATGGAATTTCATATTGCATAAGAAAAGATTCATAATTTATTTCAGTATGTCAAAGCGCTATGTATGCCTTGTCAAACAATCCTGACTGTAACTGACAAGATTCCCTGATCTGCCTAGGTTTTCCAGCTGTCTGGCTTCAGAACTACTGAGAAGCTCAGCATCTGGAAGCCTTTACCTGCCTTGATTTTATTCCCAGGCTTTGAGGTTGCCAGGCTTCCTGTTGCAGAGTTGGGCCCCAACTATTTGGACGAGCTGGCAGAGGATCAGTCAAGAAATATTCAGGAGAAATCCCTATCCACTGACAAGTGAATTAAGAACTTTAAGATCTTACTTGATCTGCACCAGCAGGGCAGGAAAATTTGGATGGTGAGTTCTGGACAAAGAGCAGTAACCACCCTGATCAACAACATGTGTTTGCTCAAGGATATCTCCTGGAGACAGGAGTTGTATTTTCAACAATAACATTGGTTCTTGCATTGGAGTTATGGTTCAGGACGGGTAGTGCCAGTACATCTTGAAGAGATGTTTCCATTGGCAGGAAAGTAAGGTTCTGAAGTTCTGTTCCCCTCTCCTTCACCAGCATCCAAACACTGCTAATAGCTAGACATAATGGATAATGAGAATAGGAAAACATTCCATTATATGTACTCTACAATTCATCTACAAGCATTGGATTCAAGGAAATGTACCACAAAAGAAAACAAAGTCCATAAAACTATTGTTTATCTTATAAAACCATGAAACAACCAGATACCTGCATATAAAAATTATGTATTTTCTGTTTCCTCATATACAGTAATTAGTGTTTGATGCATACACATTTATACCAATGAACATTTTAATTCAGATATATATATATATATATATAAATATATATATGGACAATAGAGAAAATCCAGTCTGAGGCTGCACAGACAAATCTTCTTTCCACTCAACCCTTAAATAATAAAAGCTCCAGCTTTCATTTAATTGTAATAGAGAAGCACACTTGGATTATTCTGGAGCTTTTGGGGACAAATTGGCTTTTGTATATTTTCAACCAGTTATTGAACTTCTTTGCTGTTCTTGGCATAACTCACAGAACTAATATTTCATGAGTGCTTGGAATTGCATCAGTTGTAAATATAGGGTTAGAGCCTATGCTGGTACGGATTGTCTCAGCTTTCTTGAGGTGCCTGAAGGCAAGTCAGTGTCTGCACTTGAGCAAACACCCCACTGTGAGTACTCAGCAGCACAGAGAGTGGGGAATTGCCTTCCAGTCACAGAGGCAGGAAGGAAGGGCAGCTCCAGCCTACTAGCAGTACTTTTATTTATTGTGCAGCCTGACAGCAGGAAAAGAAGGAGAGAGGAGCCTTAATTGAGGGTTTTTCATGTTATCTGTAGCCCCTTGCAGGACAGAAGTGGTAAGTATGGAACAACAGCAACATAAGTGACATCTCTGGGGAAGCCTTTGCTCTCTAACTGCGAGGTGTCTGTGGATTCCTGCTGGCACTTTGCAGTGCTGCTGCACATGTGTGTTGTGATTCTGTGCTTAGAGACAATTTTTAAGTGCACTGATGAGAATTTTTCCAGGCAGGTCTTTAACCCTAAGATCTCTGTATTACTCAAGTCAGTCACATGCCTCCTTCTTGGCACAGACTAAACACACCATGGAAGTCAAAGAAATAGAAGGTATGGACTCAGTGTGTACTACAGATTTTCAAATGCTTTATGACCCATTTCAAATAACCACCCTCTGTGCTATGAGAGGAGTTAATTCAGAGTCTATATCTGTAGGTTACATGCACTATCATTTTGGTGTGGAGACAAGATATAGATCAGAAACTGTTGCTAAATGTAGGATGGAAGTTTAAATAAAACCTGCTTTTCAGAATGAGGCTCATCCCTGGCTCTTCAGCTGGTTTTCAGAATACTTATGATTTTGGAAACTGTGTTCTGGTTGCACAGACTCCAAATCATGGTTATCTAGCTAGTACAGCTCATGCAAATAAATCGCCCTTGACATGGAGTATATTTTCAGCTGTTTAATCAGCTCATTATTTCAGGGGCTGTTTTGAGAAGACAAAGTAGCATCTCCCAAAAAATCCCTTCAATTCTCTATAAGCCTCAAAGACTGGGTTGTAGAGAGATGAAGGAAAAGAGATATTTATTAAAAGGAGCTTTACAAATAATTTATAACAAATCCAATCCAGCATGGCTGAGGTTTTTTCCCTCAACCAGGACACAGACACCAGCAGCTGTGAGAGCAATCCCAAAGCTAATTTGTTTGGGTACCATCATCACAGAAGGAGAGTGGCATTTTACCATCCCTGCGCAGGACTGGAGGTGCCATGCCATATGGAGTTCTGATGGAGGGGTGCTTCCAGTCCTGCTTGACCCCAGTAAGAGCTCATGAGCTAGACTTTTTTTGTGATTTCCATTCTGGAGTAGCTTGCCAAATTCCAGGATGATCTGCTGCACTTAGGAAAGCCTATTGATATTCCTGTGCATGTTGTGCGAGTCCTAAAGGTGGTAATTTTCTCAGTATTTGTTGTTCCAAAAAGTATAAAATAAAAACTACACAGCTGGAAGATCCTTTTCCATCCTTTACACTTGACAAATTCACTGTTCTGTATTTCCCTTATCACAGCCAGTAACATCAAAATTGAAAATAATGTATAGTGGTCTGAAGATGCAGAAAGACACATTTAGATACCCACAGAAGGGGGTAGAAATTATTACAAAGAATGTGTTTTCCCTATCTTTGAATTTTATCCATTCTGAAATATTGCCTTGCCTTGCCTTGCCTTGCCCTGCCCTGCCCTGCCCTCCCCTTTCTCCTACCCTCTTCCCCTTCCCCTTCCCCTTCCCCAAAACTCTCCTGGCAAATCTCTAAGATCTATGAGGACTCTATGGGAGAAGCTGATAGATAATTCAAAATGTGCAGAAAAAAGCATGTTAGAATATTACCTATCTCTCTACATTAAGTAATTTCTAGAAACTCAGCCATCTCTTAGCTAACACAATAGTCATATAAGAGCACCTATTTGAGATACTTGTTTCTGAACCTCTATCTTCTTTCACAGCATTCACAGGTTTCATCAAAAAGTCTAAAGGTTTACCAAATTATTTTTCACTTACCTGTCAAAGAATCTTTGGGCTGGGTTATTTTAAAATTGAAACTCAGTTCTAAAAGGAAATGCATCTAAAAGGCAAACATCCTCCAAAGCCCCATAAGTTTTCATATATGTCTGTTCTAATTTCTCAGATCTCTTCAGTTTCTCTGGCAAATCTTGTCCAGCACTGAAAAGTCCAGGACAGCAACTACATGCAAAACTCATAACTACAGAAAGAATCTTGGTGTTGGAGATTCACTGAAGAGAGCAAGTTTCTGCCTACAGAGTCATGATACCTGCAAGTGATTGAAGGAACATGACTCCCACTACCTCTGGAGAACCTGTGTTTATGAGTTTTTCTATAAATTTATCTCTGTGAAGCATGTCAGGGATCTCTGCTTTTTAAGCAAGATTTCTCCACAGACTCAGTTTGAGAAGAATTTAAGGCTTTTCAGGGAAACATCACCATCTCACATTTTTTACGTACACCTCCTCTTAATCCCATTAAAGGTCCTAGAGCAACTACTCAACATCTGCATTTCAGATATGATACAGTGTGGAATCCAGATGTTCCATAAGTACTGTGATGTGCAGACACAAATTCCAGGACTTTTGGGAAACTGGCTGCACTATACAGTAGTTTTCATCAAAGAAAGACTGTTTAGACAGATTAGGAGAGAATTAATGAACTTGCTGAGTATGGGCTATGTGCATGCTTCCTCTGACAAGTTCTGAAAGCACCCACATGGAGGTAGATGAGGAGTTCACAAGGGGTCTGGTGATTCCCCAAAGGACTGGATTGATGTCATCTGTATGTGCACAGATTTCTTCCAAAGCAAATGCTAGTTATTCTTTTTGAAGACCAAGTTTCTGGGCTAGTTATTCTTTTTGAAGACCAAATTTCTGGGCCTTCCTCTCCAGCACAGAGGGCTTGCAAACTGAAGTGCCACGGTGGAATCAAATGTGTGACTTTTATGGGAGTCCAGGCATAAAAGCATTGCAGCGATGCAGTGTGTCTGGCCTGCCTTGAAATGGGGCCAGTCTTAGCAAGGTCTTCATGGGAAAATGCAGGGTTTTGTCACAGGGGTTGTGAACAGATATAAATTCAGTATGATAAATAACAAAATGATGGCTAGTACTATATATTTGGAGAAGAATCCTTCTTTTGGCAAAAGCCCTGTCAAAACTGGCTGCTTCTGCCCAAGTAGATGATCTGACAGACATGTCTTCAAAATATGTACACTCTCTATTTGATATGGTTACAAGATTTTAATCCAAACCTATAAATAGTGAAATGAGTGGAAATAAAACTGACTTCAGAAAGTAGTATTTCTTTTTAAATACCTTAAAAATGTGCAGCATCCATGATAGCATAAAAAATGTCTGGATTTGAGATGTGTTTGCCACTGTTATTCAGACATACAATACCTCAGGCTTATTTTCGTTTGTTTGAGACATCAGGGTCAGCAATGACCACAGTCCCAGTGCCATATCCAGCTATATGTGAAACCAGAAAAACACAGCTTCTGGGAAAACTAATGTGTGAGGGAACAAATGTAGACATTTGAAAATTATTTCACCGAAGGTGTTACTATTCAATAAACTGAAATTGCATAAATACGTTTTTCATTGGGCTTCAGCATACATATGAAATCTGAATTTGTCATTTTTGGGGGAAAAAAGCCCACTGTGTATAAAATGTGGGTTGTTTGTTTATCTTGTTGTGTTTGACATTCTGCTACTGTTTGATCTAGACCTGTACAAATTTATCTGATCTGTGTGGGTTTTATGGGTACTGTTGACCATCTGCTTTCCTAATCAATTTTATGATATAGGCACCAAGTTGGACCATCACAAATAAAAAGAAGAAAATCTCAAGGAATAAATAATTTAGTGCTGCCATTCATTGTGCTGGATTCTCTTTGAAACATCTTCTTTGGGAAATGTAATCAAAATCGTTCTACCCTAAAGCAGAGTATGAGGATTTTTATTTGCATTGGGGAGCTGAAGGTACATGAACCAGCAACAGATGAAGAAAAGTGCTAGACAGAGCAAACTGTCAAAAATAAAGACATTTGATCAGTTTAAGAAAAAAGCAGAAGGAGCACAAGAGACTTAGTATTGCATTTAAGCTTACTTCCTGGTGGATTAGATGAAATTCAAGCTACTCAGGTTATGTTTTTCTTCTATAGAGCATGCACAGTTTTCCTTCCTCCAGAGGACAAGTGAGCTGTCAATTAACAGAGGGTTTGACCTCTGCTCACACAACAATATTTTAGCAGAGGTTAGAGCACCTGGAATCTGGAAAGCAGCAAAGGATCTGGAGACAATTTTTATGCTAAAATAATCTCCATGGTTTTCATTCTGAAGTTTACATATTTTTTCCCTCCATGTGATATTTTTAGGGAATGTAGTGATAGAATTTGCAATTTCTTTTCTATATATTGTGGTCTCAATGGCCAGTTAGGCCTGAACAGCAGATTTAGCTGAGGAGAAAGTATGCTGCAGTTTCATCTGCTTCAGTAACATCCCAAAAAGCCAAACAAAATACAAAAATATGCAAATCACCATTCAGTCAAGACCTACCACATTTACTTTGTGCTTTGCTGTACATTGATTACCATATAGGTCTTTCCTGAGGATCTAGCAGGTCCTTGCTAAGGAAGGATATACAAAGATGAAGAAAATTTATAAACATTGAAGGAGCATACTTCCTGGAGAGGAACTAACTTCTAACTGGAAGTTAGAGGAAAATGGGATCAAAATCTGAAATGCCTGAGAGTAGTTCTGTTATAAGGTGAGAGTAATCCCAGAGCCTATAATTCAAGCATTAATTAATTAAGGTTTTCAGTGTTTGCTTTGCTGATAGATGCAAGTGGGGGTTGAAGAGATTTGGTCATGAAATTTTATTCCACATATTGCTAGTGCTTTAAACTGAAACTGTGTTTTTAGGTTCTTGACCACATGCAGGGCACAGGATGAAATTTGTGGTTTTAATTTGCTTTTTTTCTCTCCAGGTATACAACTTAGCTTTGATGAAGAGTGAGAAGACATTTGTGTTTTTCCTTCCTTTGGAACACTGGAAACTAGCCACAGCTAGCAAAAGGACTTTTCATTGGCATCTATAGTGTTAGCAAATTGTCTTTTGGTCAGTGGTATGTGTCTCACTTATGTATTCAGGACTAAAACTATTGTGTTATAGGACATAGGGATGATTTTTCCCCCCATTATGCCACCATGGACTGCTGACCTGTGGTTTTTTTTTCCTTTTGTTTTGTGGTCCACTTCCTAGGATCATATGGTCATTTTTGCTCCAGAATGGTTATAATATTTCTGAATTGGAAGTTCTCTCATCCCGCAGGCAGAAATTTTGTGAAATTCTAGTCATGGTTATAAAGGGATGAAGGCTGTTACTTGGGGCCAGGGAGGGTTTAATGAATTTTGGTTTGGGGACATCTGGATCATATTGATCCAGATAGTGTCTTACTGTCACATGACACAGCAAAGCAAGCTTAGCAAACAGAATTAGAGACATCATCGGTGGAGCATTTTGAGAATCATCCACAAGAAATTAGGAAGTGATAAACTTAAGAGGCTTCACTTTTGGAAGTTTCAGGCTGTTCACCTGAAAGGACATGGTTTAAGAGGCTTTATTTAACCAGATACATGTCTTTGTTTAAAATACAGACTTTACTAGTGTCAGCTATGAATGTATGTCTTGGCTTATCACCTACACTCCTTAATTCAAAGGTCTGAACTAGAAAAGCAATTGATCTACCATTTTCTCAGTAGGGTAACTGCAGCAATCCTTAACATTCTAGACTGGTCTGCTTATTTTTGAAAGGACAGTCATATATTTGCTTAGACTAAGAGTATAAGGTCAGTGAGATTGCCTATGTGCTAAAACTACACACATTGCTGAATTCAGTCTTCCTGCAATTTGAGATTTGCTTATCTGACAGACAGCCAACTTTGCTTTATGGAGATATTTAGCTGTTGGTCTCCTGGCTTAAAAAGAGGGAGCTGGTTTCAGGGCAGGGCTTATGAAAATTCTGGCTCAGTTTCAGCTTTAGTAAAAAAACCCATATTTTTTTTACCATAAAACCATGTTGAAAAGTAGATCTTTATTTTTACTCAGAGGAACCTAGAAAAATATTAAAATGTTAATGGGAGATACTTGCATCAATGTGATTTGAAGTTCATTATTGAGTCTGGCTTTTTTACATATTTTATATATAGACATGGCAGAAACATAAAACATAAATATATGTATAAATATACATATACGTACATGCAAATGTGATCTGCCTATTTAATATAACAGGCTTTATCAAAATTATAAACAGACCTAATGTAACAGGGAAAGCATGGTTAAAAATTGCCTGAAGTGTTGAACTGATGAGTCAAGAATTGTGTTTATCTCTTTATTAACCCAAAATACTAGGCATAATACAGAATAACATGAGCCAATCAGCCTGCACATGAAAATAATGCCTCATGAATCACCAAGACTGCTGAAAATAACAGTCATCACCAATGAACCCATCTAATAAACATATGCACATCATCTTCCTGAGTGGTTTTAAGTGATGAACAATAGTTCTCCACCTGACCCTCCTACCAAAGAACTGATTCCATTTCCCAGTTTTAAAGAGTACTCCTACACACAAAACTCGCTGGAGTTGGAATGAGGAGACTTCAGTACCTTCTGATGAAAATATATACCACCTGGTTCCTCAGTGCTTTTTGTAGGCAACCCTGCATGTGTTCAACCAGACTTCTGTGTGGAGGATCTCTACAGGACATGGCCCTGAGAACATGTGGAATATATATGGATTACTCAGATTCCCTCTTGTAAGAGCAGATATGAGCACTTGAAGAAAGATCAGAAGAGGGTAGGGAGCAGATTAATTTATACTAGCTTTAACCAGCATGTGCTGGATTAAGAGAGCCAGAGGTACAGGGAGGGCAAACACATTAGTTATGCAACTTTTCCATGCTCATGGTCTCTGTCTGGGGTGTAAAGAAGGACATTAAAGCAGCTTTCTGGGGATTCTGCACCTGCTGGGAATGTGTCCGTATCCATACAGGTAGAATCCCAGGAGTCTCGTTAAGGCAGCTTTTAATTTGCTTCACTGTCTTAGGAGAGACTCAGAACCTGTGCTTCTGACCTCTGGCTTCAAGAAACACCAATTGTATTATCTCTCAGCAGGGGTTTGGCCAATGTTTATTCTCTGGATTAATAAATTTTAGTATTCACCTCCTAAAGCAAATGTTTTACATCCTTGAGTGAGGCAAATAAATATGCACACCAAGAAAAACTCTGTGTGACCCTTTTCTGTGCAGCAAAAGGCAGCTGTATGAGAACTACAACTCCAATGTATGCTCATAAAATCTTTCATTTATTATTTATATAATTATTTGCAGAGAGCTGTTGCCATGACAACTTTTGCACATGGTGAGATAAATCCTTACATAGACAGTAGTCATGACTCCAAACACTGTCACATGAAGATAAGTCTACATGGGCATTTCAGGCTTTGCCAGATTTTTCTAAAGTAGTTATTGATATGAGAATAACTTTCTTCTGCTAAATTAGAGAAAATAGCCTTGTTTTAGCCTGAGTTCCTGAAAAAAAAGGGTTTAATGAATAATTTTTTTACATCCATCTGCTTATCCTCTCCTAATATCCTTCAAATCTATTGGCACAATTTCAATTACCTTTCACTATGATGTCTCAAAGATATTTAAATCTAGCACACTTCATGGAAAGCGGTTGTATGAAGGTGCAAGGGTACTAAAATAATGTGTCACAGAAGTAAATATTCCACCATGACTATGAATGTGTTGAGCTCCTTTTGTACACTTGTTCAGACAGCATCAAACTAGCCAAAACCCAACCTATTTTTGTTGTAACTGAAGGGGAATTAAAGCAGAAAAGGTGGAGCTCTGGGAAGGTGGAGGCATTAAGGGTTCTGAAGGAGACTGGAGACGTGGCAGGCAGGACAAGGAGAATATTCTTGCAGTGATGGGGCTGTGGGCTCGCAGGACACAAATTACAATGAAACAAAATCTTCATTGACTTCTGTCACTCGAGGACAACAGCTTCCAAATTATGCAGCCTAGAGGAACCTCTGATTTGGAGAGCTAGAGCTTAGCAATATCTGAGGCTGCTTGACTCCTCCAGTCTCACTCTTTGGGGCAGAGATTTCCAAGCAAAATGAATTGCATACACTACATGTGCAGGGGTTAGGAACTTCCTGTCAGGCAATCCTGGCAGTCAGCTGGACCACAGCCTGGTGCTTGGGGAGTGGTAATGAAAGGCAGACTTTATCCTGGGACAGCCTGAAATGGGTTTTCATCCTTGGACTGAAAGAATTGGAGCTTCTCTAAGTTTCACAGCTTCTTGCCACTCACCAGTGACACCAAAAGCCACCAAAAACTCTACAGGCTTCTCAGCACATCTTGGATTATGGGGATTAGGCTTCATATTTGGAAATATAATATGGCTTTGTTTGGAAATGTAATATTAGTTTGGAAATGCAATGATAGATATATAGATATATAGTTTTTGTTGAGAAATTCTATATTTGTGTGTGCACTCACTCATGTTAGTTGCTCTGAAGTCTGAAGATTGTGGGAAAGAGGCACTTGTGGGAAAGAGGCACTTTATTTGAATGCTTAAATATGAACAATTTGAATCACAACATTCCAAAGCAAATGAGAAATAGGGTCAGTCTTCTCCACCATAACGCCTAAAAAAGTATTATGTGTTCACTTAACTGACTTTACTGCAGCTATTGGTCTCCCTGATATCAGTGATCTAAGTTCAGAATCTTTAAAAGTCATTACAGCTTTAGATGTCTGTACATGAGAGTTTGATGCCTGTGATCAACCATTTTGTTTTAATTAATCACTACAGAACATGTCAAAAGCTGTAGAGTGTATCAGAAGGCTGGAAAATGTAGTGGGTTGACCAGGGCTAGATGCCAGATGCTCACAAAAGCCACTTTATCACTCCCCTTCTGAGTGAGGCAGGACTGGGTGGCTCAACATCACATTAGGTGATGATGAAGAAGGGCAGGTTTCTTTTGTCATCTTAATCTATCTGCTGTAGCTCTTAAATTCTGCCTTGAAAGACATCACATTTAACACTTTTTCTCTAAACACTCTTTCTCTTCCACTTTTAAGGAAGCTTGGCAGTCAAAGATGAGTGATTCATGCACTGCTCTATTTTTCAATAAAGTCCTGAAATTCTCTAAATTCAAAAGTAATTAAATAAAACATTTTCTAAGAGCACAAAGTAAACCAAATAGCCAAACAACAGTGTGAGAATTTTTCAGGCAATAAGGAAATAGCCAATAAAACCAGGCAGTCAAGGCTGCCAAGAAGCCAGATGCTCTGGCAGGAAGAGCATTTTTCACAGCTTTCAGTCAGTGTCATGTGATTTCCAGCTGAGGAAAGAAAGAAGACACTCTAATGGTGTCCATTTGTTAAGACTGGTGACACCTTAAGTGTTTAATTTCCTAATCTTTTTCTTTAAAGTTTGACAGGAATTTGAGAATAATTAAAAGCCCGTCTGATGTCTGGGTCTGATTTTGGTGGCCTCATACTTATCCCCATTCATTTTTATTACCAGATCACCATAAATGTCATCATAATTCATTAACTAGGCACTGTTTGAACAAGAGTGGGCTGGGACTGAATTAGAAAGGGTTTTGGAAACCAGACTATTAGGTACTTAAGCAAGATTTCCCCTATAGCTCTTCCACAACTTCCTGGCACTCTGCCTGGCTTGAGCTAGCACTGATAATATTTTGTCTCCTTAAGCACCAACTTCATTTACAATTTTGTCCAAAATGAAATAATGCACTCAGTCTGTAAATGGAAGGTACTTTATCTGCATATATTTTCATTCCTCTCTATATGCAGTTCATGGGCTTTCAGAAATAGGCACATAGAATGAATATTTTGACATGAAAACAGTGACAAATATTTGGAACAATATACAAGATCCAGCGATCTTAATGTGTTTTTTGAACTACTTATAACTATGATATCTTTGGTTTTATGTGTCTATATTGCTTCTGCTACTGACAAAGTCACAAAACAGAAAAAAAGGGAAAGAAATTTGATCTGCTTACCTATTCTCACGAACATGACACTTCATTAAATCTGGTTGCCACATTAGGGGCTTGCATAATTTGAAATATTTCTGAGCGTATTCCTGGAGATTGTAGGACAGAGGATACCACCTTGATAGAAAGTCAGTCTGCTGAAAAGCAACACTGCTCCAGGACAGGAAAACAGCATCCTAGATAAGCAGATTTTCTGACAGTGTCAACAAATAAAGTAACAAAGGCTGGCATATTTCCTGGACACTTTCAGCTAAGGCATGAATTTCCTTTTTGTCTTTGCAAACAACTTTTCATTATAAACTTTGGAATGCTTCCAAGAGGATTTGGACTTAGGCCTATCTTTCCCAAATGGAAATAGATTCTCCTACCTGCAACACTCATGTTAGTGTAATGTGGGCCACTTTTACTTCTACTAGGCTTTTAGGAATTAGTCACTGAACAAACCACCTGTAACTCTCAATCACTTTCATCCCTCCTGTATTCTGAAAGAGAAAAATCTTTTTATAGACATAGAGGATGCTGAAGGAAGAATGGCGCATGCCTACTGAGCCAGAGAGAATGAAGCAAAATAATAAAGACATATATTTCCCCTAATCTTAGCTGAGAGGTCATGCATCACCACAATTAAACACACAGTTTACTGTTACTTAAGGAAAGGGAGGTGCATAAAAAAATTTTAAAAACTGTGCTTCAAAAAAACAAGCTTCTTACATACATCTTCTGAAGAAGAATAGAATATTCTTCCCTGTCAGTTCAAGGGCACTTCTCAGGAGCTTTTCAGCTGAAAGAATGACAGTCTTGCTCCACTACTTGACCTTCTTACCTCAAACTGCAGCAAAGAAATGCATCTTCTTTTACAGGAAAGCATATTCCTTCAAAGATGATGAATGTGAAGGTAAGAATTAGTCAAGGGCCTATTCCAAGTGCAAGAAGTGCAGAAAATGGTGGAAATAATTTAATTCATATTAGCTAGTTGGACTTATTGATGGAAAACAGGACATATCTGTTTACCCCAGCCTCAGTCATGAAAATAACAAGTGTAGAGAAATGGCTTTTGTTTTCTTTTTCATCCTTTCACTGCCCACAGCATTCCCAGCTGCTACAAGCTTTCAAGCCTCTCTCCCAGAGAAACCCGAAGGTAACGCATGCCCCAGACTGATCACGCTGGCATGCCAGCGCACATGGCGATTTCAATTGCTGTGTAGTATCACTTAAATCAACACACCAGTTGATCTGCTGGGTAACAAATTTGAAAAGCTCTCATCCCTGAAGAGAATAAAGTGTCAGTGTTGTTTTCTGCTCTTTAATGCACCCGTGTAACTATGCACCCTTCCCTTGGGAACAGCAGGAGGAACCAAGCTACTCAAACTGCGCTTGAACTGCAGACACTTCTGCAGACATAAGAGGCTGTGATGAGCTCTCTTTTGCTGATTCTCAGCTTATTCCTTAGAGCACATATTGTCACAGCAACATATCATCTTTCATAAGAATGACATAATCTCTCCATTGCAAAGACTTTTTTAAACAAGACTGCACTCCCATTCACCTCCTAAAACAATCTCCCAGTGACTCTCAGAAACTGAATGCTCCCAGGACCAGCATCTGTAGCAGAATGTGTGTCCTTGCATTGTAGGAGACTCTGGTTGTTATCCACCTTTCTGCTGCAACAAACAACCTCTCTCAGCATTTATTGATGCTATTGTGAAATACTGGCAAATTAAAATGTAAATGGTTTAACCTTGGACACTGCAACAGAAAAAAAACCACATTAGGCTGAAAAGCTGAATTTTCAAAGTGACACATGACATAGATCAAACTGCATGAGAACTCAGCATCCAAGTGTGATGCTTAGTTTTGAATGGAGACAGTATTTTAATGGAATTATTCCACTTAGGAATACCTCTCTTTGTAGTTCACCGCAATCTTTCCCTCAGTGGATTTTCATCATGGGGGGGTCAATTCTAGGCAGCCTGGGATCCTGTCCAGAGCACCACCACCACCACCACCACAGAGAACACTGATTGCTGCTGTGCAACTGGCTCAGATGGGTTCAGTTCAGTGTTGACTAAGTTCACGTGTCTGGAAGAGACTTTGCTGGCTCAGCCAGTGCAATCACCTTGTGACACAGTGGCCAGAGCTCTGATAGCTCTAAACACCCCGGCCTTGCGCCGAGAGTGGGACACACCCTGTGAGCAGGGTGGCCCAAGGTGCTGCCAGAGCAGGCAATGGCTCTACAGCCTTTTTGGCTGTCAGTCTGTGCTCTGAGGAGGCAAGGACGATGGGGAGGCCTTTTGTTACCAGTGGCTTTATTTCTTCTGATGGAACTAAGGGCAAAATGCAAAAAGTGAAAATGCAGGGTTTGCAGGAACTTAAGAATGGGGGAGGTCCAAGGGGGGGTACACAGTCTCTGACCAATTGAGGGTACCCTGAGGAGAAGTAAAAGTGGGATTCACAAAAGCATAATCCAATGGCGAAAGCAAGAGGAAGGGACAAGGCCACATGAACTAATAGAAAGTGGAGTTTTAGGGGATTTCCAAAGGGGATTTCCTTGCAGGGTGTCGCACAAGGGAAGATTGACAAGGAACTTACTCTAGCAAGGGGCAGGTATCAGGATAGATTGACAGTGGGATAGTAGGAGGGTCCAAGCTAGAACTAAACCATTAACTTGGGAAATAACAAAACACCTCACTACAAGAACCTTATCATAAGGCATATCAATGACACTGGCAGATGTTCATCTCCTACATTCTTAAAGAACTCAAGCTTGGCCAATCAGGCCAGTTCATTTTTCACCTATTCCTAAGGAAGGACACATGTTCCTATGACATTACAGCTTTTTTGCTGTTTTGTCTATTACTTCTTGTATGCCTGGTATGGTCGTGAAGAACTGGTTCTTCACCCTTTCAGTAACATTTTCCATCTTAGAAAATTGTTGTCACATCTTCCCTCAGGCTCCTCTTTGCAAGCTAAGCTGCCTCAAGTTCAGATTTTGGTTTTAAGTCATGAATCATTTCTAGATGGCTAGACCAAGCTGAAAAAGAGCATTTGATGCAGCAACTTCGGCACATTTGACTTGAAACAAATGATCATTTTAGTATTTTCAAAGTGAAGTTTTGTTTTGTTTCTTTTTCTAAATTTCCTAAGTATTTTATGACTTCATATCTCAATATGGGTTGAAAACAACTGTAGGAAGATTTAATTTTCCATTAAAATTTCCATTTTAATGGAAATTAAATTCTAGCATCTAGGTGACATTTGTGGGTGGTTTGCCTCCATGCAGCCTCAGGTCAGAGGATGATGTATGTGAACATGCAGGTTATTAGGTTAAAACTGAAAGATGGAACGAGTGCCCAAATTGCAAAACAGATGTTCTGTGGATTGATACTGTAGCAGGCAGGCTATAACAGATTAAGTGCAGAATCTGTTTTGGAGAGTTATTTCTAATGGGTGAATCTTGTACATCCTTAACTTCACTGTGCATAAGTTGACAGCACAATCTGAAAGCCTTGTCTTGCAGCTCTCTGGGGTGCAAACTGCTTCTCTCTCTGGGCCAGGGCCTTGACCCGGTTTAACTGTTCATTTCAATGACTACAGTTGATTTCTGGCATTTCTGACCCTAATGTTTGACTTAACCTTTTTTTATGATTCGGGTCTAAATCTGTGCTTCTGACAGGGTTGCTCTCATCACTGTGGATCTGAATTTTGAACCTAGGTAAGCCTCACCTTGTTGCCTTCTTAGCATTTAACGCTAAGATTAGGAGGAGAAATGTTGCAAGCATTAAAATATCTTCCAAGCCAATGTCCACCAGAATGCTGAGTTGGCTGAAAATTAATTGTTTGCCGCTGGTTTTGGATTAGGCTTTAGTCCTGCAGCATATAACTCATGTTCATGTAGGTGAAGCTCTGGGAATGTGTGACTGGAAATAGGGTAGTGTAGAAATGTCTTTTTGAGTGGAAGATGAGAGTTTGGCTTAGGTTGTTGTGAGACCCTTATATTTTTTATTATTAGCCTTACAATTTCTCCAGTTGCGCTATTGCTTCTGATTGTGTCTATTCATTTACAGAGCAATTCACATATTATGCCAGAAAACCAAAATTAAAAAAAAAATCCGCTTAGTTTGCTGAGATGTCTCAGGAGGGTGTTGTGCCGAGGTTGCACAAGAGTCAGCTTTCCGTGTGTGAACCTTCACCTGTGGATTAAGGATGAATTAAAACCTGACACTTCAAAACCCTTGGCAACCTTAGGGCTAGCAACATCGAGGTGAGGTCCCTTGCATGCAGCATGCTCGTGTTACTGTAAGGACAATGACTTCGAAATATGCTTTTTTTTCTGTGTTGTTGTGTGCTTATTTTGTTCAAAATTGTCTCCGATTACCAGCTTTACATTTATAAACAATACTTCCCCTTCATTTCTCACATCCTCTTGGACATTTGCTTCTCAGATTGTTCAGTACTCATCTGCAACCTTGCGTGATGCTAAATGACTCTCTTGTAGTACTTGAAAGAAGCCTCTCTGGAGTACTAAATTAATAGTAGCAGGTAGCTGAAAATTAACAGTTATGTAGTTAATCAGGGATGTGCAAAAGACAATGTGAATTTCCACTTCACTGATTGCTAAAAAAAGAATTGTTGAAGTTATAGTACAGATATTTTGTGTATAACTTAATTTTAGATGCAACACATCAATAGAATAGTTTTGGGATTCATTTGATCAAATGTAGGTCGTCTACATCAGGGGTAGTCACTATAGACTTCCTTAACAGCTGGTGGAGAGAATTACTCTTACGAGATGGCAGTACACAACATCCTCGTGTAAACTAGGTCATCTGAGTTGTATCCTTAAATTCTATAGCTTGTAGCTATTGGTTTAGATACAGTAGTATTTTACTATGGTGGTTCAAAGCCAGAGAGACAGGGTAAGGGTTTCTTTTTCATGATGCATTGTCTGTCATTAGGCTGGCTAAGTATTTTTGGAAAAATCACACCAGATTTTGGGTGAGATATTTTTTTCAGATAGAAAAGAGAATATGCAGATTTTAGAGGAAAACACAAACTGACAACAATTTCTCAGTTTTTATTTAGAAAGGGATGCAAAACCAACAGTTTCTTGCCTAGGCCCTTGGTCTGTCAAAGGCATGTGTAAGAGTGGTGAAGACACAGGATGGTCTTACAGGATGGACAGAAGATGCAGACTGGGGACAGGCTTGTCAAGCTTGTCAAGAGAAGCAAAAGCAGAAGGGGAGCTCACAGGCCAGTGATCATAGCCTTCATCCACATGAATGACAATGTCAACTTGAGTAATGACCAAGAAATTTTTTGAATATCAGTTCTTTCTCTTCTGGTTCTGGCTTTGGGGTTGTTTTTTCCTGTGTATTAGGCAGGACATTCAATAAAACCTAAAAATAACTCTGAGAAGAAGAGAGGTTTTCCCTCTGACAAGAGTGTGCCTTCTTCAGTAGACTACAAAGCTCCTGTAAATACTTTCTGGTGATTCTTTTGTCTATTTCCTCCTCCATCCTATCTCAGACCAGCATGAGGATTTGAATTAGTGCCTCATGCTGGGGTCTGCAGGCAATCCCTCTAAGAGGTAAGCATCTGGGGATAGGACAAAACCCAAGGATCAAATGAATTTCAGAAGAAATAGAATCACAGAATGGTTTGAGTTGGAATGGACCTTAACAATATCTGGTTCCAATCCCTCTCTAACATGGAAAGGGTCACTTTCCACTAAAGAGGATAGTCCAATAGGATCAGTCTTTGGGCCAGTGACAGCTCTATGTGGCGCTGAGTGACAGAGCTCAGCCTGGAAAGCAAAAGACCCTGCTTGGATCTATTGGAACCCATGGAGCTGTCTTTTTAAATTACTGACATGAAATCACAGGCTCTGTGATTGTGTGCCCACAGGCAGCAGAGTCACCCACTGGAGTGGCTCTTTGGAACCGCAGCTGGCCAGTCAGAAGCTACTCCAGCTGACTTGGAGAAATGAAGCTTCTCACAGAAATTCCTCTGTGCTCTCTGGCTGCTTGTTAGGCAGCAAACCTGACCAACCAGCAACATTAAAGTAGTTCTTTAAAATCTATAACACAATTTACAATATAATTTGCATTTAGTAAATGTTTGTTAATTGTTAATGAGATAACAATTGGTAAATATGAATTATTTAATGCCTGAAAAATATCATTTGACGGCTACTTGGCCAAATCTTCAAGGGAATAATTATACTAATAGTGAATTAGAGCAAGCTGCATGCCTTTGTCCATAGAAACTGGCTAATCAGAGGGATAACTAAGCATTCTGTGGTGCAAATTTGATAACACATGATTTTGGCTATGCGTGGATCCACAAGCAAATTTAAAATCTGCATGTGAAAACAAATCACCCAGTGATTTAACAAATGTGTTAAATTTTAATCTCTATAATGAAATAATCCTATTTTAACAGTTTTTCACTTTAGAAGACTGTATTTTGTTTGTTATTTCTGTTTTATTGTTATGGAAGTAATATGTTCTCATTTATAAAATATTTATTTTATATTAATTAAATAACTTAATAAAACTATATTAAATTTACTTAAAGTATTTAAGTATTACTAAAACTAACAAACAAGTAAAATCTCTGTGGAAAGGTATCCCAAATCAAGTTTATTTTGACTGCACTTTTGTTTAGATATTCGTCACCATTTTTGCATTCTAATATATTTAATGGGCTTCAAGAGCATGTATCCAAGAGCTGAGTATCTCATATAATGAATCTTTTACATCTGCTACCTCTGTGATTTCACTGCTTGCTATTGAATAATGTATTAAGCTTTTCCAGGCTCCTCCTGTTTGCCATATGAGAGCTACAATAGTTTCTTCATGTTCATTTATTCTTCGCATCTGAGTAAGGCCACATTAACAGCCATAACACTGCTGTTGTTTAACAGAAAAACAAAAATAAAAAGATCAGAGAACCTGCCTAGACTTACTTTTCCACTGAAGACAAGGAAAAAGCCTCCATCACTTGTCTATAGTCAGTGTCCATGTAAGGTATGCCTACATGGACAGGAAAACACCAGCTGCTGTATATGGAGAGCCACCATCTTCCACTAAGACTTGTAGTGAATTTCAAGGGAAGCAGAGTTGTCAGCAGTGGCACTTGGTGATCCGTGCTCATGTCCACTATTCTGTCTTTGTCATAATTTTCAGGCAAGCTTGCAGCTCATCCTGTGTTTTGATCATGTAAGTATTGTAATGGAAATCAATTGCAGGTGGAATACTTCCTATTCTATTAATGTTGTGGTTTTCATTATGACCTACAGTGTTAAGGAAGAGACCTGGGAATCCCATTACTCCAGTGCAACAACAGAGATGGTAGATGAGCTGTAAGAAAAGCTATTGGGAATTTGAAGCCAGGTAAGGTATGGCAGAGCAGCCATTTTGTCACTCAGTGTAGTCTCTTGAAAAACATGGGAATAAAGGTCTCCCAGAAGTTTAAGTGTTGCAAAGGAAGAGTGTGGCTGATAGGCTTATGAGGTGGAGAATTGGATGTGATTTTTACATTAGAGGTTGGGAAATGATATGCTAAAGGCTATAGAAGAGAAAACATCTAGGGTTGAAAATTGTTTAAACAGCAATGTAGAGTGAGGACATGGAAGGTGAGACAAATCAATTGTGTTAGAGCAGACCTGTGAGTCCTGAGAACATAAATATCTTAATGAAATATCAAGAGAAATATATTAATCCTCTGCCCAAATCTGACCATATTTATAAGAGGAAAAAGGACCTTTCTCTAGCCAGTTAATAATGATTATGACAAAGTGAAAGGGAATTGGAGCCTTTCTCTAGCCACTTAATAATGTCTATGAAAATGTGTAAAGGAATTAATTTATTGTGTAAACCCAGCTAGAAGGTTTAGTATAATTCCCATCACACAAAAATGATTTGCATTGTGCAATCAAAAAAGAAGAAATGTACCCATCCACACACCATGTTCATATATATCATGAACATATTGCATGCTAAAGCAGAATCAAGTAGGACAGCTTGTATTCACTTTTGAAAGACTGATTTCATCAGGGTTTAGTTTCTGAAGTTTTATATCCATTCAAGATCCAGAATTATGAAAGAACAATGTTTTTCAAGTTCTGAGCAAAGCAGACACTAGTATATGTAGCTATTACAGTGCACTACATTAGCACAGCTAATCAGGAATGATCATCCTCCTTCAAGGAGACAGAAAGACCACAATAAACTAGGCTAAAATGTGCTCTTGGGCCTGAAGAAGTTTTACAGCTGCAGAAGCATTCATCACTGGTAACTCAAGGCTAATAGCTGTGAAATTTCTAAAGGGAATATTTTGCTTCAACATTCAAATGACCTGAGGTTTTATAGTGTTTCATTGCAGCTGAATTAAATGTTTTGATATCTTGAAATTTTGTGAAACCCTCTCTTAACTCATTCTGTGCCGTTTGTGTACATGTATGTCAATTCTGTTTGTTTAATGAGAGAGACTTGTGGATCTGTACATTTGCACAAAAAAGGGAAAAAACCCCTGAGAACAATCCATCCACAGTCCCATGCTTTTGTTGTGTTGCTTCTGGTTTTGTTTCTACTGTTTTGTTCTATTGGATCTTTTGTTTCCTTTTTTTGTTTGTTTTTGTGTTTTATTTTGTTGTTTTTTTAAATAAAAAATAACCCGAAGCTTATAAAAATTTACATCTGAGGGAACAGTCAGATGTAGGTCATTGCATAGTCCTGGGAACACATTTTCTAATTTTGCCATTAAAGTTATATGGAGCTATTTGGTTTATATGTAGATTCTGAGAATGATTAAAGTCTTTGGAGCGATTCTTCAGTTAGTTAAATTAAAAAGAATTTTGTTCAGGAAGATAAAATGAAGCTAAGTGTTTGTCATTTGCCACAATAGCTCATCTGACTTAAGGATACTGTTACCATAAGGATAACTAAGAGCAATTATTAATGAATATTTTGGGGGAAATTCACACACAAGACCCACTTGAAACAAGTTCATGCTTATCATTGCCTGTCTTTTCTATGCTTAATTAAATTAACATAAATACTTTAACAAGAGATGAAATATGATACTGAAATGAAACAAGTTGCAGCACCTTCAAAGTTCTGTTTAAGTTTCCAGCAGGCAAAAGACAAAGAGGCAGAATGAAAAACATATACTCTCTCTCATATAAGTGTCACAAGTTAATTCTTCTGTGTTTGTTTGTTTGTTTGATATTTTCATCAGATAAACCCTATTTCTCTTCTATCAGTTACCTTGCACTCCTGAAATTCTCCCTACAAAATCTGCAAGACTGAACATAGGCTATGATGCAAGCCTATCTATATGAACACGACAAAATATCACCTTATGAAAGATATCCATCCTTCTGCATTTTGTACCCAAGAAGCAAGTACCAGCCCAGTATATCTTTTTCAGAATATTTGGGATCTTTCTTGGCGACACCAAAGTGGAATGTAAATTTGGACTGTTGGAAGGACAAGGCATTTTTATCTGTGCTGATTTTTGTAGCTATTGCATTCACTTTTCTCACTGCCCACAAATTTATAATATCAAATAATGCATTTCATGTTTCTTAATGCAGGGTTTGCATTAAGGCTGAAGTGCTTTGAACTCTGTATGCTTCTTTTCAGCACAGCATGTATCCTTGGCAGAAAGTCTACTGATCACAAGGAAGACTGAGACGAAGGAACATTAGGGCAAATTAGGGCATTCTTGTGGAAGCTAAATTTTGTCTTCTACCACCAGTGAAGACTATATTTTATTTGCTGAGTACGTCAAGCTGTGCTGCTAAATGACGTGATTGTGGATCTGCCTGCAGTCCTTTTTTCTACAAACTCCATCTCATTCACAGGAGCTGCATGGAGTAGCATAGTCCAGGAAACTAAGGGCTCTAAGCAGCATGCATTAAAGTGGCGAGGAGAGGACAAAGTCAAGTCATTTGCCAAAGATCAGAGCAAAATAGTGGCAAATGTCTTCCTAGAGTTCAGGGATATTTTGCTGCAGACTTTTTTTTTGCCTAGTAACCAGTCATCTTTTAAAAGTGCTTTGGTGCCTTCAGACCTTCAAGCAGATAAGGTTTGTTTAAAGACAAATCATCCTACAATAAAAGTTATGACCAAAATCAAACAAAAGCAGTAATAGAAAAGACACTAATTTGCAAGTGCAACAAGAAGAAAGCATGAGTGCAAATCAACCCTGCTTGAATATTACAGGGAGTTTTTATGGAACTTTGAATAGTTCCAGTCAAATTCATGTGAGATGTTGTCCTGAGAAGTTTTTCCACTGCCCTCACTCCTCCACAGCACTATGCTAAATGGTGACCATGTTAGCCCATTTCAGTTACTTTGCAGTTTCCCAATGAACTGAACTGAGGGCACTCTTATGGCCTAGGGATTCCATTATCCTAATTAGCTTAATTAAGTGGTTCTTTTACATTTAGAGCACAGGAAAGGGAATAGTATGTTCGCATCTATATTTAATCACAAAATTTTGCTAATTTGAAAACTGCAGGGATACACCACTAACACAATAAAAGTTATTGCCGCTGGCCAGTCCTCAGAGACGTCCTATGACTCCCATGAATCACAGAGAGAGAGTTCAGATGGCTATCCTGGATATAAAAAATCCCAGTGAACACCCAACCATTTTAATAAACCAGGCAGGAGCAATTTCTTATCCTGTAATCTACAGAAAAACACACCTCTGTAGGATGGAGAGTCAAACAGGATCGTGAATGACAGCTTTCTATGGACAATGTGACTGGTATTATAAACCTCTTTCCTTTTAGGGTGGTCATCTACAGCTGTCTAATATTAAATACATGCAAGGAATCTTGCCCAGCCATTTCCAATGGAGCCCCTGAGCAAGAAGGATTTTTTTTGGCTCCCCAATGGGGAACTTTGTGCCCAGAATGAGCTGAAAAACAATAAAAGTTTTTACTGTCACTGATGGAAAAAATTATAAAACAGACCAACTCTTGTTACCCTCATAGAACAAGAATGAGAGAATATGCTGTATTTTAATTGTATTGGCAATATTTTCCATTTCTGAGAACTTTTGGTGACCAGAAAACTGGGCAGAGGGAATTTTAGGTCAGTTAGAATATTTAACCATGTGGACAGGGCATACAAATCCAGCTTACAGCTTCAACTTACTATGTGGTAGATTTATACTTCAGGTTTTCTTTTACAGTCAGATGCATTTCAGCAAGAATTGTTTTGTTTCACCTTTTTGACTCCTGATACATTTTTTTACTCTTAGTGTCTCAGGAGATCAGATTTTTCTTGAAACTCTTTGACTAAATATTACCAAAACTAATGGTCCCTCAGAAAGTTTGAAGTAGAAATAGAAATGAAGGTGGCTGCAAAATCAGACTTGCAGTAGACTTCAATACTTTTAAATTAACTCCTCTTTTAACTGGTTGGAGATTTACAGGAGGTATCACTATCATTTACCATTAGTAGAGATCTGGCTGTATTATCGAGAGAAAAAGGGTAAACCACAACTCATTATGCTCTGAGATAAAGAACTGAAAGATACTGAACAGAGGAATTTGAGACCAACCCAAAACAGATGTTGGAAGTGTAGGTATAAAGTACGAAGAACCTTAACCCCCAAAATGTGCTGACCAATATCCTAAAGGAAGGAAAAAAGCAAACCAAAACAAAACCCTGCATTTGAAACTGTAGTGGGTTGATGCTGGCTGGGTGCCAGGCACCCACCAAAGGTGCTCTATCACTGCACTCTGCAGCTGGACAGGGGAGAGAAAATATAATGAAGGGTTCATAGATTGAGATAAGGACTGGGAGAGATCACTCACCAAATATTGTCATGTGCAAAACAGGATAGAAATAGAGATATTAATTTAATTTATTGCAAATAAATAACAAAATCAGAGAAGAATAATGAAAAGTAAAATAAGACATTAAAACACCCTTCCCTCCACCCCCAGGGGATGGGGATTATTCATCACTTGTGGTTTCCTTCCACTGCTCGGGAAGAGGAGTCATTCCCATGGGAGAGAGTTTTCCGTGAACTTCTAGGACATGAGTCCATCTCACAGACAACAGTTCTCTGCCAACTGCTGCCATGAGACTCCAACCCACGGGCAACAATCCTCCCCAAGCTGCTGCAACTGAGTCACTCTTCCATGGGGTGCAGTCCTCCAAGGGCAGACTGCTCTAGCAGGGGCTCCTCTCTCCATGGGCCTCCCATGGCATCACAGCCTCCTCTCAGGCATCCACCTGCTCTGGCATGGGTCTCCTCCATGGGCTGCATGTGGATCTCTGCATCCCCTGGACTTCCATGGGCTGCAGGGGAACAGCTGCTTCACCATGGGCTGCACCACAGGCTGCAGGAGAATCTCAGCTCTTGTCCCTCCTTTTTCTCCCTTCTTCCCCCTCCTCCCTTCTTGACCTTGGTGTCTGCAGAATTCTCTGCACAGGTTCTCACCTCCCTCTTCTCTGGATGCAATTACAACTGTGCCATAACTTTTTTTTCTTTCTTCTTAAACAGGTTATCACAGGGGACTTACCAGCATTTATAACTGGCCCAGCCTTGATCAGCAGCACATCTGTCTTTGGAGCTACCAAGGATTGGTTCTGCCAGGCACGGAGCTGCTTCTGGCAGCTTCTCACTGAAGCCACTCCTGTAGCCACCCTTGCTACCACAGATTGGCCATACATGATACAGAAACATATTCATGCCATTTAAGAAATCCTGGAAAGCATCCTGAAATGGGAGAAACTCTTAAGTGCAATTTTGACTCTATTTTAAGCTTTTTTAATCCTGGTTTCAGGATTCAGCCTGTCAAACTCTTGCAATGTATGCTAAAATGAATAGGGTGGAGAAAATGAAGAGTCTAATTTTCTAAAATTGCATCAGCAGTGTGTTGCAAATTATTGCAGCATGGAAGGAAATAAGAATTTGAAACAGTTTACTTTTGTTTCATTCAAGTAGAAATTACTGTTAAAGGTGTAAGACAATTTAAAAAGTACTCAAATCCAAAGCAGTAGCTTTTCTGCTGCCTGCCAGAAGACACAGAGAGTTTGAAATACCATTAAATTTAGAATATAAATTTATTTATCTGTCTGTTTTTAAGAGAAGACAGAGAAAGAAAATCGAATGACTGCCCAAAATATTCTGAAGATGCAGCTTTCTCAGCTTTATACATGTCCTTGTAGGTGTGAGTCCCACATGGGAGTGATAGGTGCTCAGAAGAGTATAGTCTTTCTGTTGACATAAAGGGCTTGAAGAGCTCAATGTGTTTAGCTATCAAAAATAAAACTGAGAAGTGATTTGATTACAATATATAAATACTTCATGGGAAGAAAATACCAAAGGAGTCTTTTGTATAACTGAGAAGAGACTTAGCAAGAATAAGTGATGGGAATAAAAGGCTGACAAATTCACATTGTTAATGACTTTATTTAGTGAAAGCAAAGGTATGTGAGAACTGAAACAAAGTCCTAACCAGACACTGGAATTTATTCTTCAAGTATGAGAGCAGCTTTCTATGCAATGTGTTCTTTACTTGTTTGACAGAATATAAGGGAAACAGGGTACAATATAACAGCCACAGTACTCAGGAAATTACTTCAAGCTTTAGAGGAGGTGTGTACAGCTGGGATAAATCCTGCTTAAAATTTAAAACTTTACTGTTCTAGGCCTCTAAACCTGAGCAAACTGTCTAAGATCTCCCCTTGGAGAGATGGCTCTTACATTCCACTGAAGAGCCTACATGTTAGTCCAGTTGCTACATTGGTGTCCTGATCAGCTTGTCCTGATGTTCATACTATGGTCAGCTTTAAACAAGTCCTCCAAAAATACTTGTGGATGGTGCAGTTTTGTCAGGGTCAATTTAGCTGCCACCTTTTGTTCAGTTGTTTAGCACATGCCTAGGACATGGAACATCCCCCATTCCAGATCCAAGAAGACAGGTACTGTGTTCCCATCTTCTGAATGTCTCAGTCATCACAAAACTGGGACTGAACCATAGACAGAGTCTGATGGCCTGAGGAAGACACAGACTGACTCTTTTGCCTTGGGTAGTGAGGGGAATCTCAATTTCTTATCTCAATGCGCTTCTGGTGCTTGGGCCACTACATTTTATAGGGAGTCACAGAATGACAGAATGGGTAAGTTTGGAAAGAACCACAGGCTCAGCTGAACAGTAAGGACGTTCTTCCCCATGATCAGGTGGAACTTCCTCTGCATCAGTTTCTGCCCATTGCCACTTGTTCTATTGCTTGGCACTACCAAGCAGAGCCTGGCTCCCTCCAGCCTCTTGATACCTCCCTTCAGATACTCAGAGATATTTATACGGTTCCCTCTCAACACAGAAATGTGAAAACACTTCTGGGAACAGTGGCTTGGGATACCCCTCTCTTCCAGGCATGCTTATCCAAATACCTATGCCATGAGGCATGAAAACTCCATGTAGGACCCATGTGAGGTCACACATCTGTTGAAAGTTATACATACACTTTTTACAGTTACTTCTGTTATGAAAAGCTTTCATTGCAACAGTGGAGTATGAGTCACATGTTGCACGTTACCATTTACAGTAGTGCGCAATGCCTAACAGGGAAGAAATAACTCTTCCCAGTCCTACTTCAGTTGTTATATGAGAGGGATTTTTCTTATGCATCTTAGAGGGAGAGAAGGTAATTGGTGTCATTATATCTAAGATTGTTACTGTTTTCTGCAGCTGAAAGTAACAAATTGTCAGATACTGGGCATATGTGTGCTTCATGTTCTTTTCTATTCAGTTAATCAATAAAAATAATTATAAGAACAATTTCCATGTCAAAGAGGAATGTGTTGCCTGAAATACATTGAGGGTGGGGGATGGTGGCAGGAGAAGACAGTAATTTTAAAATGTGGAAAGAAAGAAATGGCTGTGTTCAGTCTTGGGTAAACTGACAAGAAAAAAAGGAGGAAATGAGAAGAATGAATCAAAACCGAGTCAGCTACCTTAGCCGTTTTTTAAATGAGGTGTGCCTCATCCTGTGCTGATAAGAATGTTGACCAAGCCTCCAAATCCCACTTTATCTATTGAAACATGTGTGGCACAAAAATCATGTACCTTCTCAAGGATACCCTGGCTAAAGAAAATAATATTTCTTAGGTTAATCAGATTCACAATGGCCAGACTGGCACATAATTTCTATCTCAATCATGGCCAAAAATCTAGATGAAAAGACAGATATCAGATCAAGAAAGTGCATCTGAGTAAAATGTGTCTTTATAAGAGATCAAACATATGCATTTGATGATATTTGGACAAGGGACCACACTAATGTCACTGGGCTGGGGGTTATTTGCAATGGTGTGATAGTTCAGAGCCTGGCTGAAAAGGATAACATGAGGAAAAATACAGCAAAGGATAACTGAGAGGAGAACAATTTGAGGGTATTTAGGCTGCCAGTAGGAAGGACAAGCAAAGCCCTTTTATTTTTTTGTTTATGAATTTGAAAGAGGTAATGGGAAAGTTAAGTGGATATAATCCTTTCAGTTGCATGAGTGTACCTGGCATTTCTCTGTGTTTTGATATATAGGTATCTTGGTTTAACTCAGCCCACATCTAAATACCACTCAGCAACTTCCTCAAACCATCCCCTATGGCGGCATGGGAAGAAGAATCAGATAAAAGTAAAAAACTACACCAAAATTAATGGCTTGTGATATAACAGTTTAATAACTGAAACAATATAAAATTATACAAATAATAATAAAAGTGGGGAGAGAGAGAGAGAGAAGGAGAAATAAAACCCAAGAGCAAACCCAAGCAATTAATGATACAAGTGCTCAACACCCAATAGCCAATGCAGGCCCCGTTCCCAGTGATTGTCCCCTCCAGACCAACTTCCTCCAGTTTGTGTACTGAGCTTGGCATTCAGTGGTATGGAATACTCCTCTGGCCAGTGTGGTCCCACATGTCCTCAAGGCAACTTGTGCAGCTCCTCACTGACAGAGCATGGGAAAATGAAAATTCCTTGGACCAGATTAAGCACTTTGTTTGGCAACAACCAAAACATCAGTGTGCTGTCAACATTGTTCTCATACTGAATCCAAAACACAGAACTGTATCAGCTGCTAGCAAGAAAATAAACTCTATATCAGCTGAAACCAGGATAATAGGATCGAAGTTCAAGAGAAGGGCATGCTTTAGGTGTAATGAGCCAAGAATAATGTCAAGCCTTGGAAAATAGGTGGAAATTTTCCTCCAATAAATGTGTATGTAAGAAACTGATTACAAAAAGCAAACACATAGAAGTCAGTCTATTTTCTTTGAAGGAGGTTCATTATGTAAGGGCTTGCTGAAAAGTAAGAAGCAGTTTTATATCAGTTTTTTTACATTTCCCAGAGCAGACATGCTGTTCACAAGACAATCTCCTCCAGAAATTTATCAGAGTCCTAATAATTTGGCATTCACCACTCTTCTCCATGGATGCCTACAATAAATGCACAGAGTCTGAGACATGCCTAGATTTTGTGCCTTCTCAGCAGAGAGGAATAAATGCTTATAGGACACAAGCCATCTTCTCCTAAGTGGATTGCTGGAAAAGATCAGATGAATCATAAGCCAAAAGTGCCTATTTCTCTTTATTGATTGTAAAGGGAATTGATGGGAGTACAGGCTCATCCATATGCTGCTATGTGTGCCATTTTCTGTGAAAGGCTCAAACAATTTATTAGTCACCCTCAAATTCTTGGTACTAGAATTAAGCAGAAAAGGCTTTGGAGCACTGAGGTGCTCAGATATTTGCTTTCATTCTAACTTGGAAAGGAAGGAAAAAATGTCTGAAATAATCTGTAAGAGAAGGCTGAAGGCTCCTCACAGAGTCCCAAGGATCTGTATATCTGAGGATATCTATACAAAGGAGACTTCCAGACAGGATACTGAACGGTCAAGGAGATAGAAGGCAAATAAAGAGCCTGATGATACCCATGTTCTGATGGGAAAAAAAATCAAATTGGAAATCTTCCCTTTTTGGTTTTTTGCCATGTTTCCCTGTATTGTCCTCCTTTCACAAGTAAAAAAACCCCAAACCTCTCCAGTTTCATGATGCACCTAAATTGATTCTTTTACACCAAAATTATAACCTTTCTTCTCTGGAGGACTGAAAGACAGAGGAACTGGCAGACATTATAGATATGCCATTTGGGAGGAAAGCTATTAATTTACTAATGGTGGGCTGATGATTCTTGGATCTATTTCAGCCTATTCTCTCTTGAGAAGTGGTTTTGGGGTCCTACCATACCCAATACTAAGACCACACTCTCTTCCAGACTGAAGGCAACTGTGAACTTAAGCTCTGAGCCTTATTTCACCATGATTGAACTACTATAACTGGGGAGGGAATGGAAGACAAGATGAATGGAAATAATTAAGGATGAAAAGTGGAAAGCACGGCAAGACAACACTAAGAGCTAGCAAGAAGTAGCTTTAGCAGATATGTGTATGATGTAATTTTAATCCCCTAGAAAAGTCCAAGTTCCCCCAGCAAAGGAGTTTTTTCCCACAAGTGGCTCTGCTGACAGAAGCAGGATGGCTTTTGGTTAAGCTTCTCATTTGTGTATCCAAATTCTACCTCAGGCAACCACTATGGCTCAGTCAATGCTGTTTGTAATGCAACTTGTGTATCACTGGGGTGAGATAACCTGGGTGAGAGGAAAAGGCAGAACCTGACAAACAAATAAATCTCATAATGCCTGGTTATTTCTCAGGACCATCTGGCTGCTGCCCAGAGCTGGAAAGGGTATGAACTCATTTGTTGGGAAGGGTATGTACTTAGTTTCAGCAGAGTATGATACAGCAGTGATTTCTCCACAGGAGTCAGAGAGACATTCCAGGTGGCATGCCTCTGGGCCAAACATCTGATGAAGAGGAGCAACACAAACAGGAAAATGTTTCATCCTAAAATACATACAAGAGGGCAAAGACTTTAGGAACATCATCTCCCCCACTCCACCTTTTTTTAAAAAGTGAAATACTCAGCTAATAAAATTGTCTGTCTCTTTCTTACAAGTGAAGCAGTTAATGTAAAATTGTTTAACTACTAGCAAGAAGTTTTTTGTCTGTTTAAATTCAAAGAAATAAGTATAATCACACCATTATTAACTGAAATTACATTAAAAATGGAATTCAGTCAGTGTTCTTTTTTAAAGGTTCTCAGCTAAAGCAGATTTCACCCCAGAAGACAGCAAAGTTTGAGCACTCAGTGAATTAACAACAGAGGCAATATACATAAAACCTCAGTATCCTAAAAGACTCTAAAAACTTTTCATAGTTGAACTTTTTATTCCTGTTGTCAGCCTTGATCAATTTTCATTTGAAAAGGTACTTGTAAGGTCCTCTTGAGACCCAAACCCCACTGTAATTATACTACAATGCTCTTCAAGACATATATTCAAATGGATGAGTGAAACTCCCTAGTCAGAGTGATAATGCAGTTATCTCCTGGCTTTTTTCTTTTTCTAAACACATTGATCCCCCTAATTGTAATCTACAGAGGAAGGAAATAGAAATAAAAGTTTTCATTCTCCCCCAAAAAGCAACACCAACAATGAAAATTGTGCATCAACCAAACCCAAATCCAAACAAACAAAAACCCCAAACAAAAACGCAACTCAAGCAAAAAACCTCTTAGGAACAATGAAAGAGGAGTTCTCAGTACACAAAGCAGACTGCAGGCATAGGATGCAACCTGTTCTTTTGTGCCTTGGTACCAACAGGTTTGTACTGACAGGGAACATCAAGATGGAAGATCAGGTCCAAGCCATTTAGCACTGCTTGACAGCTCAAACCAATGGGATACAGGCTGCATGGCAAAATACATGGGTGGAAGTAACTTGTGAATATTTTCTGCAACTGTAAGCTAGAGATTAGGCCCACAGAGGGGGTCTGGCTGCAGCCTTGAGCTCCCACAAGCGAATTTTGGAAAATAACAACACTTGTTCCCAATCCTGTCATTTCTGAACCTTCCAGATCCTTCCTAATATCTGTAACAATGTCAGAGTTGATGAGCCTCTCTGCTGCAAAGAAAAGTGGTGTTGTATAGGCACATGTATCATTGGATCAAGAGAAAGTTAGAAGTATCCAAATTATGTATATCTATCTGTTGGAGAGAAACTCTATAGTATATTCAGAAGGAATTTGAAAAAAATTTTAAGTCTGTCCACTCCTTCTGGATGGCCAGCATGAACACCAAGATCCCCTGAAACCTTTCAGCATCTGCATGAGTCACATAAGTTGATGGTCATCACCAACACATGTGAAAGAATGTGACTAAGAACTTATAACCCTTATAAAAATGGGAAATTTTGCAGGAAAAACCATTTCAGGTATGAGAGAGGTAATTTTTCCCTGTCCTTCAAGTAAACGTTCCCTTAGCGTCTTTATTTTAAGACTGGTGTTTGAACACCTAAAATATACAACCTTAGTCCTGTGATGAACATGGAGTTGGACACAATGTTCCTTATGGGTCAACGTGAGATATCCTATCATTCCATGAAAAAAATCAACACCAATGCTTACTTTTGCATAGAAGACAGGAAGGAATGAGAAGTTTCATCAGAACTTATCAGACCACGCTCATAAGTCTCCTGACCCTAGGGAAAAATCTAGATTTGTACTACTAATCATAACTATTGGTTTTGATAATATGACATCTTGTGGGAGCTGAGCCACTGAAAACAGGATCTTGCTTCTGAAAATATGATCAATTTTCAGTGGATTGCTGCTAAATTTTGCAGGTTTGCACTGAAAACTGATATTTAGGAGCAAAGCAGAAAAATGAGTTAATATGTGCCAGAGATATGAAAGCTGTATAACAGCTTTTGGAAATTTACCAGAGGGAAGAAACCAGGTCTACTCATAAATAAGGAAGACATGGAATTAATAATGTTTCAGAAGTAACTGAGATAACTTACAGTAGTATCAAGCCTGTCATCACTAAAAATATACATCAAAAAAGGTTGAAATATTAACTACAGAGAAAACTTACTCAAATATGTTTGGAAATCTGAATGCTTACAGCTGGTCCTGATCATATCTTAGGGCAATCACCTCCTAGTTATATAAGCTGTAGGCTTCACCTACTCTTGAAAGTTACAGCAATAAAATTGATGATGTGGCCCCATAATTGAGCATGATTGAATTACTGCAGACAGGAAAGTTACTTCATGCCAGCTGAGATGTTGCGGCAGGCTCTGTGTGCTCTCCACTAAGTAATGTCTATTACTTTCATTGGCAATATAAAACCAATTTACAGAAACAAAAGCTAAAAAGCAGGGCACCCTTTTCTAGTTGAAGAGTGGTATATTTCACTTTGTTGGAAGTAGATTCATAATTTGTGGCAAGTAAACTATAAGTTGAGAGGTATTAATATCTGGGGTAAAACTAAGATAACAGTAAATTACTGCAGAAGTTAATAATAATAAAAAAATACTACTATGGCCTTCAGACTAGGAAGGCATAATCTTTGGAAATGCTCTGTGAAAAAAACCCCAAACTTCTAAGCATTAAGGGCAGGGGGGAAAAAAATATAAAAAAAAGTCTCACAGGGCTGGATTTTTCCACTACTGTTTCATGAGTAGATCCTCCTTTATTAATCTATTTTCTTGCTTTTCTTTCAGCGAATTGTGGAATAAAACATTTTGAAAAGTCAGTGAATTAATCAGAATAAGGCTCCAGTTATCCCCATGCTAGACAATATACAAATTGCTGAAGAACAAACATTAGCCAGAAGATTTTCTTTTCTAGAAGTGCTAAAATAACTACAACAGATATTTGTAGATTTACTTTAGTACTAACCATCCCATTTCACAAGGTCTTTTCTGGAAAAAAAAATTAAGATTACCCTAGACAGGAGGTACGTTCTGTATCAACAGTCTGGAAAAAAGTTTTGAATGCCAGAATAAGTTTCAGGAGCACTGTATCTGTACATTACTTAAATTGGAGAATTTTCCCTTAAACTGAGTACCTCATTAATGAGAAAGTAACCAGCATATTATTGAAAGCCTGCAGGTCATACTGAACAGAAACTTGTATTAGAGTAACCCAATCAAGCACCATAAAGCACTTAGTACCATAAATATAGACAGAGAGAGAATAAAAGGGATTTAGAGGTATTTAAAAGCCAGATTCAACTGAAGACTACCCCTACTAATCTAACATATGTTCAGGATGAAAAAAAGAAAAAAATGAGGGGCAGCAACTCTGAAAGGTACAGAAAGATGACAGAACAGCATGCATGAATTTGAAATGTGTGATGGCAGCTGAAGGTGCTTGTGCAAATTGATGCTGTGTAAGCAAGCGCTTGGTACACAGCACAGATATGTCTGCCTCTGTATTCTCAAGCAGTGTCTTCAAGCCAGGATGCTCAACTCATGCATTCTAAGAGAGGAAGGATGCCAATAAGTTTTAGGAAGCAGAAACACAGGTTTTGAGACTGAAGGATATAGGAACATAAGAAGAAACTTATTTAATGAAGCAATGAAAAACCAGGGAAGAGAAGGAAAGAAAGGTAATAAGTGGCAACTGCTTGAAAGAAGCAAAAGTTTTGAGAACGTAAATAAGCCTAAAGAAGGTAAATGAGGCTAAGAAATGGAAAAAAATAGATTATACATTAAGAATGTAAAATGGTAAATGAGGATTTTTTGGTGGGTTTTTTTTTTACCTTCTGAAATGATCTGCAGATAGTCAAAATTCATTGACTTGTTATTTTCCTGGAGGCCAAAGTCATCATCCTCAGGTCTTTAGTATGAACCACATACTGGCAGTGAGCAGGTTAATAGGATCTAACAAATCTTCATTTGTCCATTAATTTTACCTGCACTTTTTCTCATTCAGTACCAAAGTTTCCTCAGAGGTCCAGTTATGAGATATATAAAATTAAAAAGCTGCTCGTATTTTTTCTGGATAACCACGATTGTCTGAATATACCTGAATTGCCTGACCCACAAGCTTTTCCCTTATTCAGGAGTGATGTTTCCAATTGGTTGCATATAAAGCAGGTCCTTGCCTTTCTTTTTCTTTTCAGCAGGTTTAGAATGGTTAAATGTTCCAAATCCACATTTCATTAGCTTCTTTCTTCACTAGCTTTTTAAGCATCTCAAATGACCATTTCTTATGCTTGTTGCAGGGACAGGAGCTCCTCCATAGTAACGGTGGTGTAACTGAGATCAATTTTCTCCTCTTCTAGTTTTCTTCAAATACAAGCAATCTATCAAAAATCTCACATATACGTCTTTCTAGCAAAACATACCTTCAAAAAGTTGTAGAAAAAATCAGCCAGCTTATTTATTAGGAGCTGTATCTTAAAAAAATCAAGAGGACTGCAGTCTTTGAAGAAAATATTTTGAAAGATGAGTATCTCCAAAATTACAGTGTATAAGCCCAAAGTTTGCAAGATTCAGCAAAATCTAAGCAAGATCTGATGCCTCTGGCTGAGTTAAAATAGTTGAGAAGTCTTTTTTCAGACTTGAATAGTCCAGATTTTTATGAAGATGTCTCCAGTGAGAGCAGGTTAAGAATGACATCAGTGTGCTGTGGCTTTCTAAAGGTGTGTGCATTTGTGAAGGTAAAAGGCAGGTCCCCTAGAGGAAACCAGCCTGAAATCTACAGACTTTTCAGTTGCTGAGCTGAATGTGTGTTTTAGTATTTCTCATTGCAAAAATGAAACAATTTTTAAGGTTTCTCATGCAGTAAAAAAACATTTTGAAATTGTTCTGGTTTCCCTTAATTCAAGGTCTTTCTTCTACTGTTTCTATATTATTCAAATTGCTGGATTTTTTTATTATTTTATAACTGTTGAGGAGACCTGTAATTAGCATCCCTTGGGTTTGTTTTCTTTTTCTAGAGCTAAAGATCCTGTGAGTAGCTTGACATAGGTGTGTGGTTTTTATTTCACCAGCTGTAGGGATGAGCATCAGCACTATGTGACAATACCTACGTGTATGTCAGCAGTGCCAGTGTGCACCCTGCAGAACTCCAGACACTGCTCCCCTGGGGTGCCTGGTGCCATTTGAAGCCCCTGAGGTGCCTGAACCATCTGCACAGGTCAGGCAGGGAGGACAAAATACTCAGGGGCCAGTTGTGATGTAGCAGGCCATGTCTGCAGCTGGGAGGCCCCAGGGGACTTGTTGATCCTGGAGGTCTTCTCAGACATATTGATTCTTTGGTGCTATGATCCCAAGTGACCATAACTGCTATATTTAGACAGTAGGATTGCTTTCCTGGCTCTGTTGTCTGCATTGAAGCCTTTGGAATCTTGGACATTTGGTGCACGTAATGTTATGTTGACTCATAACATGGGCTTGCACATACAGAAACTTAAATTTAGGTGTCTTAATCTGGAAATTAATGCTGCCTAAAGGGCAGGATCTTGATGCTTAAATTTAGGTACCTTGTGCCATGTGAGCTATTCTGGCATATCAAAGAACCCTCATGAGGTGAGCAGATATAACAAAAGACACACAGGTAGCTCAGGCCACAGTGGAAAGACAACTGAAAGTCAAGTGGGATCCCTAAAACATCCCATATGGCAGCAGACATCTGAATTTAGTCAGTTGAATCCACTCTGGATATCTATGACAACTAAATAATTTTTTAAAATCTTCTTTTCTACTAAAATAAAAAGGAAAAAGAAAAAAAGAGAAAAGTATCAGACATCTTGGATTCACTCTGTAGTCCAATGCTATCTGAAATGATCAGACTGTCCCATCTGCCCTGCAACTCCAGGTGGAAACAGATGTCCCTAAGGATGTCTTAGCTACCCTTGTATCTCTCAGATGATAAAGAATGCTTATATCATTTACAGAATGAGGACCTCATGGAGTGCTTTTCTTCTTGTCCTAAGCTTGAGGTCTAAAACAAAGTCGACAAAATAAACTTCAACGGTGTTCTAAATTGACCATGAGGGGATTTTTCAGATCATTTAGCCATATAGCACCTGAAATGAATGCTAGGTAGGGTGTCAGAGTATTCTTAAGTAACTGTTGCTCTTAAAGATTAAAACAATGTTTTGGCAGCTTTTTTTAGCTGCAATGATCTCCAGGTCTGGGTTTGAAATGTGAACTGTAAAATGCATGAAAAATGCAGAATCAAGAACGCCAGAAAATCATATAAAAATGCACAAGTCAAAATAGCTCTATGTCATAACATTAACATTTAGACTTTTGAAATCTGTAAACTTTCCAAAATAAAAATGTCAAGACATTTTTTTTTTAATTTCTCCACAGTAACTTTTGAAAAATTATTCTCAGGAAATGCTTTGAAAATGGATTTTTGACAGCTCCAGATTTTGAAGAAAATAAGACTAAGATAATAAATGCAAAACAACTACCAATATGGCATTCCCATCAGCTCCCCATTATCATGCTGCATAGCTCTTTCTACAGGCTACAGAGTAATTGAGACTCAGTCACCATGATTGGTAGGTGGGTGGCTATTACAGATTTCACCAGTTCTCAGTTTCCTGTTAATGAACATGAACATTAGTTTTGATATCTCACGACATATCTCCTGCTTATGAGTACCTCAGGGAAACCAAAACTAGTGTAATTATCAACAGAAATTTTGGAGGAGATCGTGATAGGGAAACACAAATATCAGGACAGGAAAGAAGAAAGTACTAGTGACATATCACAGCTGTTTAATTATTGCCCTAATAATGGTCTTGCTGGAGGAACTGGTAAATATCCTGCTTGTTTAAAGAGCCCAGAGTGTTACACATTGTGGAAAAAACCTTAACCTATTGGGAAGAAATGGAAAACAGAGGAGAGGGCCAAAGTATGAGCTCATTTGACTTCCGAGGCTGAGGAAATGGATTTATTCCTGAAGGCTGTTCCAAGACTTCTTTATACAGGAAACACATATGTGAAAGAAAATAGAAGTTTCTTTCAATTCTTCCTTATATGGTAAATACATATGTAAAAGAAGACAGAAATTTCCTCTCCACACTGAAATTTCTGTTGGAATTATGATGGCTTAGATCTGAAGAGTCACTTCATCTTGAAACCAGTAGTAGAATTAAAGTACATTGTTCTGAAATGCAGTAAAGGAGCACTTATTGTGCAGGCAGGGGATGCAGAAGGCATGTGTTCCCACAGATATTTTGGTATTGATATATTGCTGAGCTAGGAATTCACTGAAGAGGACACTGCAAAGCAGTACTTGAGCTCCACCTTCCTCATTGGATCCATCTCTCTCCCTCATCCCAGCAACACATCTCTGCAGAGGACTGGGATTCTTCTCACATGAATCTCCTTCAAGGCTGTTATGAGAGGAGCTGGGTAAGTGTTAGTGCAATGCGATTTTTGTTTCAGCTTCTTTTAAGAAGGTTCAAAGATGGATGTGTAGATTGGACTTTGTGTTTTTTATTTTCTCTGCAAAGAAAGCTCATTCATTCTTACCTGTTCCTGAGACCTCTATGCTCAGATTTCCTGCACTGATGTTTTCTCTGTGCCAGTAATGACATCTAGTTTCTCACTTAATCTCTTTCCACTGAGACTACCAATACAGCCATCCATACTTATCCATTCATTTCTCCGCTCTTATTCAAGATAACAATTATTTGTACTGGAACAAATTGTGTCTTGGGAATCTATTTTAACATAGCAGATGAAATAAAGACTGAAGGCTTCTAGTTTTGAGGTTAATCGTAAAATTCACCAAGCAGAAGCAGAATGAGACCCTGAAGCCCAAAGGTAATAGGACAAGAGCAAGCTAAAGAGTGGAGTGCCCATTAATTATTAAGCCTTCATTTCCTCTCTCACCACAATAGTATTAAAAACTAGTACAGACATGTAAATTAAAAATAAATACTCTGCAGTTCAAGGCATCTATTTAACCTTAATACCGAGGACTTTCTCTAGGGATACAGGCTGGGATTTTTTTAATTACAGGCTGCTAATTTGGTGGATGCTCAGTCTAAATTAGAACCATCTTTTTGCATTAAAAACATACCGATGATATTCCCAGGATACCATTTTCTCACCTTCACCAAGAGTGGTGACACCTCTGCCACCTTTAGGATTTTTGCTCAACCAGAGAGGAGCTTGGCACCCAACCCTGTCCCTCTGACCATATGGCAGAGAATGGGACTGCTGTGGCTCAGGGGGTGATGGTTCTTCTTGTTTCTGTGCCATCTCTGTCTTTATTATGCATGAGGGTAGAGATGGGAAAACCACTAAACCAGTAAGAATCCCTGTTCAAATGATGTGTACACATCCTCATCAAAATACCACTTTTACTCTAGACAGAAGCAGCTGACAGTGGGAGAAAATCAGTCCAACTGCTAGCTCAGAAAGATAAACAAAAATTAAAAATATAATTTTCAGGTGAGGACAGAAATATTTCATTTCTATGTATGCTGTGAGGTTAAGAAATAACATATAAATGTATTTAGCTCAGTAAGAATTCATACCCTTCTTTCTGCACCCTTAGTTTCTCACTGTTAGTGATAAAGGCAATCCCTACTCTCCATTCATCAATGAGAGACTGACACAATTCCCATATTAAGGGCTATTTTAGAAAATTCATAAGAAGTTGTGACTGAGGTGGGAACTGAACTATATTTTAAGCTGTGTGTTAGAGCTTAGTCCTTCAAACTAAAAGCCTGTGCAGATTTTGTTAGGCAACTCTCCCACAACTAAGCACTCATTTTCCATCTGCGTTGTAGGACCATCCTCTACAGCTGACTGTTCTGGAGATATGCTGGGAAGGTCTATCACAGCATATTAACTAAGTAAATATAGCATTCCACTGCCTGGAACAGAGTGCAGGCTTCCTGTTAACTAACAACAATGGTCCTGTTTCTTCTCATGCTTTTTCTGGACTTTGCTTGGCCTTCCTGGAAATTTATTTTAGCTAATACCAGCAATTCTTAAGACAGCATACTTTGATTTGGCTTTTGTTTAGCTCTGGTATAACACTTTATGCTATATGTATATTTATAGTATCATCTACAGATAGTAATAACAAACAGTTTCTCATGCAAAATGACTTTTGAGCCCAGAAAGAAATACAGCTTGGAGGACTATAGGCTTGGGAACATAGGAGACAACATTGAAAACATGGGCAAAGTATTATTCCCAGGCCTACAAGTAGCTCACCAGTACTCAGTTACTCATCGCCAGAGGGGTGCAACCCTGAGATCTGGGTGAAATGGTTTTAGAAGTTACTTCTATCTGACATTGTAAATTGTGGTATTGAGAGATTGACTCATAACATTGACTTGCAAATCAATGAAGAGCAGGGATTGGAGCTTCTTGGCACACATGCAAAAATTACCCCAAACTTTCCAAGGATGAGAAGGAAGAAATGATCAGTGTTGCATTCCAGCTGGAGAAGGACTTTTTTGCAAATTCCCAGCAGCAAGCAACCTTAAGAATCTTAGGGCAGTGATGGGTACCAAAGAAATGTTGCTATTGAAAAGTTTTTGTATATATCATTTAATGCTATCTACTTTGAAGTATTTGTGTCAGTATCATCATAACTCTACTGATAATTTTTTAACTGGACTATTAAGACTAATTAGAATAACAATGAACTATTGTCCTTGCCTGTATAATGTGTTCATTTTGCCCATAACAAGACTTTAAGCATAACCAACTGTCAAGAATTCAAGCAAGCTGTTCTGTAACTCAGATGCAACAAGCTATTAACAGTGGGTATCCCAGAAGCTCTTATGCACCTTTCAGACATTTAAGGAGGGCAGCTTCCTGTTGCCTTTCTCCTCATTTCACCACGGCAGGATGACGCAATTTGTTTGACATAAATTTGGCAAGAGAGGAACTGAAAATCTCAGAACCATAAGCAAGAAGGAGCAAAAGACTGGATGATTAACTACCTTATCCCACTCTCCACAGCCCTTAAATAAATATCTGTTGCAGGGTAGCAGAAATGTCACAGGGTTATGGATGATTGGGGAAGTCCTGCTGAGTCACCCTGATTTTGTAGTACCAGCAACTCCATCCTGAGCCATGCTGTTCTCCTGTGAGGCTCTGAAGGAATAAGGCCACTGTAGTGAGTTAGCATTGACTGTGGAGCAGCCAGGATCTTTACCTGGTCTGGTGCTGGGTAAATAAGATTCTCAAGAGGCTGGCCAGGCCACTGTGCCTACTGGTTTACCTCTGTTGAGTCCACTACATCACAGTCCCATGAGGTGCACAATATCATGTGCTGTGACTGGCTGAATGAGTTCCACAAAACTCTGGACATCATTTAGGAAGACTCTCCTGCCCTGGTCTGTTAGGTTGTTTGTAGGGGACATTGACTGCTGTCAGGGAGGACGAAGGGGAATTGAAGCCCACAACTGTTGCAATTGTGAAGAGCCAAAGCCTTGCTAAAAATTGTGGCAGATTTATTCTAGAAATCGAGAATCTTCATCTTATTACAACATATCACCTTACTCTTGTACATAAGATTGATGTGGAGGGTGTGATCATACCAAGCTCAGAGGCAAAATTTGCAGTAACAGATGGTGTCTGATCCAGGGATCCTTGCCAGGAGTTCATCAGCTCTGTGTTTGGGTAACTCAAGTCACTGTCTGTGAGATCAGCTTGTTGGCAAAGTGAGGAGCAACATTATCTCCATGGCCTGCTGCACATTTCACATGCTGCTAGTGAGTGATGTGGCTGAAGGTAGGCCAGGTGCTCCGCTGGATCCCACCTAGTCTTAGGCAAAGCTGGAGCATTGCAAAAGTGGCAGCAGCCTCTAGGGAAGGAAAGAACACCTAAGTGCAATGCAATACATGTTCTGCAAACACCAGGGAGTTTCTGCCTTGTCCACAATCTCTCCATCTTTTCCTTAATTTGTCTTACCTCTCTCAGTCCTGTCAGCAGAGAACAAATTCCTTTCTGGATCATCCTGAGACCGACAGCAAATGGCCCAATGTAATGGGTTTACAATAGTTCCTAATATCTTCCCTCAGCATAAAGTTCTTTTGTAAGAAACATTATCCTAGTGAAGAGGGTGTACAAAAAACTCTTATTTCATGCTAAGAACCATAATTTTCTCTCCTTTCCGAACAGTAAACTCAGCAGAGGGCTGTGGAAAGAGAGACACATGTGATGCTATCCAGACCTCACTGGAATGAGACCTGCCATGGGAGACCTCCTCAATCAGAACTCCTGAAAACAGGTGAATCTTGTAGTTTGCTTCAGTTGTAAGGGCAACAGAGACAGTATTCTCATCATGGAACTGGACTAATAGTGGAAAATAATCTATTTAATTTTGGTCCAGTGCAAGCATGGTGATAATACAAAGTATGAGGAAGCTACTATTCTTTTAAAAGGAAGCTAATTTGCAGAAGGGTACATCAATCAGCCAGGTCACAACTAACAGCTAGGACACAGTTATCCGTCTCATGGAGAAGAAGAAGAAAAAAGCTCAGAAAAAGAATTTATTTGGCTTGGCCTTCCTTTTTAAATAGATGCCCGCCCTTTTTTCATAGGAGACTTATGAGATTATTTCTTTATTTTGTTCGAGCTTTGAATAAACTTCATTCTTTAAAGACTGGTTTGGTTTTTGTGTTCACACACATAACTGATTGACAGATAAGTTATCCTTAATTAGTGAGGCCAGCTCATATTAGTCATGGCTATCATCACAGTGAGCTCAGGCTGCTGCAGCATCATCTAGAATTCACCTAGAACATTCACTTAGAATAACAGCACTCCTGCACACCAACACTGGCATTTTGCAAGGGAAGAAAAGACAGAGCCTTTTATCTCTGATCTATACTGGAATTAACAGTGGCACAAAAGACATTTGTGTCCTAGATGGATATATACTGTGTACTTGGGACCAAGTGCTATACTTTCCCGAGTACAGTATCTGATATATTTATTCACTAAACAGTTGCTGAAAATGTTGAGATAATGTTATGTTAGATGTGGTTTTCAAGAGTTGTGAGAATGTCATAGAGAGTCATGGAGGATAGTCTTGGATTGACAATGGTTTTTCTAAAGAGACCAAACTTCAGTAAACTGATAATATTGCTTAGGAAATGCAAATGACCCCAGAAACTAAGGACTAGAATGCTGAAGTTATTTGGGATTTATTTGGATCAAAGTTACAAGAACCAGTCAGGAATGTGCATGACAAGCAAGTTGCAGGCTTCCTTGCTTTAGTAATCTCTCCCTCCTTCCCAAGAGAGTTATTAGAAAAAATCTAAAAGCTTGGAAGGAGTGAAAAAGGCTGGATCAGCTCAGGCTATGACTCCATTATTTGACTGGGAGCACTTCCAGATTCCTTTGTCTGATGTATACCAAACCCCATCCCCTTCTTCTCCCTCTAAATGTACTCCAATTGCTATGACAAGGCAAGTTTTAAGAAATACCAGATCTGAGTCACTGCAGGACCAGCGCCCCTGAACAAAGTTCAGGTAAGCCTGTACATGGCCAAAGAAAGGTGGAATCAGGTAATATATTGATATAGTAAGAATTTGCCATGGTGGAGACAAGCTAGGTTTAACTTTTAATCTTAAAGCAAGAAATAGAAGATTATTCAGGTGTCAGACAGGGAGATCAAGAAAATAAATGGACAATAATGCAGTACATATACATAGAAAAAAGTTAGGACTGTTCTTAGTTTACCCTAGACAACACATGCCACAGTGGCAAGTCACTGCAAAAAAATGACTTTGGGAGACAGAATGAGGACAAGAAAATGGAAGTCACCACAAGGAAACTGAAACAATGCTTAGACTACACTGACAACATTAGTACAAATATTTTTGAACAGATGTATCACCTTGGCTTATAAGTAGTCTAACCATGATTTCAGGACAGCAAACTCATCTTCTGTTAGGGAAGTATATGTCAGGATGTTCCCTGCCACAGGAGGGCTTATCTGTTCTACCTCTCAGCTGGTGCAATATAACATCTTACCCCTCACATGAATCTACTGATTGGTGAAATAACCCAAACTGGACATCTGTCCAGTAGGGAGTTACCTGTGGTGCTGTGGAGGTGACATTCTCAGCTGACAATAAACATCTTGCTTTGAGAGCAGATTGAAGGCAGAGAAACCTTGAATTTCTGACTGACACACACTTCACTTTGCAAACTATAAAAGATACACAAAAGCAGCACGTTCCCTAGAGATGTGTGAGGGGATATCTTAAGGTTTGTGATGCTGGCCTTTGAATTACTGTCTCAGGGGCTGAGTGAAAGGGGTCTGTGTATCCCATCATCAATTCGGTGGTAAATTACATTGAATGAGAATCTATACTTTGTCTTTGCTAGCTATAATATAGGTTTATGTTGTGCACTGCTTTATATAAATTTTTTAGTAGTTCTTTGTCTTAACCTGTGAAGTAACTCTGTTTAAACTCTGTTTTGTTTGTTAATCTTCTGTCTATCCAGTAAATAACTTATTTTATATTAGACCTCATTTGCCATTTTTTAGAAATTTTAAGCCAAGGTGGTTTTGGTGTGGGTCACCTGAATTTAAGCTGCTGCCAAAAATCTGAACCTAAGGCAGGGTAGGGGTATTAGGAAGAGGTGCAGTGAAAGCATTGTCACTTTTGAACCCCAGCTGACTGCCTGCGCTATCTTAAAATGCCCTAACATGGCACTTCCAAGACAAAGGTTGGAGAAGGTTACTCCCACTTGGCTGCAGAAGTGCTTATCTTAGGAAGCAGACTGAAGTCAGCAGAGACTGTGGTAGTAGATATCATTGAAACTGAGAAGAAAGTACTACAAACTGAAGCACAGCACCTGAACACTTGACATTCAAAGATTCAGGAATAGATAGATATGAATTGACCATGAATAGGCAGAGTCTGGAGATTAAAAGACTTTTAGACAGAAAGGCAGAAAATTTCCAAAGGAGCCTTCCAAAATGATATAGGACTAAGAAAAATAAATGCTTCAGATAATTTGCAGATGAGTCTTGGCTGGAGTGTGAATGGGTCCATAAGGAAATCAACTAGGGAGAGAAAGAAAGGTCATGTAGAATTTGCTGTAAGCACTTCATGTGCAGATTCTTGTAGGCTCATCTTGGATGATCCTGCAAAGGAAACAGTTCAATTTACAATTAGTCCTACTTTGACCTGGCCTGTGCTGCACAACATCAAGAATAGTGCCAAGAATAGTTCCAGCTTGGGACTGGGAAGTGCTCGATGATACAAGAGTCAACTGACACCCCAAGGAGTTTCCACAGACTTCCATTCCATTTGGCTATATATATATATTTGGCTAATATTAGAATATTAGAGTTAGAATAGTGCTTACTTTCTCATGAGGTGTGAAAAATGGTGATATACTTTGAAAAAGATGATTTTGGGAGGTTATGTTAAAGCCACAGTGCTTCAGAGCAAATTGGCCTCACTGTGGCAAGGTAATTCTTTGACTTTATTTGCATTGGTCTTCACAAGTTTGCATCCAAGGCAAAGGCAGCCAAAGAGTCAGAAGGCAGGAGAATTTTCAGGCTTCTCTCACAGTCCCTGCTACACTGGCTTCCTGGACGTGATCCACGGGCATGGTGAATTGAAGAAAGCCTAGGAAAAGAGAAGGAGAGTAGTAGTCTAAGTTAGATGTTTGTCATAGAGAGCCCACTTCATAAACATTTGATAAGTACACTTATGTATTTAAAAGAATTCCCTTTATCTACTGCTGTAGCCTATACTGGAGGGGCTAATGGATTTGCTAAACAGATGTCAGTAGCAATAAAGATCTGAATAGTATTGTCATAAGTGATAGCTCTTCATTGGGTGATCCTTTATTGCACAAGACAGCATGTCTAGTGACCTTGTTCCTTCATATATGTGACTTTAGTTACTTTCCAATGAATTATGCATGAGGTAGATGTCCCAAAGTCCCCTTTGCAGACAGGCTAGAGAAATTTAATTTCATACTAGAGCCTTGTAATGAACTCTCAGCTCACATCATCACCAAGATATTAATAGTGGCATTTACTTTTTCCTATTACTAGAGGTACTCACCTATATGAAATATATATATATATAGTGTAAATCTGTTGATTTCAGTCATCTCCCATGTATTTTAAACTGAATTAAAGTGGAGTAGTTCATGCAAACATCCCCTTTTATTGTCAAAGACATAAGTTTCTGTTTTTGCCAGTCACAAAATATTTGTTCCATTTTTACCCTGCTGAAGAGTATGAAACAAAGTTGTATACAAAAAAGTATGAAACATGTTGGGGGCTAACCTGTGGAATGAGGATTGTATTTTTAGGGGTAAAGTCATAGCATAGCTGAATACATTCTTAGTGTTATTACATAGCACCTTGAGGGATAGACATTAATGTATCTTGCTTCTGCACTAATCTCTCATAGCCAACTAACAATAAACCTCAGGCTATTACTTGCTCTGAGCTACAATAGCTTTTGAAAACAACCAAATGACATCTTTGGGAATCCATCTCTACTTTCCTGTTGGTGTTGATGCATAGCATATGTACATTTTCTCAATCAATAGGCTTAGTACTCCTGACATCCTCCCAAAAGTTTAGCACAAGTATGAGTCCTCCAGCAGTGAGGACTCACTAAGTGTAATCCATTCTTCTCATTGTCTAAGTCCCATCACACTTATTAGAGCCATGATTTTTAAAGATTTAACCCACCCTTTGGAATACATAACCATATCCTTGCTGCGATTGTGTAAGAAACCTGAAAGGAACCCTGAATTATTAATTGATTTGCATAAATTGGAAAGCAATTGCCATATCTCTCTTTAGATAGTGTCTAAAAGGAGACTCCAAATATCAAGAGACTTTCCATGACAATGTGTCACAATTTCTATATGGCTATTCCACAGATTCTTTCAATTCTTTGGTGTAAATTTAATGAATTCAAAAGTCTACCAAGACCGATTTCTTTTGTCTCCCACTGGAGTGGGAGAGGGTAGCAGCTTGTGGTTTTCTCTCTAATGGGAGTGCTAAATTGGGGAATAGCATTCCTAAACCACAACAGCCACCATGCTTTATCTTCACCTTTATCATTGATAGTGAGAATTTAAAAAAAGCATGTAGTGACCAGCTACTTTGTGTTTTAAATAAGAAATCAGAAGTTGTCCCAGGACAGCAGAAGGTAGTTCTCAACAGTCAGAAATATCCTTCTGGTGGTACTTGACCTTCAGACCTGCTCATGTGAAATCCTAGCAAAAGTTAACATTCTTGAAAGACAAAACCTGGGTTTTTTGGTACTCTGATAAAATTCAGGCTTTATCACGATGAAGAAAGGGAGTATATGTCTTATCTTTTTTTTTTAAAATTTGATATAGTTAGAAAAAAGAGGAGTTTTCAGATACACCAATATTTTTCAGATTTGAAAAATAAATCCAAGCGCCTTTGCTTTCCTCATGCTATAGTGGCATAAAGTGTTCTCTGTGTAAGAGCAGATAAACTTGGTAAGGTTCACAAAAGATTGGGTCATTAATGTCTCTTCCCAAAGGGAAGTCATACTGTGCTGCTACGAAGTTTTCAAACAGTCTGGGCTTGATGTAGTGGCTTTAGCTACCCAGAGCAAGTCCTATGTAAGGAGTGATTGAGAAGAGTGGAAAGTTTTATTTTATTGAAAAAAAGAAAATAAAAAACCTTTTAGAGTTGGTTCTGGATGACATTAAATGAAAGAACACAACACCAAAGGATTATCACTGGGGTTTGAGAAAAACATAAAGGCAAACTGAAATGCAGTAGTTGGTATAACCTACACACCAAGGTAAGACAACTTATTCCCACTTGTACTTTCCGCTAAAAACAAAAAATTTTAAACCATAAAGAGTTGATGTGCTGGCTAATTATGAGGAGCTGGTGTATTTTCAGCATCAGTTGGAAGGAGAGGCACAGGAGAAGAAATACCACATTAGTACTGGCTCTGTTAGGTCACATTACCAGGACTTTATTGAGTGAGATTCCTGAAGTCAGCCAGAGTGAATGGGCAGCAGGCAGTGGAAGGTGAGCTGCCAGCTTGGTTTGGCAGCAAACCAGTGATTTCTGTATTGGTAAAGTTGAGTTTTTTAATTCATAATTGGAGCTATGAGACCAGAATCTCTAGAGAGCTGGAAGCTCACTGCTTATTTGTATTTCATGCCTCTGAATATTTTCTGCAAACAACATTAAACAGGTTAACATCTATAGTTCATGTCCTCTTTCATATTTTGGAGGATTAAGGCAGATATATTCTGATGGTGGTTTTGCCTTGAAACTCTTCAGAGGTCTCTTTAACCCACCTGATTTTCTTTTATAACTTATCTTCCACCACCTACCCCCAGAAGTCAGGGTGGAATATCTTAAGATGGAATAGAGAAAAAAATTATTTTCTTGGGATTTTGCATTGATTTTACTGAATCTAAGGCCTAAAATAATTCATAGAATGTGCTTTGCAAAACCTTTTTACTACAAGTATTTAATTTTATGATTTGAATCAAGCCATGCATATACATATTTTGAAAAGAGACATTCAGAGAACCCTGAGAGATTCAGTATTCAGTAAATTCATTCCTTTAGTAGAAAACAGCTAGCAAAATTTGACACAATCACATTTTAAAACATAGTTTATGGAAAGACTGACAAAAATTTACAGCTTCCTCTAAGGAGATTTTACACTCAAAACTTAACCCAAAGTTGCAGATTTTAAAATAAATTTTTTCCTCCTTCCCTGTAACTTTTAAAGAAATCTGTTGCAGGTAGATCTTTTAGGGTCTCAGCCCAGCAAAAAAATTATCAAGGCAACCATGACACTGAAGTCTGGAACTCGGAATGGAAACAACTGATAAGCACTATATATCAGTGTCCCAAGTCTAAATCCCATTCAGTATTTCATAGTAGATACAGCAAAATTGGCTCTCCAGTCAGTTGCCTGCATTCTTGTCCACCCTCTGATTTTTTCAAAAACTTTTGCTGCCACTCCAGAGATGCTAGCTCTTCCTTGAATGATGTTTATCCATAGATTGTTAATATAAATATAAACCTTGTCCCTTAATTTGTCAGAGAGATTTTAATTAAAATAGGCCCTTTCCTTTTAAAACATCTTTATCTTTCAATCTGCCATTGCTATCAGTGGAAAGGGATGGTTGAGTTCAATGCATTCACCCCACCTGCATGAGGAAAGAGATGCTTTTAAATGAAGTTGCTGGACCATTTTGCTTGGTTGTTTCATTTGAGTGACAGCTAAAATATTATTTTATAGGTGGATTTAAACAAAATCTTAGCATATACAGGACTTTCCTTGAAACTAGAAATTCTGTTTGTGCAGTACTTTAACTCATGGAAGATACTTGTTCATCTGAAACCATGAGGCCAATTTGCTCTTCAAAACATTCTCTTTCGTGGTGGTTTTAATGATGTGCTGAGATGTTGCACGCACCCATGCATTTCAACTAACAACTTTTTAAGAATACTCATATATTTTAACTTTAAAAACCTCACTCCGAGAGAGTTGTGCCGCTCAAAGCAATCTATTTAATTTTATTCAGTAAAGTTCAGTTTCTGAAATATAAAAGTTATGTGATGCAAACAGTGACATATGAGTTTCCTGTTATTTTTATAAACATGACTGGTTCACCATAATAGCTAAGACACAATTCTTTCTTTACTTGCTCCTGTTAATAGGGTAGAGATATTTGGTATTTTCTGCTGCCCTGAAACAAACAAAAGAAATCAAAGTATTTTTTGTGTGTGGGTTTCACTCTTGTATAAAATGCTTTCATATATTTGGTCATTTAAGGAAGCAACAAATACCCACTTAAAATCAACTGGTAGCTGCTTTCTGCTGAGTGACTCATCCTGCAAAACAGTGGGCCTTATTGTTGAGACTTCAGCTTCTAATCTTTTTCTCAAGTTGCCCTGAGTGTTCAGAGGTGAGCCCAAGAAGTCTGGCTACATATACCAGGTGTTGTTTGATACTGCCTGTTTTTATGAGAAAATGGATGACATTACAGGTGTCATCCACATTCCTGCTGATAACAGCAAGCAATTATTTTCTCCTGTTCATCTCTTTTCACTACCTTTTCCATCAGTCTCTCTACTGAGCAGTAATTCAGTTACCTTCAGCAACAGGAAAGGCAATAGTTTGGCAGCACAGATGTGTTGAGACATGGATTGGCCTAAGAGGGGTTCACTA